>CM029596.1:85327922-85717572 GCA_017311375.1 Mytilus coruscus | reverse complement strand
TTATCTTGTTTAAAAATAATTAATGATTATGTGATTATATTGGCAAAAAAATTATGATTATGTGATTACTTGGACACCCCCATGAGGGGCCTCATTTATACATCCTTGGTTTCAAAACTTTTGGATTGAGCGTTTGTGACGAAGGTAAATCGAGAAGTTTAGATCTTCGGAAGCTTAAAATTTATAAAGTGTTATTTTCAATTTACATTCCCCACTAGAAACAAACCCGCGAAAGCGTGGTTATCAGAATATATTTTTGTACACAAGGTATATTGATATTATCAATTGCTGCTGGTTGATAACGAACCGCACCCGTTAAGGGTTTTGGTATGTATACAATGATACAACACAACATTGAAGCTGAATTCATGGGAGCATACATGTACAATTGTCAATATATTAATTCCATACTCACAGTGTGGGGTACTTAAATACACTGATTTTTCACATTTTCCAATAGAAAGGGAACCAGGGTAGGGAAGGTATACAGACGCTTGATGTTAAAGAATAATTTGGTATTGGTATAATATGTTAATGTCATGACTTTTGTATAACTATTAAGAAATATCTCAGTAAAAGTGCCATGATTTTTCAAATGGGGAGGAGAAACTAATAAAAAACGTTCGTGTAGTTTTATAATAAAGGCAATATTTAGCTCTAAAGGAATCGGTCCCTATGACTCCCTAGCATTCCCCACCCCAGGCTCCGCCCTGTGTCTAAGATGTTCATTAAATGACTATAAGCTAGTTAGTGTTGCCTAACGTCCAGTGGCGAATACTTCATTTTGTATCTAGGATGAGAACAAATTGACAATACACCCAATTAGTAGTATATGTCGGTCGTTTCGACCGGTGTAAAATTAATACTGTTACTGGAAAAGGGGGAAACCAACATTTTCTATTGCAACAGGCCTGCACATACGGGCCTCTTAAAGAGTTTTTGCAATGGTTCTAAATGTGCATATATCATACCATTCTCCCTACACGATGCATTGGATCTAGCGTCGCTATTTCGACAGACGTGGCTGGGTATTTATACATCCAAATAAGCGTCTTTAACATGGATTTTACTATCAAGTGGTAGAAGTCAAGGGCTCTCGGTCATAAAACTTTACTCAGTACTCGGAGTACAAAATTTGTGCTCGAAACACCAAATCCATGATTTTGATTGGTTGATTTCTGAGTCTGAGTACGAAAATCGTGCTCGAAAGTTTTATGACCGCAAGGCCAGATGAACATACTTCTATACTCAAGTCATCAGTTGGCGCCAGTAAAATAATTATGTCAATACGTAATCGGCCCCAATTTTACTACTAGTCTATTGTTGCTGAAGGTCTGTCATGATGAAAACACATATTCTGTATGGGTTTACTAAAAAGGTTACTCATCCCTTTATTGACGGAACTTTTGGTTGATCACACCCGATCCACCTGCTTTCGGAATGGCTGAAAACTTCCTCTTTTTGAATTAATATTCTCACTGAAAACAGCAACTATTCAAAAAAATCGATATGTTAGATTTTTAAAAGACATATTTTTTCCTCCGAAGTAAAAAGGTCATGAACACGAAGGCAACGAGAACGTTCTTATGTTCAAAGTATAAAATGGTCCAGTATTCATTGGATTTGAATACGAAATGCAGTCCTTACAAGTCAAACGTGATCACGGTTCAAAGAATCGAGTTCGGTTTTAGAAGTATAGATACGCAACTCTGATAACATGGTCAGCAGTTATCACTTTAATTAAAACAAAAATGGTCTAAAGTTTAGCCAGTATTAAACTTCCCTCTTTGCGTAAACCCCTGAGGGTTTACGCAGTATATATGGACGATAGATGTAGTCTTTCGGAACACCGGATGTTATTCGGAACACTTCTGTTCTTTCTATGACCACCTTTCAAATACATGCGCAATAGCTTACTAATCTGTTGAATAAGCATTAGCATCTTAAGTTGCTATAGAGATATTTTACGTATGATCTGAAATTTATTATCATATAATATTTTCTTGCACACGATTACAAGCTGCTAATATAAACCTACATGCGTAGTATTTTAATTAGAGTCAAACGTTGAAACCAGCTGTGTTTAGATATGAGATAAGATTTCATGTAAACAATGCGCTTTATATTCTGAACGAGAATAATTAAAAATAAAATCTTTAGAAAGAGTTTTAGTAGCATTTTATTTTAGATTTTAAGTTTAGGGAAGATGTGCATGATGTAAAAGCAAGCTATTTATTTTTTATACTGAAATTAAAGGAAGTCTTTCTTGCATATGATTAAATTACAGTTATTTTTGTGATTAAATATTGCAACTTTAATAAAAAAATTGGTTATTAAAAATGTAATTAAATAGATATCCATTTTAGATGGTGACGTTCCTTGTCACCATCTTACGGTGTTTATATATCTCAACTTGTACGATTCGCTCGTGTATGTAACAACGTTTCAGATTTTAACGAAAGAAATTTATGTATTACTGAAAATTATTACACCAGGGTTTTCGATATCACAAACTAGTCAAAACATTTACTAAATTTTATCATCGGTATAAGGACATCATTCGTAAATATAGCTCAACATGCAGACTTCTTATACGTTCAGGTATTTCACATCCAATCTTTTATGGTAATATTCTTTATAAAGCACTAAAATGTCAGTATTCACCTCAGAAGCTAACAAAACCTTTAAATAGACTTATTAAGAAGGGATATAGTTACGATACTGTTGTCAGGTCATTAAAGATTGCATATTTTGGCTTTAATATTGATTCACTTATAGGGTCTTTGCATCGGAACTAAACACATTTATTTAAAACCAGTTGTTGGCATGACACGGGTTATGCTCTTCTCATATATTTTATGATGGTATGATACTAAACCCTAACGGGAGGGATTGTGCCTGATATTCATATGATGAAGACATAATCTTTCAATCAGTTTAATTGAGGTCTGGAGCTGGCATGTCAGTTAACTGCTAGTAGTCTGTCGTTATTTATGTATTATTGTCATTTTGTTTATTTTCTTTGTTACATCTTCTGACATCGGACTCGGACTTCTCTTTAACTGACTTTTAATGTGCGTATTGTTATGCGTTTACTTTTCCACATTGGCTAGAGGTATAGGGGAGGTTGAGATCTCATAAACATGTTAAACCCGCCGCATTTTGCGCCTGTCCCAAGTCAGGAGCCTCTGGCCTTTGTTAGTCTTGTATTATTTTTACTTTTAGTTTCTTGTGTATAATTTGAGTTTAGTATGACGTCCATTATCACTGAACTAGTATATATATTTGTTTAGGGGCCAGCTTAAGGACGCCTCCGGGTGCGGGAATTTCTCGCTGTATTGAAGACCTATTGGTGACCTTCTGTTGTTGTCTGTTCTGTGGTCGGGTTGTTGTCTCTTTGACACATTCCCCATTTCCATTCTCAATTTTATTTTATTGAATATGAAAAATAAAATAAAACGGAAACCTACAACTAAAATATATTAAAAAAATACCCTTGACTATGCAAATCCTTGTGCAAATGTTTTGTCGTTTTCGTTTGTTAATACAATACATGCAAACATTAATTTGTTTCTAACTTGAACCTGTTTAAACGATTTTTTTCTACGTTTATAAAAGTATGTTTTCAACAACATGAGCATGAATTATTGAAAGTTCAAATAGGATCAGAAAAGAATTATTAAACGATGTTTCTACTTCTGTAGCAGTTAGAAAATAACAACAAACTCCTCAAAACGTTTTCAAAACTTTAGTTAGTAACAATTGCACCCTAAAAGTGCCGCTCTAATTACGATCATAAATCTTAAAATTAATCATGCATGCAATTTCGGTAGACTTAATAGGGTCAGCGATAAGATATCAAATGTCTATTTTTAGATACCGAGTGATGACAGATGCAGATAGAGATAAGAACAAATACTTTCTATTTATAGTTACCTTAGCCACAAATACTTTCTATTTATAGTTACCTTAGCCAGGAACTAATTATCACTTATGTAGTAATTAATTTTAAAATGTTCCTCTTTATAAAAACAAAATAATTATTTTTGTGAAAACAATCAGATAATGAATTTTCGGTTTTAATAGATTATGTATAAATTTGATATTTAGATTTTTATGCATGTAAAATAATTTTATGAAATTTTGATGTTTGTTTTATTAATGATAATTTTTTTAAATTTTGTCAAAAGCAACAAAGCTTTGTGTGATCATTTTGATAATGTACTGATATAAACGCGTTCTCTATAAATTAATTAAAAGCTCCTGGTCAACAGTACTAATTATCACTTCTGTAGTAATTAATTTTAAAATGTTCCTCTTTATAAATACAAAATAATAATTTTTGTGAAAACAATCAGATAATGAATTTTCGGTTTTAATAGATTATGTATAAATTTGATATTTAGGTTTTTATGCATGTAAAATAATTTTATGAAATTTTGAAGTTTGTTTTATGAATAATTTTCTTTTTAATTTTTATCAAAAGCAACAAAGCTTTATGTGATCATTTTGATAATGAACTGATATAAACGCGTTCTCTATAAATTAATTAAAAGCTCCTGGTCAACAGTTCTCATAACTGTGTAAACTACACTTCCTCTGATGTCTTATATAATCGCTACGGTGTATGGGTTGTATGTGTTTCTTTGTGGTGTTAAATTAGCCTTGCAAAACAAATCGATTGTTGTACTAATTAATTAGTTAACAAGACAGTAAGTGAGTATAAAATTATTTTAATTGATACTGAGAGATTCTTAATTATATAGAGCGACGCCTGTTGTTACCATTTGTTGCTGACATAATAGCTACATTGTAAAGTCCAAGCAGGTGTAGTGAGACATAGGAAATCTTGCGAGGTTAATGATTTTTTCGTATTATAATAACGTTTTATAATTTTTTAGTCGTTAACTACTTAAGGAAACCTTGCATATGACATATGGATCTTCAAAATTTCAAATCATTTTGGCAATCTACTTGAAAAACATTTTAATTAAAACAAGTATACCATTTTATTATAAGTGTAAATATATAATTGAACCTTACTTTAATTGTTGAGTGTTTATATTTTGTACTTTATAGTGCACTTTATAATAATACCAAGGACACAAGAGTTTAAGATTATTAGAATACAAGTTTATTGCTTAATTATGATTAATTTGTCAGAGAAAAGGATTTCTTGACCGGTTAAAAATCAATATCTTAGCAAATTTCTTACTTAAACACCTTTCCAATTAATTTCAAATTTCAAAATCAAAGTTTGTTCAAGTAATATCTTTGCATATAAATTGATACATTGTATGTGTCTGAAAGTTTCAAAAATTCTTAATTTTGAAAGGTTATATGAATCTTTATTATTTTGTTATACCTGAGCTTTTGTATTATCTTAAATAAACTTGCCATGTTTGTTTAAAATAAAATGTTATTGGTATTAAATTGCTTTGTTTTTTGCATTTACTTTTTCTTTCACTTAAAAGATATAGGAAGATGTGGTGTGAGTGCCAATGAGACAACTTTCCATTCAAATGACAATTAAATAAATAAACCATTATAGGTCAATGTACGTCCTTCAACAACACCGACGAAGCCTTGGCTCACACTGAACAAACATAGAAGCACCAAGAAACTTGACATTGAATGACATATATAATTGGAGATTACTTTCTCTAGATTCAGCTGGTTTGAGTTAAAAAAATCAATTTTGGAAATCAATTAATTTTTCATTCAAAACAGATTCGCTTTAAAATTCAGAAGATGTGGTATGAATGTCATTGACACAATGTGGTACAATTAGGCAAAATGTAAATTTACAGGTTACATTTTTTCTTTCAATACAAACCATCTCAGTGATCAGTAGGTTATACAGTGCACCCAAATGACTAGACTAGTACAAGAGAAGAAGGATAGGTCAATATAAGAAACCTACAAGGCTACTTCAGTTCAATTAAAATTTTTAGATTATTCTAATGAAATAATCAAATGTCAGAGAGAAAATGTGTGTTTAAAGTGGTAGGAATACCAAAGAGAACTCTCCAGTAAGATACAGTGTAGTTAAAGTAAGGAATTACAGGTTATAATACAGCCTTCAATATTTGGCTCACTTTGATGTTATCCATTCGTTTGATGTGTTTGAACTTTTGATTTTGCCATTTGATTGAGGACTTTCCTTTTTGAATTTTCCTCGGAGTTCAGTATTTTTGTGATTTTACTTTTGAACTGCATCCTACTAAGGGTACCAAAACACTGTTATAACAATTCAAACAACATGCTTCTGACAAAGACATGTGCTTATGAATATACCTGTTTTAAAAATTTTACATACATACCATACAACATTAATGTAACTATACCATGTAAAAGACACTTTTTAAAAGTTAATGAAAGAACATGTTCAAATATAAAAGGAACACCATACAATTTTCATAATTGTGAATTTAAAACAAACTCATGTTTAACAAAGGGTATTCAGTGATAAATTCAGTTTGTATATGTTAATTTTTTTAATTTAAATTTCAATTTAGTTTGTTTATTTGTAAGAACTTAAACTTTTCATAGCACAAATCACACAACTTTAAATTGCCAATGCTTACAACCCTAAGCATCACTAAAACCTTGCAGAGCTGGTGTAAGGATCTTAATAATACAATAACAAGTCCTTGTTCAAATAACTTTGAACATACATTACAACTCAGGTGGATTCTGCTTTGTCTACCGGCCCACCAAAGGAGTGGGCACCGGGTGGGCAAAATTCTACCTTGTCCACTCTGCCCACCCATAGGAGTGGGCATGTAGTTTTTTGTTTAATCTAAAAACATGCAAGTACAATCACTTGAAAAAGCAGATAAGCATTTGTAATCAATATTTTTACAAAAGAGATTATAGCTAGAGTGGGCACGGGTGGGCAGGTGGAAAAGCAAAATCAAACACAGGCTGTTGTGTATCTCAAATTCCCCAAAAACAGCTATTAAGTTTCACATATTGCATTTCTTTTTATAAGCACAAAATCATTAATTTGTTATTAAGCCTAGAAACTAACTCTTTTCTTAAAAATATCTAATATTTAATACCAAACATGCATTTTGGGTTTACGATTGCATTTCTTTTTTAAAGAAAGCAACTTTCATTATTTGAGTAAAAGAGGATTTGGGTATAATTTAATAAGACATAAACCCCAACGGCAAAAATAAACAAAAGACATCTAGAGGGCATTAATCAGTCTTCAATATTATACTTATTATTATAGAAAGCTGTCTACACAGTTTTTCAATCTGTAACTCGCCATGGTGCTATAAAAGTGTAAAGAACACTTTGATGGCTAAATTACAGATTAAAGCCGTCTCTTAGCATTTATAATTTGACTAAATGTTTACAAATTTACGGGATAATGTTGTCCGTCCGTACCTCAAATTGTGAAGCTTTGAAACTTTAAAGTGTAGAAAATATTGAAAGACTGAAAATGTTACTTGTTGTAAAATACATTCTGGGAAAAATGAACCTATCGTTTTTATCCTATTTCTTCATTTAGCATGTTTTAAAACTATGGTGCTCCTATCCAATATTTCTTTTTTAATCTTTGATTTTATCTTAATATCCTTAAAGGGTCAAAGTTTTCACAGTACATTTTTCAGAAATGTATTGTAAGGTCATGTTTTTTTATTGATGCGTAAAATTATTTTATTTCAAACTTACCAGCCAGCCAGCAAGGAAAACACACACACACACACTAATTCAAACATACCTAAAATTTAAAGGCACCATTAAGTTTGACGTATTTTTTTTTAGCATCCAACTTATTTTTTCGATATTTTTATCTTGCACACTACCATCGGTACAGGGTGTTTTTATTATGAACCAAATAGTGGTCACATATGTTGATAAGATTCAATAACCTCCTTAAAAAAAACTATTTTTTTCTTACTTTCAAAAGATTTCCTTAAATAATGTATTGTTTTTTTAGAATCTCATATCAGCAATAACCACCAACCAGCGAACGTTAAACAAAGCAAAACATAACTTTGGACTACCAGAAACTTTTCTGAACGGTTACCCAGCTAATTCTTTGGGTGGCGTCAGTATTGAGATAACAAAAACTTTCCTCTCCTTACTTTATTATTATCTTAATAGCTAAGTATATGATGCACTCCACATGTCAGTATTAATTTGGTTGCATAATGTTTAGGTTTGCTTCGGCTTTACTATCAACATAGATATAAACTTAAGACTATTCTTTAGAGTATACAAATGTTTCAGGTTTGGTATATAAATAATTAATTACCCTTGATAATCACATAATTTAGATATCAACTGCAGAAGAAATCAATGCAGATTACCATTTGATTTCATTTATGTCAATTTTGATGTGTTTATATATTGGTGATAAGTCTCATACTTGTTAGATACGAGTTTACTGTATTGTTGATGCCAACAATCGACTCTTCCAGTGAGTTTAATTAATCTGTTAGATTGTCTTTGATTTGGTTTGGTGTCAATATGGCTGATAATTTTACGTTAATTTTGTTATTTATCTCTACTTCGTACTTGACAAAATGTTGCTTTGCTGCAAAATTTTCCTACATGAGGGAATTGTATAACAATTTGACAAACGACCATAATAAATATCTTAGACCAACAGACGATCAAAGTCTCGCGACAGCAATTGTAACGTCTTTTTATATCGTAACATTACAGGAAATTAATGACGTCAAAGGAACAGTTTCTATCACTGGATATTTTGATCTAAAATGGAAGGATGTAAGTTTACGATGGATTCCATCCTCTTACGGAAATATCACATCAATAGTTTTACCTCGTGATTTTGTTTGGACTCCGCCACTATTGGTGGCAAATTCTGGGGAGAAAATAAAGTACATTCGAATGAAAGGCTCTAGTGTCAGGATTGAACATACGGGTACTGTAATCTGGACACCAGGATCGCAGTTTGTCTTCACGTGTTCACTTAACAGTGTAAATTTCCCATTTGATCAACAGGAATGCGTGTTAGAAATTGTTGCATGGGGTTATAGTAATTCCGAAATAGTGTTTAGTTCGACATTTGACGAGGTGATGACGTCATTTTATAGTTCAAACAGTGAATGGGAATTAACCAAAACGAAAGCACTAAATCACAATCTTAACGATGGAGTTGCTGAAATTTTTTTTGTTTTACATTTCAAGCGCAGACCGGTATTCTATGTCTTTAACCTTATTCTTCCCGCTTCTTTAATGGCGTTGTTGAATACTCTTGTGTTTATTTTACCACAGGAGTCTGGAGAAAGGATAAGTTTTTCAATGACACTATTATTATCTGTAATTGTATTTCTTACTATAACACAAAATCTTTTACCAGCCATTGCATTACCAAGTCTTGCTAAAGTCTGTGTGTTTCTGATTGGAAATATGATCATGAGCGGTTTTGTCATTTTTTCAGTAATTATCAGCTCGTGGTTCTATTACAAAAAAGACCAGTACATTCCATTTTGGATTGAAAAGTTCGTACAACTTATTATGTTCCCGTGTTGTAATCACCAAACATCAGTTCCTGTCACATGGAAACGGATTGCTGCAGTATGGGATACGATATCGTTTTGTATTTATTTTATTTTATGTATTGTGTGGAATATACAATGTATTACCAGTTTATGTAAAATGTAATAACTTACGGATTTACATTAGTCCCTAGAGCTATACACATTTTTTTGTAATAAAATATGTGTAAAAGAAGTGTCTCATTGGCAATCATACCTCATCTCCTTATTTTTATATGTATAAGTCTTTGTATGGTTCTGTTCTAGCTATTTGCTTATGTTTTGACGGGGAAAATACGTTAGGAAATAATACATAGATTTTTAATTACTAATTTGAATGTGAAATTCATACGTTCATATTACATAAAAGAGGGTCAGTCTACATGGGGGTCCTCCATTTCTGTATTCTGTACCGTTTTTGCCCATTATTCTCTATTCTTTATATTTTAGCGCCTCTTTATTCTCTATTTTGTATGTTTTTGGTCCATTTTTCTCTATTCTTTATATTTCTTGCCCATTATTCTCTATTCTGTAAACCTCTATCCCCACCCTCATTAAAAGATAAGTTTATGACTTAACAATGGGGGATAACTCTAGAAATAATTGGATGCCAAATAGTAATTTTTACAATTTACTTTAGCAAACACAAAAAAATCGGAGACTCAAAAATAAATCAAAGGAAAAAAGACCATTTATTGACAAGCTTACATACTCCATACCCCTATGTAAAGTGAAAAGATTATATAATAGCCTGAGTGATGGCGTTGTTTTTCTCTGTTAACTTTAAGAATGATAAATTATTTCTGTTATGATTTTAAAATTTTGACGTTATATTGTATTACAAAATCTATTTTTGTAACTATTGACCTTGCCCTCAGACCAAGAGACTTTAAAATCTTGCTCTTTTCATATGTGATCATATATCCGAGTAAGGTTACAGTATCATCTGTAATATTTGATTAGGGGCCTCGGTGGCCGAGTGGTTTAAGTAGTCGAACTACTGTATCACTAGCCTGTTCACACTGAGGTTGTGAATTCGTATCCCACACGTTGCAGGTGCGCTCGACTCAGTTTTCCTACCGAAGGTCGGTGGTTCTCTCCGGGCACTGCTGATTCCTCCACCAATAAAAAGTTAAACAGACCGCCACGAAATAGCACATTAGAGCTGAAAGTGGCGTTTAACACCAATCAATCAATCAATAGTATTTGATTAAGTTTTCTGTACAAATTTCGCCGGGTCTGTAAGGTACGTACCTTAAACCCTGACCTTAAACATATTAACTCAAACTCAAAGGGTTTCCCTCTCATTATATGTGATCAGATTCACAAATGGGATTTCCCTCTCATTATATGTGAACACAAATGGGATTTCCCTCTCATTATATGTGAACACAAATGGGATTTCCCTCTCATTATATGTGATCACAAATGCAAGTTAGGTTGTAATCTAATAATTAGTATTTGATGTAGCATCCGATAACCATTTTTCTGCAAAAATTAATTTAAATAACTTTGACCTTTGAGGTATTCACTTCAAAATTAATAGGGGTCTTTCTCTCATTATATGTGACCATATACGTTTAAACCCGCTGCATTTGTTTGTATCTGTCCTAAGTCAGAAACCTGTTGTTCAGTGGTTGTCGTTTGTTGGTGTGGTTCTTAAGTGTTTCTCGTTTCTCGTTTTTTATATAGATTAGACCGTTGGTTTTCCTGTTTGAATTGTTTTACACTAGTCATTTTAGGGCCCTTTATAGCTTGTTGTTCGGTGTGAGCCAAGGCTCCGTGTTGAAGGCCGTACTTTGACCTTTAATTGTTTACTTTTGATACATTGTGACTTGGATGGAGAGTTCAACTTGTCTCATCGGCACTCATACCTCATCTTCTTATTTCTATATATTCAAGTAAGGTTGCAATCAAATATAAAGTTTGAGTAAGCATCCGGAAAACAAAAATGACTAACGTACTGACAGTCGGACTTTGAAGCGAGGTGTATAAAAAATATAAAAAATGAAAAGGGAAATGAAATAATACTGAGGCATAGAACCTACCAAGCTCTATATATACTTCTATGTATAATTCTTGTGGCGGTTAAACTATCTTTGTTAACATGTCCTATCCAACCCTTTTTCTAATTCAATTTTTTTTTTTTCAATCATCCATTTCATGTGTATTGGCTCGAAATAATATTTTTACACTAATGGAGTTTAACACATTCTAAAATCATGAATCAATCAATCAATGTTGCATGAAAAAATGCCGTTTAATATTTACGCAATTACATCATTCATGTTTTGTAGGGGCGATGCTTTTGGGACACACATTTTTTTTAAATAACAGACAAGAACATGAACACTTTCTGTAACTCAATGTTGATTTATAGATTTACCTTATTCACAATGGAAAAGTACAATTCTTCACTTCCTTTCTGAAACAATTTTTTTTAAAATGTAGACTCGGACAATTCATTTATTTCTAAAACACACCGAACAAAAGATAAATAGTCGGTGCCATAGGATCATGTCGATTGAGTAGAAAATAACTTTTTAAATTAAATGTATGTACGTTAAGATTGCAACTCCTTGAGACAAACCTTTAGACAGTTTAGTCTGTACTGATTAGGTTCTTTTTTATGTTAACAATGTCAAACATTTTGATTTTCGTGGGGAGGGGGGCGGAAGATTTTTAAAATGAATATCCTGGCCTGATAAGAGCTGAAAATAAATAACCTTGCATAAGACAAGATGAAAATGAATATTCTGCAATCAATCGTGTATAAAAGTGCAACTATAGTTTCACCCGGCAAAACCGCAGCGTACGTGTCATGCGTACAAATTGGTATCTATGAACACTTTGTTCACGTACAATAGAGCAACGCGTTGTAACTTACACAAACATGTGTCATATTTATTCCTTCTTATTGGGTTTTCTGCATCGGCCTCCCTTATATGTAATTTTGCAATAAAGATTATTATTTATTTATTTAATTAAAAATTAAAAGTGCGGCAGGCGACAGACCAGATGTCACTCCAAATTTAATAAAACTGTAAATGGAAACAGGGAAGCTATCAAAGAGACAACAACCCGACGAAAGAGCAGAAAACAGAAAACTACATAGAGTAGAATCTTCGTTTAAAACTTCCCCAACAAAAGCACTGAGTTTTCCTTTAACATCAATAAAAGAATGCTTCGTGTTTAAATGCTCCATTTGAAAGAGAAAATTTTACGGGTTAAAACAAATTCATGAATTCCTTTACCAAGACGAGCTCATTGTAAATGTAAGTTGGATATCGATTATTCCGTTTGAAAATCGTGAACAATTTCAAACGTCTAATTGGCACAACGCGAATGGACTGTTATTCGTTGGTCTCGTATACGTGAACTAACTGTTCTGTGTTGCTCTCGAGTACGCTAACGAACATCAAATCGTTGCCAACAAAGAAGGAGAAGCAACTTTAAATACTTTATGAATACAGATAAATCTCTCGAAAAAGAACATTATGTTCGGATACGACATGTGTTCTGTCTACACTTTATTTTGTTTAAGACAGGTTTCACTGTAATTGACATTTTTATTGGCTTTTTTGTTTGTTTGTCCACAACCAACAATTATACCTAGAACGTTAAAATCAGATTTAATGCACTACTGTAAATATTTTCTTTCAGAAAAGTTTCATGTAACCGACTTATCAATTAATTGAATAAATATGCTCAATGAAACAGAATGGTTACAATCCAATATTTGTTAAATATTAATTGAACTAAAACAATAACGACTTAATATTATATTCCATATCAATGAAATCAATATCTATATACAAAACAAACAAATGTACATTGTACACTAAAAGGATAAGGTAGTTTGTTTTGTGTTATTTTCTTTGTAACATTACCACCCATTTTTGTTTTAAAGAACAAACAACCGGTCATTGCTTAGGACAATCGAAATACATTTTGTGTTGAAAGGATTTTTAAATTAGCTATTAATGAATTCACGAACGCCATAATGCCTGATCAAGAGAATTGGGTGTACGATATCACTCGCTTTTTTTTAAAGAACTCCTTGGTTATTATTAAGACAACCTACACACGCTTTCTGTATTATTTCATGCCCTTTTTTAAAATAATTTCCTTCATTTCTTTTTTTTAAGAAGTTCCATCACGATCGGCTGTTAAAAGCTTAATATATAAAATTGCGTGTAGTTGCATGTTCTAAGAGGATAGGGGATTGTAAAATATTCTCGAATAAAAGAAAAAAAATTAGGTGTTATTCTGACAAAGTCGATACTTTATTTTCTAAAATCTATGTTAATAACCAATGGATTTAATTTTTCATGAATGACGGTTAAATCTCCGCTTATTGAACAACAAGAAATAGATTTTGTTTGCACTGATTGAATTTCACACAGAGACAATATACATATTGATTTAAGTAAACATTAAAGTGAGAGTTGTGAATTAAATTTGATAAAAGGTGCAATGAATCACATGTATGGCTGATATACTGACAAAAAACGAATAGGGTGAGTCTTTTTACTTTTTGATAAAACAAAAAATTAACGTAAATGTTGAAACGCGGCACTTTCATAACAAACATGTTTTGAATGTAAGTTCGAAATGAAAACAAGTATATGTATACAAGTATTACCTAATATATTGTCAAATAATGATTTCTAAACAACAATCTTCGGTTACGCTAACCAATCTCATGTGTTGATTCTGTAGCAACATAAAGTTATATTTAAAAGATAAAATATACGTTTTGGTCCATGATCTTACTGTTTATAGTGCATTCTATTCAATTTACTTTTTACTTTTGAGATGAATTAAAATGTCATTTTTGATATTTTTATTCTCTTTTGTTGACCTATGTTGGCAACATTTTCAGTTTTGGAGATGTTATGTCGCTGAAAAACTTATGCCTAAATGAAAATAAGGAGATGTGGTAATTCATTTATCATTTTGAATAATAAGATATTAAAAACTTACACTTTTTTTCATTCGATCTCCAATCTCAAAATGTCAAAAAAGTTAATTCCTTTTAATTTCACCTGCAAAAATACAAATTGTTAAGCGTTAGATAAAAGGGCAAGCCCCTAGCGTGCCATTGTATACTCTGACGTTAATGAACTCTATAGAATAATTTGGCTTAATTCATACATTTTATAAATAATATTTGAATATTAATTTAAACGTTTGTTTTTCTTTTACTTACTACCATAACGGTATTCTAGAAATCAAGTTTGACTTGTAGAAAATACAAATTGTCACCAATATATAGTTTTAAACTAGAAAAATGATAGTTGTGTCCAAAGCAAGCAAATAGAGTAAAATGAAACCAAAACATTGAGTAAAACAGTCACGTAACCTTAAAGTACAGATTTAGAACAATAATTTTTGTGTTCTTATCAGAAAGATTTTTTTAGTTTTGTTTTTGTTCTATTTTCGTCTTTTTTTTTTTTTACTTTCGTGTTAGAATATCACATTCAATATAAATGTTGCTATTTTTTTATCAATTAAAAAAAAATAGTTGGTAATTTCTTTGGTAAGAAACCGTAGTCTTTCTCTCACATGACGTTGGTAGTGTTGCAGGATTTCCATATTTGCTTCCTTGTATTTTTAGAACAATAATTAAGACGACAAAATGTGTCACACCAGTGACCACTTAAAACATAAAAATGTCAGCTGTTTAAGAAATCTGCAATTGTTTTGATTGGTTGTTTGTTGGTTAACGTACAGCGGCAAATATGGCAATATTTTAACAACTAAAATCGGATAATAAGTTGTATGAAATTATTATTTATAATAATTTTGAATTAATATAATCTAATTTTAATCATTCTGATCAAACTCAAACTATGTTAAAAGAATTAGCCCAACTTCAGTAATAATACGATATAATGTAACTTTAGGTGAATAAACTTTAGATAAGATGTGTATATTAAAGATAAGTTGGAATGCTTTGTTACATAGGAAAGTTATAATATTATATCATTTTGATATGACGCTTAACTTGTCAACAGACATTGTTCATTAAATGTGTAAAATTAGAAACACTTTTAATATGTCACTATTCGGACAATTGTTTTATGATAAAGCCTTTAGTACGGCTAATCTTTATCATTATTATAAATCTTATAAAATATTCAATGTAAATTGTGAACATGACGGTTTCCTAAGTATCCATGTACTCTGTTTGAAAATGAAAACTATTTTTATTTGACTAACCTTTTCAATTTATATATTTGGCAAGTATTTGAAGATTTGATAAATCATGGATTAATCTCTGTGAAACGTGAAAGAAAAGTGTTCATAAAGAAATTTATTAGAAAACGAGTGTTGTTGTTGTTTGCAAGTCAAGTCATAGATAAAAGGTTATATACGTTGATCATTTATCTATTGCAAGATTTTAACACGTAGTACTGCACAATTTCTTTCAGTCATGGATGAATTTGAAGATGAAGATGTAGATGTTCCAGTTTTAAGATTAAATCCGCTTCCAGATGAAGATGGAAAGAAGATCACAGGGAAAAAGAACAAATATGTTCGAAATATAGTGACACCAACCATAGCATTCGGGAGGACTCAGTCTTTTCTCTCAGATAATAGTCGTTCACACACACCTGATCGTCTGGTGTTTCCTGGACAATATCGACCAAAAAGTGCCGGCTGTATGCTACGGGAGTTAAAGACACCAACTATAGGTCGACAACGAAATTCTATGAGACCAGATCCGGAACCAGAAGAAGTAAGATATTTACCGGATGCACCAAAAAAAGTATCACGTGATGAGCTTGAAACAATTGTATCGCGTCTGCAACGACAAACTAATTCTGGACGTGCGCGGACCGCATTAACCAGAAGAATAAACCAGAAAAGACAAGAGCAGTCAAAAAATCTCCGGGTTGACTATTTAGCATTTGACCCTTATAGATTCAGAGGTTTGCGGAGAGTTACAAAAATGAAATGGACAGTATTGTGAATCGGTTGTCTACTTTCCCGAACGACCGCAAACCAGCCGAATCCGAACGCTACAGTATCGGAAAGGAAAATCATGAAAAACTTGGTGTTTTAAATAGTTATAGGTGGAAAGGAATTCGTAACTGTTAAATATTTAAGGTATCTTTTGTAAAATGTGCAATATTGTTTTGAAGTTTAGATTAAAATGTCATTTAAATATAAATTCGGTTTCTTTATGACGAATCATAAAATGAAATCCTAAGAGATTACGAACATGTGTACACGAGAACGACCAAAGGACTGCTTTCATGACAAACCTCACAAGAAAGAAAACTGCATTTACATTTTGTAATTTATTACATTAAGTTAAATTCATAATATGTGTTAAGTTTGACTTAAATAATGACAAACGAGAATAGATATGAAGTTCGCAATTGTTCTGATTAAAATAAAGAGATTGGACGATAACTTGGAAATAAATTAGATCAACGCAGTAAATAAACACGTACATGTAACAATTGTTCAACACATGTCTGATTTCAAGACAAACAATATGGAAGACCAGCATTTTATCTCTTCTAATGTTTTAATTTAATCAATTTTTAGGATCGGTCCAAATGATAGCAATTATAATAATAAACATTGTGCGTTTGTTGATATAAAAATATCTAATGAAAGTGGTCGTTTACACAAGATTGAGTTTGTATAAAAATCAATGAAAATGGAATCATTTTGGTTTAACGCTTTCGGTAAATAAAACAGTTTATTATGCAATCAACTACTGAACAAATACTAGATATACAAATGTATTCTTGCTTTATTTGAATAGTACATAATATTGTCTCCTGGATTATAAAACTATAATTGTTAACAAATGTACACCACATTTCTTTTTGGGGTCTTATTCACGGTCCATGCATGACGATCTCTTTTAATGCTAAGTAAAAAAATACACACAGTAAATTTAGATTGTCGGGAAATATACATTATTTATACTCGCTCCGAAACAGAGGAAAACACGGTAACCTTCATGTTTCTATAGCTCGTGGAAAAAAAAATCATGTTATTTTTTTATATGTGGTATGATTGCAAATGAGACAACTATCCACCAAATGATGTAGTTGTAAGCAACTATATTTCAACGTATAGAACGGCCTTCAACAATAACCAATACTCATATCTTATAGTAAGTTATAAAAGGCCCCAGCATGACATAATGGGAAATATTTCAAACGCGAAAACAAACGGTCTGATTGTTGAATAATAAACTAAAAACAAATATGAATGACAGCAACCAACGATAACCACTGAATTACAAGCTCCTGACTTTTGGGAAAGGCACACAAAGAATGTGGCGGGGTTAAAAAGGATTGTGAACGCTCATTCCATCCCCTAACCTGGAATAGTGGTGTAAGAGTAATACATACGAACAAGCAGTAAAATCAGTTTGATATTAAATGACTCATCAGAATGGCACATGGCACAAAGGAAAAAAACCCTAACTAATATAAAGCTACAAACATGTACAAAGTACTGATCCGAGACTAAAATTACTAGCAGTAACTGAGAGTTAGCTAAAAGCCAATTACAACTTTTACTAATAAATACATCATGTTCTCCCAGACTATATACATGTATGTATGTATATTTTGGTACAATTGATTTCTCAGGAAATCCAAATAATTCCGTTCGGTAGGAAACTTTTATAAAAAAAATAATTGTGTACCTCGTGTAAATATTTTCTTCCTTAGTGTATTGTTCTTTTTACTGAACAAAAGTTTCATGACTAGTACGCATCGTGCATGCACCAGGGAGACGGTAAAGAAGATAGGATCGAACTTTTTCAAAGCAGAAATTTCAACTTTTAATTTTAATTCTTAAGATTTAAATATGATATATCTTAAAACAGTTTAAAATGAATTAAATGACCTTATTATACTCGCTTATACTTTTACTATTGTTTAATTAAAGATCAACAACAATAAAAGCTTTAAAGTTATGTGGGTAAACCCCGTTTTATTCCATTTTATAAAACAACCAAAACAATATGCAGTAATTTTTATGAATAAATGAATGAACAAATTTTCATAAACAAACGAAGAAAAAACGCGGTATCAATTGTCACACATGTACGCAAATATCTCTTGCATTTTACAATTTTATAATAATATAATACTCGAGTTAAAACGACTTTGGGCTGTTTTCTGCTGTTTGGTCGGGTTGTTGTCTCTTTGACACATTCCCTTTTCCTTCCCTATTCTATTTGTTACTTTTTCTATATATTAACCTTTATAGAATGGCATGAATAATTTATCTATATCAATAACATATCAATGACATAGCTGGTTATTAAGTTGAATTTCTTCATATTTCCGCTGTTATAGGTCATATTATAAGAGGAGGAAAACAAGTTAAGTGCATATGACAGTATATTTAAAAGATATGATACGTTTGGAAAAACAGACCTTGAAGTATCAGAATTTCTTGTTTGGGTTTCTCTATACTTCAACCCCTACAGGTTGAATCAAAAGCTAACAGGTACAAACAATAGAAAATAGTTTGGAATAACAAATTTTGTAGTTCCTGGTATCTGGTTATTCTGAGTATCTTTATTTTTCCTCCACAAGTGATGGAAATAAAATTTAGGTTCAAATGATAGTACACAAGATATTTTGCCTAGTTTGGAGTAATATACCTTGTAGTTTAAGATATCTGGTTATTTGAGTTACTTTGCTGTTACTACAGGTCATTTACATGTACAAAAGAAGGAACTAAAAGTTAGGTGCAGTACAAATATATTTTACATTTGGAATAACAAGCTTTATAGTTCCAGATATTTGTATATAGAGCAAATAAATAAATTATAACATGTAAGAATAATACTTTGTACAAACGTTTGATTAATTTTAAAATTGATGAATGTTTTATACATGTCCAAAAGAGGGACGAAAGATACCAGAGGGACAGTCAAACTCATAGATTGAAAATAAACTGACAACGCCATGGCTAAAAATAAAAAGACAAACAGAAAAATAATAGTACAGAAGACACAACATAGAAAAAATTAAAATTAAGCAACAAGAACCCCACCAAAAACTGGGGGTGATCTCAGGTGCTCCGGAAGGGTAAGCAGATCCTGCTCCACATGTGGCACCCGTCGTGTTGCTTATGTTATTACAAATCCGGTAAATAGTCTAATTCGGTAGGTCACATTCGTGAAAAGGGAAGGGTATTGTAGTTACGACATAAGGAACATATCCGATATCATCTGTGAAACGGTCAACCAACTCGTGATGGCGTCCGTAAAATTTACGAAGGGATGATTTCAACTTCACCTTTTGGAACTCTTGGTTTAATAGCTTCCTTGTGAGCAGCAATCCTCTATCAAGGAAATCATGATAGGAAATACAATCCCGGGAATATCGTAGCAATTGGGAAATATATACTCCGTATGCAGGCGCTGCTGGAATGTTGCTACATAGAAATGGAAAGTTCACAATTGGGAAGCTGAAATCATCTCTTTTGTCGTAAAGTTTTGTTTTCAACCGACCCTCATTGTCAATTTCTAGATGTAAGTCAAGATATGAGGCAGACTTATCTGTATCTGTAGTATCCTTTATCTCTAGTTCGATGGGACAGATTCATTCAACATAGTCACCAAGTTTTGTATTATTTAGTGAGAGAACATCATCTATATAGCGGAACGTAAAGTTCCAACCGTGCAGCGGTTCAAATTTGCTTTAAACAATGAAAAGTCAAGGATTTTTTTTATCTTTCAAGTGAAAGGTCCTCCATAAGAATATAAAATGTCATGAACAAAACATTAGTGCAAAGAATATGGGAGGTCCCTGACTTCTGTATTTCAAATTAGAATTGAGAAAAGTTCACTCCCAGTAAAGACAGGTTCGATCCCTGGGATCCACAGTAAAGACAGGTCCAGTCCTTGGAATCCACATTAAAGACAGGTCAGGTCCCTGTGGTCCACAGTAAAGACAGGTCCGATCCCTGTGATCCGCAATAAAGACAAGTCCAGTCCCTGGGATCCACAGTAAAGACAGGTCCGGTCCCTGGGATCCACACTAATTTGAACGTAGTATTGCTTAATCACTGAACGGCGAATACTGCACCATATTTTGAACGATAAAATGCCAATTCATGGGATATATTTTCCCCCTGTTTTGTACTAGAGGGACACGCTGAGTTGTATTTTGACATGCTATCTTACATAGTAACAGCCCATATGAACATATTTCCCTCTTCTCAGACTCATAACTCCGAGCCGACCATTCTGTTCTCTTATTCCATTTCATTATTGGCAGTGAAGCATAAGCATAAACATAAACTGATCAAAATGTTTACAGAATTACGTGGCGTAAAAATTAAAAATACATGGTATGCATCTGCATTTTTGCTAGCTCTGAACAAACACCTGTTACGAACAAAGTATATTTTCAAACTTCTTTGCATCTTTCCTAGCAACACTGAAGAATGACCCTCAAAACGTTTTTAAGAAGACAGAAACTACTATTTCATTCATACATTGTAAAACACCATATGATTACTCAAGTACATAATTTCTCTGTGAATTTTATCTGAAAGGACAGAATTTGAGAACGTCATAAAAACTGGTTGGTCTTCTCGGATTGAGTATTACTACTTTTGCTTTCTTTTTTATCTGTATTAGTTTCTGCATGTGTTTGTACATATATTTTAAGTCTATAATCTTTGTCATGTGCATAAATTTCGTTTCATGTAAGAATCTCTTTTATTTTTATCTAAAATCGAATATGTCCAATTTTGGGCAAATATGAGATATTGACGTGGATGTAAGTAACTATATGACTATTAATATCTTGAGAACAATTATAGATAGACAAAGCAGGATAATACTATACGTGTAATTAATCAAAAACCAATGTGTACTTCACTAAGTCTTTTATATATATACTTTCCCAAAACAGCACTTGAAATATAAATTGAAGGATTTGTATAGCCAATGCAATATTCTTAACATACTAGCTTTCTACAGACAAATCTGTAACGAAAAAATTATACACTTAATACTCAATTTTTGTTGAAAGAATTCAGTTGGACAAGGCAAATTTGAAGCCAGGTATCGGATGAGAACAAAAGATCTTTGCAAGAGTTCGTTCAAGTTAATATCCTTAGTCACCTAGTCTGTTATTTAAACCCTTGCTAAGTGGTGTGTTTGTTCGGATGTATAAATACGCAGCAATGTCCTTTACGAATGTCGCCTATAGGTCGAGTGACATGCACGTTAAAGAACCCTTGCAACAACTCTCCAAATGGTCCGTATGTGGTCTGTTGCCAGGCAAAATTTCTACCTTTATTCAACATACCCTCAGCAGCAGTCCAAATCACCTGCCGTTCATCCCAGTCGACCTATCTTGCAAAACATGCCGATTGTATTAATTGTTCATTGTGCTCGTTCTTTTTTCCATAAATCTTTATCGTAACCATTCCTGTTAAAACATGGCCGATTAACAGATTTTGTGGAAAAATTATAGATATATCCTAAAACGGTCAATTATTTACAACACAATCTGATAAATTAAGTTAAATAAAAAATCACGGTCTCTTATCTATTTATATTTTGTGGTTGACGTTTGTTGACTTTTATAGTAAAATATATTTTCCAGTAAGATGTAACTTGTTTTAAAATTTATTTGTATGGCCTTTTAGTTACATAAATGGATGCAAATTTAACGACTGTTATCGTCTAATCTGATACATGTATGAATATAAATATACATATACTACTACTATAGTTTATCTTTATACACTTATATATAGTATCATGGCGTCTTTACAGGACAAAGTCACCATCATAACAGGTAAAAATCCCTTTTTCAAACTATATTTTCATGTGATGTCTAACAAAATATGGATTTTTTCTTGCGAAAAAGGCCTTGAAGCCTATTAAACATGTAATATCCTAATGTTAGAAAAAAGTAATTGAATGTCTTGAAGATTTTTTTTAAAAAATTCTATGCTCTAAGATCTTTACATATATTTTGTTGCTCCTATAAATACCCTTTCCCATACTCTCCAATAGGATTTATTTTTTTTTGTTGCTGACTTAATACTGTAGAAAGATCATCAACTTTATATCAAAATATCGTTCCAGTTTTTTTTTTATATATGTCTAAACTTTGAGAAAAAATCTTAAATATAGATTATAGATTACATGTATTTAGAAAATGCATAACTAATTGTGATCGAAAGGAGATACGGGGTATGCGTCAATGAGACAGCAACCCAATGAAAAAAATATAACCAAAATACATTGATGACTTCTTATGAAAAACCAATATCTAAAACTAGGATAAAAGGAATATCAAGGGCTTGAAAAGCAACAGTAATTTCATTACAAAATTTAACTTCATTATGAATATACATGTAAAATACGTAGTTGGTTTATTGGTGGATTAATTTATTGATTTATTGGGATTAAAGCGTATGTCTTCATATTTGTTTTTGAGGTAGAAAACCAATTAAAAAAAATGATAGTAACTTCGGAAACCGAGGATAGTAACATTACGTACAGATACACTTAATGATAGTTACAAACAACAAAAAATTCTTTTAAGAGTTGACCTACACGTAACGTATTCAGTGTACATTTGGACAGAGAAATTGATAACTACTGAATTACACGTTCCTGACTTGGGACAGGCATATAATGAATTGGCGGGGTTGAACATATTTGTTAGCGCTCTACCCGCCCCTCCTAACCTTGGACAGTAGTGTAACAGCACAACATTTTACCCCATCACAATTAAACCTATAATATGTTTATATGAATATGAAATTAAGCTTGTTAATGAATCAAATTTCAAATGATAAAATTATCTGCACATATATATATATATATATATATATATATATTTCAAATGATAAAATTATCTGCATATATATATATATCTACAAGTCTAAATTGAAAACAACGTTCAAACCTATGATTGCGTAGGATAAAACCGCAATTTTATACGTGTGCATGCAAAACAAATTTCTTGTTAGAGGGTCTAAATACAGCACAAACAACATTTTCCAAAAGACCAAAAAGTGAAAAGTATATTTTAACAAAACGCATTTGACTAACAGGTCGAACAACAAATGTTCTTAAACCCTGCTGACTGCCATTGGCGATTGCCAAATAAACGGATCACCGATGTAATAAATGGATCTTAATTAGAAACTTAATACTAAACAGAAATCAATAAACTTGCGGAAAAGATGATATACCGCAAACAAAAGGTGCAAAGGTTTTTGTACACCATATCCGGATTTCGACAATAAATGGCTCTTCAGTGATGTTAGGAATCGAAACGATGTTTGGAAAGCCATACAATTTACCTCAATTTAGGATAGACTTGAATTTTGAGGAGTCAAAATAGGATGAACGGATCATATAAACATGAAGGCAAATATAATACAAGCCCAAACGAAAAATATAAACAAGTCTAAATTGAAAACAACGTTCAAACCTATGATTGCGTTGAATAAAACCGCAATTTTATACGTGTGCATGCAAAACAAATTTCTTGTTAGAGGGTCTAAATACAGCACAAACAACATTTTCCAAAAGACCAAAAAAGTGAAAAAGTATATTTTAACAAAACGCATTTGACTAACAGGTCGAACAACAAATGTTCTTAAAATATATATATACTAAAAAAGATCTCGAAATCAAAAGGCCAAATACAGTACAGAACCTTATCATCACAAGACTTGAGTTTTATAAAATTTTGTTTTATATACAAACGATTTTTGGTTTGTTGGTCTGCAGTACTATAGTCGTTTGAATATACATGTATCAGGTCAAAATCATTTTTAACGCAATAAGATATAATTGAAGACGCTCAAGGCGAGGAATGTCATTTAAATATGATGCGTTTGCAATACATCTTGGTTATAATCCAGTGTTATTGGATTATTTCCTTATATCAATACACCATCATGGAAAAGACAGTATACGGTGTATCAATTCATGACACATTGAGACTTCGCGCACATGACACAAAAGCAAAATTAAAGGAACAGCGCTTGCCAAATGTATATATATATATATACATTTGGAAGAGATGGTATACCGCAAACATGAGGTGCAAAAATTTGTATATATATATATATATATATTTTCTTTGTAGAGGGGTCTAAATACAGCACAAACAACATTTTCCAAAAGACCAAAAAAGTGAAAAAGTATATTTTAACAAAACGCATTTGACTAGCAGGTCGAACAACGGATGTTCTTAAACCCTACTGACTGCCATGGCGATTGCCAAATAAAAGAATCACAGATGTAACACAATGGATCTTAATTATATTAATTAAATACCAAACAGAAAACAATAAACTTGCGGAAGAGATGGTATACCGCAAACATGAGGTGCAAAAATTTGTACACCATATCCGGATTTCGACAATTAATGTCTCTTCAGTGATGTTAGGAATCGAAACGGTATTTGGAAGGCCATATAATTTACCTCAATTTGGGATTGACTCTTGAATTTTGAAGAGTCGAAATAGGATGAACGGATCATATAAACCCGAAGGCAAATATAGTACAAGCCCAAACGAAAAAATATAAACAAGTCTAAATTGAAAACAACGTTCAAACCTATGATTGCGTTGGATAAAAACCGCAATTTTATATATATTATATATATGAATATAATAATACATTGGTACTACAGGTGCAAGTTCAGGTATTGGAGAATCAACTGCATTACTGTTTGCTGAGAGCAAAGCAAAGGTAGTTCTAGCAGCTAGAAATGTCGAGAATCTTGAGAAAGTAGCCTCGTTGTGTAAAACTAAAGGATTATCGGATAGTGATGTAAGTTTCATTTGACTAAGTCTTAAATTATTTTCAGTACAGGATAATCGTCCGATTAATGATTCATTGTTGTTTGCTTACAATTAGAACGTTCAGTGACAAATTCTTCCTTATTTTCGGGACTAGAACAATTACAATAGACAATAGAGTCAAACTTCAGACACATAGGTGTACAAGAGAATATAATATATACACATAATCTATTTTTGTGTATAATCAATATACATATATACACAAAACATAATTAATGATTGAATGGTAAAATACAGCAAAACGTCAATTTACATATTACCATAACATTTAACTCAAAAAGACACACAAAAATCATAAATATCGACTAAGTATTTTTTTTTTTTTTTTAAATATTGCTAAGTTTTTGTAAAGATCAAAAGCCGTATTTAATTGTATTCACTTGAACTTGCAGTATAACATTGTGGTATATATTTGTAGGACTCGAGGTGCGATGGGGACGCTGAAGTGCGATGGTCACGCTAAGGTGCGATGGTCTACGCCGAAGTGCGATGGTCCGTTCGCTGATGTGCGATGGTCTATACAAAAAGAGTTTGAAATCTACAGATTATTATGAGAACTAAATGTCGATATTTTTAATAGTATATATAAATTTACATTCATTACTGTCTATGTCTGTCCTTAATTACAGTTGCATACTGAATGAGAGATCGTCCTCTTTGATGTTTTACATGTGGACATAATTCTGCATTAACGTTTTATCTTTACTTTGTTCCTCTAATCAGTTCCCCTTTTACCGTAATATTATAACACGGAGAGTTCTGTCATATCGTATGTATTTAGAGAATGTCATGCTTCATCGTGCGTAAAAAGGACCTTTTGTAGATTTCGAAAACAATTCGCTACAGCAGGTTAACTACTAGTATTCCTTATCCACCAATCCTCCACGTTTCTCGTAGTATTTAAAATTTGTAAGCCCCTAATCAACTTAAAAACCTGGAAAACTGCTTCTAACATACAAATTGACTTCTACATCGACTTGAAAAGGATTGAAAATGTAGTTTGTGTAGACCATCGCACTTCAGCGTTACCACCATCGCACTTCGGCGTAACTATCAACAAGATAGCGTCACAATGCCACCATCGCACTTCAGCGTGATCAAAAACGCACTTCAGCGTCAAACCATCGCCCCTCAGCGTGACCATCACGGTTCGGAGTACCATCGCGGTTCAGAGTCCTACATATTTATGTTTTTGACATTTGAATAGATAATAAAATTCGTCTCCTATCCATTTCCACAGAGATGAAAAACTCATTTTTTGGTATCTCGGACCATCTCGTTTCTAAGGGAAATTTTACATTTGAGCATCTGAGTATTGCTATATAAATTCTGTCTCACGGCTACAACTTTATTAAATAAGTTTCCAAACGAAAGTTATGTTAACTTTGTATTTTGAATAAAATACACCTTCTTGAAGAGTTTTCATTTTTGGAAAACCAATGTTGGATAAAGTTAACAACAATCCTAAAAGGTAGGTTTTGTAAAGAAGGTCGAACGAATGAAGACTGAGAAATACGGTCTGTAATTTGGAAAAAATGGAATGTTAGATACTGTCGGAATTTAACCTTGCAGTAGACTACCTACCGACCCCGCAAAGAGTTGGTGTAAGAGTTCTTTAACGTACGGAGGGCATAGCACTATCTCACAAGAGGCATCGGATTTAACGTCCTCACTCCAAAAAACGAACGTGGCTGCGTATTTATACATCAGAAACAGCGACACAGACATACCTGCCCCTACCTAACATGAGATTGCCTTCTTTTTCAGTGTCACGTCAAATTTTCTGACATTTTCCGGGTCGACCTTCCTTTGAAACCCTACCTATTGGATTTATTGTTTATTTCATCTCGTCCAGATATACATGAAATGTTTGCCACTTTTGGAAGTTTAAGTCTATGGTAATGATGTTTGAGTTTTTAAACCCCTTATGCAATTATCAAACTTTAATATGACATGATTTTGAAATTTCATATGCCAGGTTCCTATGATTCTTCGCCGAATATCTATACTACTAAAGAAAGAGACCGATTTCATTGAAACCGCAACTCCTCTGAAACCATACAAAGTCGGAAATATTTGTGATATGACGTACAAATGTAGTGTTTTGTACTTCCTAAATTTGTCTTTGAAACAATCTTTTTTCCAAGAAAATATCCAAATTCGGAGACCGTTATCGATCCGTGTCTTATACGCTTTCGCGCATGCTCCGTCGACGTATTGCCCGCGAAATTTAAAACCTCTTTGTTTCAACACTTGCCCAATTGTACCGCGATTTCGCCGTCATCTTCTAGTATAATTAAAAGAAATGATTGGTGCAAAAAGTAAAGCCGCTTATTGCATTATCAAAATCTATGAAATTAAAGACTGATGAAATAAATTTTCAGATGATGACAATGATGATGATCTGGAGGAGAATGAATTTTAATCTGCAATACGTTCGAAGAAGTATTGTCGAAATTTATCTTTAAAACATGACAACATGTGTTTTTCTCAACACAGGGTATGGTTTCCATTTTTGATTTATTAAACATGTATTTGATTAAGTTTGACTTTTATATTGGACTAGATAAATCGTAGTCTGTGTTGGATTGAGCACGAATGTGTCATCTTTTCAGGTTTTGGTTATTCCTTGTGATGTCACAAATGAAGACAATTTGAAAACATTAGTCGACGAAACCGTAAAGAAATTTGGAAGAATCGATGTGTTGGTATGTTATATGTTAATCTTTAAGCGAAAACCCAAACACATTATCACAGTCACGTACATTAGTAGTCATTGGAAATATAAAGTGATTTTGTCTAAAAACCATTTATAGTTAAACATTTAATATTGAACAACAATATCTATACTACTAAAGGAAGAGACCGATTTCATTGAATCGCAACTCCTCTGAAATCATACAAAGTCGGAAATATTTGTGATATGACGTATAAATGTAGTGTTTTGTACTTCCTTTGAAACAATCTTTTTTCCACAGAAAACGCCAATTTTTGAGAAAATATCCAAATTCGGAGACCGTTATCGATCCGTGTCTTATACGCTTTCGCGCATGCTCAGTCGACGTACTGCCCGCGAAATCCAAGTCACATATTTGCATATACAGATTGTTTATTTTCAACGTATTTTAATGGAGTTTTTTTTATTGCTAATAAGATTCTGCAACTTGAGTATGTCAACAGATTTGGAGTAGCGTCAACGGTTTCTGAGATACAAGAGGGGTTGATTCCGGATGAAGTGTTTTAGATTTTATTTTTCATCCGATTTAGATGGGATTTTTTTCATTGTGTTACTCATTTTGATCCCTTTCGGTAATGTCAAAGGATTTTACGTAGCTCATACGATTATTGAGTTAAAAGGGTAAAAAAACTACTGAAAATCATACTTTGCCACATTTTTCTTAGGGTATTTAATATTTTTATTTTCCAACCGAGATGAATGGGGTCTTTTGCATTATGTTCCTCATTTTCATCTCTTTAAAGAAATAGAATTAAATGCATTAACCGTGTCCGAATCCTTACTGTGTCCACCTTATTACTGTGTCCACACTCTTTGTTTCAACACTTGCCCAATTGTACCGCGATTTCGCGGGCATCTTCTAGTTTTTGTAAATTGTATCGCTAGATCTAAATCAGTTCGAAAAAAACGAAACAAAGAGCAAAAAGTTAAAACAATGGTAGCAGTCACCTTAAATAAAATTTTAAGGTTTTTTGAAAATGTTTCGTATCATTAACAGTGCAAACTTCGAATGCTTCATTTGGGAAAACTATAATTTAAAAGGTTTGGAGCCAAATAAAAAATAATTTGATTGAAAATTGCAACTATGACATCAATTTTATTACAGCCATATGTCAGAAGGTCATCTGTTCTCTCCATTTTTATTAGATAAATAACGCAGGTAAAGGAACCATTGGTAATGTGATGGCAACACCAGAAGCAACTCTAGACGATATAATGAATGTCAACTTTAAATCTATCTATAATTTGTCAAGACTGTGTGTTCCTCATCTTACTAAAACTCAGGGTAAGTAAAAAAAAAGAACACGTGAAAATCATATCTTTGATTGATTAATCGTTTATAGCTTAACAATTAACGCAAAAAGACTACATGTACAAATGTATATCGCGACGAGAATCTTTGAACCACGTGATGTCTTATACCATACTTTCTTTGACCGATCACAAATTACATCAATCAATAATCTCATCCATACAAGGTATGTTACGTTCTACCAATTTTGCGTACATGTTTGTGTGAAACAATTAACAAAAAAATGCATGTATCTTCCATTATAAATGTTAAATGTTTGTTTCAATATTGCATTTAATTTTTGCATTGCTACTATTTATCTAGTATTCTAAACTATAACTACATACTCGTGCCCTATATTAAAAATGAAAACAAACTATAAGTTTGCCGACAGCCCGTCGTGCACGATGGACACCAGATTATATTAAAATAAAAGAAGAATGCCCCCGCTCAAGCTTAACAATTTTCCAAGTTAAAAAGGGGCATAACTCTAGAACAGTTATGAATCACAACCCAAATTCGAACTCTGTCTGCAATTTGTGGTTCTTAGCATTGTGTATGAGTTTCATTAAATTTGGATGAGACAAAGTTAAGTTAGAGTGCGGAAACGAAAACATTTGCAATTTTCCAAGTTATAAAGGGGCATACCTCTAGAACGGTAAGTGACTCACTGCCCAAATTCGAATTTTGTCTGCTAGTTTCGGGTTTTAGCATTATGTATGAGTTTCATAAAATTTGGATGAGGCAAACTTAAGTTAGAGTGCTGAAACGAAAAAAATTGCAATTTTCCAAGATATAATGGGGCATTTAACTCTAGAACGGTAAGTGACCCACTGCCCAAATTCGAACTCTGTCTGCGAGTTTTGATTCTTAGCATTGTGTATAAGTTTTATAAAATTTGCATGAGGCAAACTTAAGTTAGAGTGCGGAAACGAAAATGGGACGAACGGAAAGATGGAGATACGGACGGTCAAGGGTAACACTCAATGCCCCCTTTGCCTACGGTGGGGGCATACAAAAATCTCACAAATATTTTTATAGCAATGTAACGTTCATAAGGCATCAACATTTCAAACATACAATTCCTATGTATATAATAATCCTACATATAGCAAGACAAAGTCAAACCAACGTTTACTAAATACACTCCTTCATAGACGATCAGGGCCGGCCAGGAACAACTAGAGATCAAATAAAAATAAAGACACATTATAAATCGTCCAAAAAGCTCTTAAAGTGTGTCAAATGATGACAAGCGCACAATCCCGTCTCCAGAGTTAGGTGCTCGGACATACATTTTAAAAACGTGTGTATTGGTAAATTAAAAATATAATCATAAAAAAACTAGTTGTATTTACATCAAAAATGTAGGTTGAGTTTATACTCGTTGCACGATACCTAGAAGGTGACCCTATGCTTTATTACCTTGCAATAACTAATGTTATTTTGAAAAAGAACGAATATTGAGCAAATGTAGCTATTGTGGATTTTCTGTGTTTTTTCCCTTTCTTTCATATAATACTTATTATATGTAAACATTTATTTATAAACCATTTCTCTTTCAATTCTATAAATCGAAAAAAACGGCAATCTATTCACATCCGAATTCATTGCTTCTTCGGTAATATCATTATTAATATTTAGTTGTACGAGTTTTCCATGGAAGACCAATAGCCGTTAACTCGTTTTTGGAATGTTATTTCATGACTCTACATTTTATCATCCCCATAGTATTAAGTTACGGAGAGGACATTGTAACGGGACTATCTGTCTGTCCGTTACGCATCCAAAACACACTTGTGTACATCGTAGAGGTTGCGTTTCTCAACTATACTATCATTATACTTGTTGTACATATTGAATATAATTGACTGTTATAAGTTCTCCATTTGTTATAGATACATTTTCTCCGTTACCGGGCATAAAATTTACGAGAAACACGTCTAGTGTCTTGTCAGAAGCTAGAACTGCGTAGCCTGTCGAAGCACTTGCGTTTAACGGAGTCAGTTTTTACTCGTATAACTTTGGATTTCTATGAGAAATTGCCTTTTTTCTCTTGTCCCCGGATTTGTTTTTGTTTCTTGATTTTCCCTTTTGTTGATCTACGCTTCGGTTTTCTACTCTTATCTAGTTTCACTATGCGTCCCAATGGTCTTTTTTTATTTCGCCTCTGACCAAACATAGGGGGAAGTTTGGGATCCAATTATATAAGTAAAACCCCCGCCGAATATGTAATGCGACTTTCCACCCCGGAATATGTTGGTCAATGGTATATTCTTTTCTCGGAAGAATTTTTATTTTACAATATTATGCTGCGGCATTGGATTTGAATTCTTTTTTTTTTTTTTGTCGGGGCCGACAGTATTGAAGATCACGCGGTAACTCTGAATGTCTGTTTTATGTGTTGCATTTTGTGATTTTATGCTTTATTCGTGCCGTGTCCATTACCCGTGACTGCCTTTTCTCATCATTGTCAAAGTCTGCCTTTATCTAATTATTTATTTAAATGTTCTGTACAACTTGTCACTTTATTTAGATGTTCTGTACAACTTGTCACTGAATACAGATATAAATTGAACATAGTATGAGTGAATCAAAAAAAACTGCTAAGTATAAAGTACATTACGAAGGAATCTTGAGGCCAAAAATAACGGACTTAATTTGTATAAAAATGTGCCGCCCTTGTCATAGACATAAAACACTTGTCTGTTTAAATATTTACTACATACTTATTTTTTTTTTCATTTTCCTTGTTTAAAGTAGCTTGAATCACATCTTCTAAAAATATTGAATAGAATATTAAAGATCTCCCTTTTATTCATTCATGGGGGTCTGGATGGGGATCCCTCAATTCTGTATTCTCTTACTTTTTAAGCCATTCTCTATTCTTTATTTATTTTGCCCATTATTCTCTATTCTTTATAATTTAGCACCCCATTGTTCTCTATTCTTTATTTTTTTTTTTTGCCTATTTTTCTTTATTTTTTTTTTTTTTTGCCAATGGTTCTGTAGTTTTGTTCCATTTATGTCTATTCTGTAAACCCCACCCAGACCCTCATTCATACTCAATTCAAAAAAATTAAAGAATTTAAATCAGTAAATGGTTTACAACCAAAAAAAAAAAAAATATCGTTGTGGCAAATACATATAGGCAAAAAATAAATCCTTTCAATTCAGTTACTGGTAACCCTTATATACAACCATTACTACTTTGAGACGACCACTTACATCTTACCTGTCGCAGTCGTTGTCAACTGTAGCTGTAGACAATTGTTAAAAAGGTCTAATATTAGTAACCAGTGGAGTAAACGTGTTGTTTTCAAGAATTACTCAGCCGCCAGGTTGATATTTATTCATACGACCCATCGAAAATTTAGTACCCGTCAATACATACTTATAATAAAAAATGATAAATGTTTGCCATTAAATAAAATGCTCCTTATCATCATGATGAAAATTTACAGTGAATTTTAACTTATAAAATATATAGACTATATCTACAAAGCATAACAAAACTCCTAGACAAATATCAACCCTGATATAGCCACCGGACCAGACAATATCAGTGGCCATATCTTAAAAGAAATGCAGGAAACATATAGCACCAATTTTAACAATAATATTTAAAAAATCACTCGAAAATGGACAAACACCACAGGACTGAAAGCATGCTAATGTTGCACCAGTCTTCAAAAAGGGTGACAAACATAAAGCTGTCAACTACAGGCCAATTTCATTGACTTGTATCTGCTGCAAGTTAATGGAACATATTGTCACAAAACACATCATTAACCATCTTGAGAATAATAGCATCCTGTACCATCTCCAACATGGATTTAGATATTCACGACCATGCAAACCACAACTACTATCTTTTATTCAAGAACCATCGGCTACAAACAACAACACTCAAACTGATCTCATTATAATGGACTTTGCTAAAGCATTTGATAAGGTACCAGATCAAAGACTTTTATATAAATTAAATTATTATGACATTTCCGGACTCACATTAAATTGGATCGCTGCATTCCTTTCAAATCGCACTCAAACAGTTGTCATGGATGGAAAGTCATGAAACACCGTCCCAGCCACATACATGTAAGGGTGCCTCAAGGTACTGTCTTAGGCCCAGTCTTAATTGTTTGTCTATATAATTGACCTTTTAGACTACATAATTCATAGCAAACTTAGATTATTTGCAGACGACAGTATTATATACAAGTCGATCTGATCTGATCCCAAAGTAACTGCAACAAACTTCAGGCTGATCTTGATGCAGCAGCAAATTGTGAACAGGACTGGTTGATGGCTTTTCATCCCGACAAATGCACAGTCCTATCTTGTCACGCAGAAAAAAACCCTACTATTTAAACATAGTTACACCCTTCATAGTCATACACTAGAATCAGTGTCATCTGCTAAATACCTTGGTATTACACTTCAATCAAATCTATAAAGTGGGACAAACACATAAATGATATAACATCTAAAAGTAACAAAACTCTTGGCTTCCTAAAACGTAACATCAAAACCTCAAATCAACATTTCGAGAGTCCGGCATACCAAGCACTTGTCCGCCCTAAACTTATGTAGTCTTGCTCAGTCTGGGACCCACACACCACAGAATCAATACCACAGATTGAAATGGCCCATAGTTGAACTGCCCGGTATGTATGCAATAGGTACCATAATACAAGTAGTGTATCTGACATGCTGAACACACTTAATTGGCCACCACTCTCAGTTTGTAGACTGCGCACTAGACTTGTCACACCATCCTAGAACCAGAAAATTTCATCAACTCACTATTATGCAGATATATACATCTAAAGATACATACAGGCACTCATTCTTTCCGTTTACAATACCGTAATGAAACACATTACCAATACCAGTAGTTCAGTCTCCGTCAGTAGACAGCTTTAGAGAACAGCTCTACTGTTGTTCTCTTTACTCTCATTTACATATTAAACCTTTTCTACATAATTTTAACAACGTAATTTCTTTCATCTGCCTACCAAACAATTTGAACAATATAGCACTGAATTTCCTTATTTATTTTGATAATTAATTTTTGTAAATAGGCCACACATGCAACAGTAAATAATCATCAGCCTGCTTGATGGTTTATTTTATACTCAAAACAGAAGAAAGCAAAAAGTAGATTAGTTTTAGATAACCAATTATTCACGAATTCTGGTCACACTGTCAATTGTTTTTTCAAACTTTTAAAAAAGATTTAGATTTCATAGTCGCGTCCCCATCAACAGATAAAGTTACGATTATCACTGATAAGTTACTATTATCATGTCCAAATTACGACTATCTGATAGTCCAGTTACGATTATCATATCAAATAAATTTCAGGGAGTTACGATTATCTTCCTTAAATTTTCGATGGCTACTATTTTTGTAACGAGGCCATATATGATATTAAGAACACACACACACAAAAACAAAACTGTACAGATCAACCTGGCGGCTGATTTATTCTTGAAAACAACACGTTTACACGGAGAAATTAGCAGAAAACGATTTGAACTATTTCTACCTCCATCATGTTGGGATCGTGGTAATTGCAGTTACAAATGTACCACCATAAGTTTAACACCAGTGAAGAAAATGCATGAGCAACGTTGTTCAGCTTTGTTGGTATATGCATATTTATTTAGTTCGAACTTCCATTGTTTAATGTTGAAATATTTTCCCGTAAAATTCCCTTAATTTTTCAAAATACATGTACTTGTAAATTGTAAAGAAAAAGATATTGATAAGCCATAAAAACAAATCGAATTACAAAAGAGAAATATCAAGTCAAAGCGAGATAATTACTTTTTAAATTTTAGAATTTTTAGGCAGTGAGTTTTAAAGTGAATTCAATAATATTCTATGTATTCGTTTTTGGTCGGGTTTGTAAAACTGGGTTAGAGTTTGGTGGGGTCAAAGGGGGAAGGTGGGGGGGAGGATTTCCAATTTGGTGTTTTCAACTTAGATCCATGAAACTTCAAAGAAAGACTGTACATATATTGAAAATGTGTAGCTTGCGAACCCTCTTGAGGTTGTATATATTGAAATAAGAAGATGTGGTATGATTGCAAATGAGACAACTTTCCACCAGAGACCAAATGACATAAGTAAACAACTATAGATCACCGTACGGCCTTCAACAATGAGCAAAACCCATACCGCATAGAATGCTATAAAAGGTCCCGATTATGGAAAATAGGCATTTAAAATCGACTTCACATACATGCCAGAGATTTTGTGGTATTGAGAACACTATAGGCGTCACTTGCGTTATTTCCAACATTATAAAGCGACGTACAGTGGACACAATGAATGATTAGGCAATTATATTTATGTACGAAAAATGGGGTTTTTAGTACGTTATATGATTTTAAACTTGTTGTAATTTTCTTTATTTAACTGTTTTCAGGGTCCATCGTGAATGTTTCCAGTATAGCGGGACAACGTGCAGTAAGTACATATTGTAAACCAACTAATTTTCGCGAGCTATTTATTTTTGCGACTTTCGCGAGTAGACAAATAACGCGAATATAAAGTGTCGCGAATGTGTATCAACTGGACCTTTCTCAATAAAAAATACATCATGAAAATTAGAAAATCGCGATAATAAATCTCCGCAAAATCGGTTAGAAAGGGCTAAACGCGAAATAAAGTATCCGAGAAAATAAGTTGGTTTACAGTATTTAAAGTTGACTCATGAAGAAACGAACAATTACAATTTCATGTAAAAGTATACTGAGAATGTAAACACTGAACAGATTTGGATTTAAAAAAGAAAGGCGAACGATACCAAAAGGATAATAAAACTCATAAGTCGAAAACGAACTGACAACGCTATGGCAAAAAATAAAGAAAAACGACGAAAAACAAACAACAGTATACAAAACAAAAACTGAGCAACACGAACCCCATTAAAAACGAGGGGTGATCTCAGGTGCTCCGGGAGGGAGAGGAGATCTTACTCCACATGTGTCACCCGTTGTGTTGCTCATGTAAGTACAAACCCGGTGATAAAAAGTCTACTTCGGTATGTCACATTCGAAGAAAAGAGGACGAGATTGTGACTACGACAATTGGAACATATCCGGCGGCATCTGTGAAACGGATATACCATAACGGTCAAAAGAGGACGAGATTGTGACTACGACAATTGGAACATATCCGGCGGCATCTGTGAAACAGATATACCATAATGGTCAACCAACTCGTGATACTAACACAGTTCATTTATCACAGCTACACGTGTATATAAATCAGTGACAGATAATCGATTATGGATGGAAACCAGCTGCAACAATAGGAAAGGGATCTCCTACTAGGAATGCATTACCGTCATGCAATTCCATGCTCATAGCATTACACGTAGCATGTGTCACGGCATTAAATATGATAAAACCGATAACAAAGTCTGATGGACGATTTCATAGACATGAAGAGAGATGAAACATATCACAAAAGACGAATTAATTATATTCACAGAAACAATCGATCAAAATCTATGTGGAACTTTATATGCCTTTCTTTTTTAAATTTGTTGTCGGATTGCTGTCTCCTAAACTAATACCCCCGTATCTCCTTTATTCATTATACATCCAGCACTACAATCTGTTATATATAAAATCTATTTGTGCTGACTGTTTCATTAAATTTTTGATTGAAATTCTGTACTAAAATTAAGATGGAAGTCCTAATTTTTATTTTTAATATTACGCCTTTGGGTAAATGTCTCAATTATGTATACTCAACATATCCTTTTAATAATGTAGAATTATTTTATTCTATTTTTGCAGGGTCCTAATATATCTGCCTATTGTATCTCAAAAGCGGCATTGGATATGTTTACACGTGTGTTAGCATTAGGTTTGTTTGTTAATCGTATGAAGTTAAATTTCATATAAGTTTTTTGTAAGTTTTTTTATAAATAAAAGTGCCATGGTAAATACTAGTGGTCAATGTCCAGACACATACATGTTTAATGTACTGCAAATACTATAAAACTATAAAACAGAAAAAAGCGAAACATAAGGAGAAAGCTATGTAATAACTGAAACTTAAAGATCCCCCTCTTGGTTTTTGGTTGGGTTTGTGTTGCTCAGTCTTTCTTTTTCTTTGTAATGTTTTGGGGACTGGTTTGTCTTTTCGTCGTTTTTCGTTGTTTGCCATGGCTTTGTCCGTTTTTCTTCAATTTATGATATTTAAATGTCCCCTTGGTACCTTCCGACTCTTCTTTAAAGAAATATTGTCACATTTTTTCTTATTTGATAAAATTTCCTTGATTTATTTTTAGAATAACTTGCAAAATGAAGAAAAAAATAGATTTTGATAAACATATACATTTGTATATAGTGTACAAAAAGAGAGATACAACACATTTGTTTTCTATATTGATAACTGAATTTAAATGTATGTTTTACTACCGATGTCAATGCACAAGACAACTACTTCTGGAGCGATTCTTACCACGCTCTTGACAGTGAGTTAGAAAAGCCAAATCCATAAAATAATATTAAAGTACTCAGTGGGGATAAGGCACAGCCACCAATTATTAAAGGAAAAAAGTGACTGTGTATTTATACGTCAAGTAGCCAAACTGTCTGTTTACTAAATTAGCATAGGTGCACTGTCAGATTGAAGGTCCAGTTGCATATATTTCGATATCATAGTGAACCTTTGGTGTTCTTTATAACTATTAAAACTATATGTCCTGTATTGTAGGCAACAGAAACACGTGTTAATACGAGAGTAGACCGACATAAACGTCATACCAAAGGTGCAATGTACTCTTATTTTTACTTATTTATTTTATCTTCATGCTTTGTATACAGAAATATAGTGTTTACACCAACGATTCAATAAAGATAACACATTTATACACAAATATTGTGCGTCTTTAATCTAATAATGAATTCTTTACAGAACTGGCTCATCAGAAAGTACGGGTTAACTCAGTCAAGTAGGTATAATATTCTTTTATGTACAATTTGTTATTCAACTGATCGAGATATATATGATGTGGAGGATAGAGATTTCACAAATGTGTTTTTTTTTTTTTACGGAGTTTTAGGTTGATCGCAGATCTTTATTAGTCTCTGTTAAATGTATTCACAACTTTTCAAGAATGTGGAAGATTTATTTATAGCGTCATGTATTTTATACACACTTGCTTATACTGTTTAATGTCATCGATGTCAATGTGGATGACTAACGTATGTCATACACTTATCCGGGAATTACCTTTATGCCGATAATTTACTCTTACGATATACTCTTATCCCGGAAATTTCAATTTTATGAAGTAAATATGTCTACAAGTATCACTAAGCAAATCTTTTATTTGAGATGGTAAATTATATTGACGAATTGTCATTTTTATGCATTTTTAAAATTTAGTCATCTTTTCATTGAACTAATACTGAAATAAGAATAGTAGCCGTCGAGATCTAAAATAATGTCTCCGTGTATCTGTTACCCTAATAAAAAATCAAAATAGGAATCAGCTCACATTCGCGGTATTTTCGAAGTCCATTTTCGAAGTCCGTTTTCCATTTAAAATGAGGAGGGGGCGGCATAGATGATTGATGAGTTTGAAAAAAAGCACTTTTGTTCAAAATATCGAATTAATTAAATAAGGAATTGGGAATAGATATCACTTGTGGATAAGAGAATATGTTGTGCATATATTTATTACCTAAAAAAAGGATGAATTAATTAACAAATCTAACACAAGCGATCCTATAATACCTTTCACTAGATGAAATAAAACTTTTCTGGGGCCAGTGATTTTAAATCTTAAATGGGCAACCATAATTCAAATACTGTACAACTACCCGAACTTCATCACAAACCGAATTTAAATATTACTGATACAGCAGAAACTCAAAATTTTCAAATATTTTGTAAACCACAACTCTTAACCCCCTTCTTTTGTTGTTATGTATCGAAATAAGACGTATGTGCAACTGAACCAAATAAATCTGTTACCATTCAGTCATTGTTAATTAGCATTTAAACAAAAAAGTGAAGGAAGAGTCATTAACGACCTTATAATTTAACATCGCGTTTCAAACACATAGGTTATCATCTGATGTAAATTATACACCCTTTGCGTTCAGAAAAGTTCTAACAGGTGTCAAGTTCATATACGATGTATTTATATAAATCATATGCAGTGGCGGATCCAGGGGGTTCTGGGGTTGGAACCCCCTTTTTGGACGATCAATGCATTTGAATGGGGACATATAGTTGGAACCCCCTTTATCCTGGGTTGGGAACCCCCATTTTAAAATGGCTGGATCCGCCCTGATATGCCATTACTTACAGTCATCGGACATGCCGTATAAAACTTCTGAAAATGTACTGTGTAATGCTCATTTATCTGTATAATTTTTCAATTCAATTCATTTACTACTTTTCCACGATTTTTAAGCAAAATGCCAATGAATAGTATAAATATTATATATTTTTTATTTCATGATATACCGAGTAAAATGTTTAGCAACATATATCTCGTTAATAAAAACTTTTAAAATGACAATTTACAAAGTTGCAGAAATAAATTTTACAAATATTTTTTTTTTTTTGTTGATTAAGAATTGCGTCTTTTGGTTGATTTTCTTTGTTACGATAGTTTATTTATTGTTATGTTTTGAAAATAATTAATTTTATACGCCCGTCTAAGACTGGAAGTATGTTATACCGTTGTCTGTCTTTTTTTTTGTCCGTCCGTCTGTCCGTCCGTCCGTCCGTCTGTCTGAAAGCATCACATCTACAAACCACTTTCTCTGCAACAAATACTCAACTTCATAACATATTTCCTGATAAGAATACCGGCATATAAGATAAAATTGTAGGCTTAATTTTTCCGACTAATTCAGGTAATGGTAAACTCTAAACATGCTAACATTCTGAAGGTGTCTGTCCTAAGTCAGGAGCCTGTAATTTATTCATTGGTAGTCGTTTGTTGCTGTGTATCATATTTGTTTTTCGTTCATTGTTTTGTACATAAAACAGGCCGTTAGTTTTCTCGTTTGAATGGTTTTACATTTGTCATTTCGGGGCTTTTTATAGCTGACTATGCGGTATTGGTTTTGCTCATTGTTGAAGGCCGTACAGTGACCTATAGTTGAAAACTTCTATGTCATTTGGTCTCTGGTGGAGAGTTGTATCATTGGCAATCATACCACATCTTCTTGCTTTATATACATAAGTTTACCATTGTTTAATCGTTATTTCTGCAAATTGTGTCCTATTGATACGTTTTGTAAAGTTTGGAGGTATATAGGAACTGTATATAGGGACTTCAATACAAATATTATAGTAGTCTCAGAAAGGAAAATTTTCTCACAATATGAGTAACACTGTATTACACTGTAGAACACTGAGTATTTCCGGGATAAGGGTAATGACATATAAAGTAAAATTTCAGACTTTTTCGGAAGAAAAGCATTATCCAAAAAATATTGCATTGTTTTATCGGTATTTCTGTGTATTGTGAAAAGGACAATACGGTCTTATTGGTGTTTTTGTTAAATGTGTTGCATTTTTACATGTCTTGCAAACATTTTGAGGTATATAGGAAATATCCTGCCCAAAAGACTGGTAGTTCAAAGGTTCATTATTTCATCTATATGTGTAAATATATGATGTTAGCATTTACCCTCCCCAAATTACAAGAAACAATCTTTCTTTTTGAAAAGAAAGGAGACACAATTGAAAGCATTGCAGCTACCCCCTTTTCACTACAACATACTTTTCTTTTAAAAGATATTGCCGAGACAAGAGTATTGACATGAAAAATTGCAGACTAAAGCAAGACCAATTTAAATGAAGAAGACATAATCTAAATAAGTATAGCATAGTCGTATCATTATATGAATTAGTGTCTCTTAATGAATACGTACCGTAAAGAAAGATCTGAGTTCCAAAAAGAATTATCCTCTCGGCACGACTGTCCGTTCAAAATGTAAAATTATTTGAGAGGAGTATCCACAGAGAATGAAATATTAAAACCTTTTTATACAGACTTAATTTGTCAGATGAAGCTGTAATCTAATTAAGTGTTGTTAAGTTTTAGTATATCTCTATATAGTGAGTCGTCTCCTTGGGGCCGAGGGTTTGGCGGGGCGGTGGAATTGGATTTTTATAATTTTGAAAAAACAGCTGTTGGTTGAATTTCCGTCAAATAAGTACTCTCTTATTTCCAGGATAAGAGTATTGAGTAGAGAAGAACATTACACTATATTCAGAAGCAGCTATTTAGTCTGTTATGTATTTCGAGAGAAAATATTTCTCATGCATATTTCGGATAAGAGGTTTTTCGTCAAACTAAAATTGCAAACTACCTAAAATGAACAGTGTCTCTGAATAGCTCACATTTAAAAAGAAATTTTGCATTGCTGATCATTTTACAGTTTCGACCCATCTTTTATTGTTATCGAACAAAGGTACGAAGACGACGACGCTCACGAGCCAAGTGATGACAATAACCATAACCATGTTAATATAACTACATTACATAGATTTAAGAAGATGTGGTATGAGTGCCAATGAGACAACTCTCCATCCAAGTCAAAATTTATAAAAGTAAACCATTATAGGTCAAAGTACGGTCTTCAACATGGAGCCTTGGCTCACACCGAACAACAAGCTATAAAGGGCCCCAAAAATTACTAGTGTAAAACCATTCAAACGGGAAAACCAACGGTCTAATCTATATAAAAAACGAGAAACGAGAAACACTTATGAACCACATCAACAAACGACAACTACTGAACATCAGATTCCTGACTTAGGACAGGTGCAAACAAATGCAGCGGGTTTAAACATGTATGTTTCACGAGAATCCTTGGTTTGATTGTCTAACAACAATCGCGCGTCTTTCAAAAATAAACCTCCATAACAAAATGAAATGTTACATTCGTAATGACACGTGCTTCCACAAAAATGTGCACAGGTAAATAAAAGAAAAACTTGATAAAACTTTTTTTCATGGTCTTAGCATAAAAATGTAATTATAAGACACGAATGCTTCTTTTAGTAATTTGTAAGGGTTGTAAAAGTGTTGATCGTGCACAAACTTTTAGAATGAAGCGCTTCCGCGCCTCATACAAAATGTGCTTCGGTCAACACGTTTACACCCCAATAAAATTACAAAAAGAAGCATTCATTTCTTAAATAAGTTAAAAAAAATAATAACAGTCATACACTTATATGCATGATATATGTTTTAATGAAATATATCACTCAAGGATATCTTAATGTATTACTTTTCGATAAAAACTGGACCTGTGAATGAGTGAACCCGAAAAGGATACCCTGCCGTACAATACTTTTTGTATATAAAAGAAAGAGGATTTAATTTTCTCAACTTTAAAATGTTACACCGGGATAATAATCCTTTCTGCACATCATCAGGTAGTGTGATACAACACATGGAATTTTTCATCAAATATCTGCCCAGCCATTTAGGGGAAAGTTGCGCTTACAATGCACACCGGTAGATAAGCCGACGGACAGACAGATTTATTCGTGTATATACACATCAACACTTTGTTTGCGGAGGTACAACTATTTCTTCCTGTTTAATGATACTATAATACAATTAGTTTCGAACTTTAAAACTGCAAGATTGTTGAAGGAAATAAATTACATTTGGGTTTCATTTATTTATAAATTTTTATTATATAGTTAATTTAGTCTTTGATGTGTATTTTGTGTTGAAATATGTATTTTGTTTTTAGTAATAGCTATACTCCTTAAAATTGTGCATTCAATATTTACATATTGTATTTTCTGGATCAAGAGTAAATACGACGTTTCCGTTTAAGAGTAATACGTTACAGTTGTCTCCTTTACATTAAATACAAATTTTAATGAATTCTCCTTTACATATAAGGATTAATTCAAAATTTGTGCATTTTATTCCAATTATCATAATTCTACTCATCAAAAATATTTCTTACTTTACTATATATCCTATCAAAGACTCATTATAAAATATTTTGCTTTGTTGAAAATATTTTAAAAGTTTTTTTCCTGGTTAAGGGTAATGGATAAAAGTAAATTTCCGGGTTAAGGGTAATTCATGGATAAGTGTATGACATCCGTATGCGTGTCAAGGAAATATCATTTACCTATTACTGCTTGTCTGGTACATGCAACCTTGCCCAATCTTTGCTTTGCGTCGGTCTCCTGTTTAACAGTGAGTCATGATCCTAGGCTACAATTACTACAGGCACATGGATAGAATTACGATGTTAATATAAACAAGAAGATGTATATTAATAATAATAATAATAATAAAACATATTAAACACTATATCACTATTCTCCATATTTGTCCATTTCATCTTTTGTTGCCAAAACAATTGTTAATTCGGCAATATGTAAATTGTACCTTTATGTGCCATTTCTTCAACTATATTATTTTTGCAGCCCGGGATTTATTTTGACACCATTCGCCGAAAATGCTGGATGGCCAAGCGACATGACTACAAATGTAAGTACAATATACACACAAATATAAATAAGAAGATGTGGTATGAGTGCCAATGAGACAACTCTCCATCCAAGTCACAATGTGTAAAAAGTAAACAATTATAGGTCAAAGTACGGCCTTCAACACGGAGCCTTGGCTCACACCGAACAGCAAGCTATGAAGGGCTAGTGTAAAAGAATTCAAACAAGAAAACTAACACAAACCATATTTTACAATAATCACTAATCTGTTTTCCTTGTAAACCAGATATTGCTGTGACTGGCACCCACAGATTTTGTACATAACAGGGATTTAATGACAATTAATTGTACACAAGAGCAAGTTACTGTACAAAAATCTGGCAACAATTCTTGTCATTATCTTGCACAGTAAACAATCCATTGGTGTCCGTTTTTATTAACATTTTGACTACCAATTCGTAAATTCGTAATTGTGCAAAACTAAGGTTGTACGTCTCGCTATTTTGCAATTCCATTTTGGGGCCTTTTGGTTTCCGTGCTTTCAAGCGTTTAAAATATTCTCTCCAAGCTTACAGATGTATAGTCGCGACTGCATCTGAAGAATTATTTTCAAGGAATATGTGTCGTGCTATGGAAATTGATACCAAACGGGGTTTTCTACCATTGAGTTGGGCCCGCTACTTATGAACTAGTCCAAAATGGCACCTTCCACCTAGTAGAAAGTGCTTTTCTGCTGGTGCGATATTCATGATAAATTTTGACTACGCATTTCTAGTTCATGAAGTATGGGATTGTGCTAAAATAAAGTATGCAACTCAATCTGGCAAAGTTGTTCTTAGACTGGTATATTGTTCTGCTTGGATTTGGTTGTATCCTTTCAAACGCTTAATACCTGTACATGTGGCATTGTAAACGTTTAATTTTTAGCTTACCAGATGTAGGTTATTTTATAAACGCGTAATATTGTGGACTTCGATATTATACGATTTAACAGTGTTTTTCTTTTTATAAAATAATGCTCTATTAGATTATATTTTTTAATTGTCAACCTGTTACAGTCCATTCGAGACCGTTAATACATTCGATAATAAGTTTATTAATCATCATTATTGATTGCAATTTACGATCATAATGTTAATTAAATTTCCCTTTCCGAATAAAATCTACTTAATCTTTGATCACTTCAATTGGTTTAATTAAATGTAATGGTTATAAATTTATTTTTTTAGTATCTCGAGCGGTTGAAAGTGCTACAACCTCTTGGTGGTGCGGGAAAACCAGAAGACGTTGCCAAGGCAATACGATTTCTGGCTTCTGATGAAGCATCATTTACTACCGGACATCTACTCTTTGTCGATTCTGGACGCCATTGTGGACTTCCAGTATAATAATATGAATGTGTATATTAAATCTAACTTAATTAAACATAATTTTATAAAACAAACCCTTGTCTGTAGTGGCGTTTTGGATTTCAACGAGCGTAATCTATGTATTACTAGTACTGATAAATTATTAGGTCAAGGATTTAGTTACATGTACCACAAATTACTTAAAACCTTTACTAAATTCTTTCATAGATGCACAGATTTGTTTTGGAAGTGTTGCTGTACCTGCATAGAAGACTTATTTACGTTGATGTTGTTTATCAAGCCCGTAAACTCACTCCGCACGTACTGCACGAAATGGATAAAACGAGAAAAAGCTGACAAAAATCCTTAGATTCTTTTTTTAATTCAGTAATGAACATAGTTGATATTCGTATTAAACATTTTAAAGAATATTTTACTCCTAACAACAACCAAAATAGCCCTATTTCTCGTATCAAACATTAGCTAAAAGAACTCGCCAAGGAATATGTTTTTGTCCCGGCTGATAAGGCTGCCAATAATATCATTATTGTTTGATGTAAATTTTACATTGAGGTTCTGCAAAGGAAATCACGAATTCACCTACATTCCAACTGATTCCATTTTCGGAAAATGACATCTGTAACAAACATAAACTTTTAGCTACCTCTTTACACGCAGAACCAAATACAATGAAAGTTCCAACTATGTACTGGCTTCCGAAGCTGCACAAAACACCTTACAAATATAGATTTATTTCGTCTTCAAGCCATTGTTCCACTACTAAACTGTCTATTCTACTTACTAGTACACTTGGTACAATCAAAAATCTGGTAATAAATTGTTCAAAAAAGGCCTTTGAAAATAGTGGAATTAATTACTTTTGGAGTGTCAAAAATTCGTTGGAAGTACTTGATAAATTGCAGGCTTATATTGGTGATTTCGAATCTGTTCAAAGTTTTGATTTTTCTACTCTATATACCACTTTGCCTCATAATCTCATTAAGAAAAAATTCACACACCTAATTAAATGGGCATTTAAAAAGTCAGAATGCGAATATATATGTTCAAACTCTTTTAGGTCATTTTTTAGTAACAACAAACAAAAGAACTATGTCAATTGGACCTACTTTAATACGATAACTGCACTTGAATATTTAATAGATAACATTTTTGTTCGCTATGGAGATTCCGTATATCGTCTAGTTATCGGAATTCCAATGGGGACTAACTGTGCACCACTTACTGCGGACCTGTTTCTGTATTGTTATGAGTTACAATTTATGACTAAAATCAGCAAAGACCCATCGAAACAACATCTGATACAAAAAAAATTTAATAACACTTTTAGATATTTGGATGATATTTTGGCTCTCAATAATGACGACTTCAGTATGTACACTAAAGAGATTTATCCTGCTGAACTGACTTTAAATAAAGCTAATACTAACAATGACCACTGCCCTTTCCTGGATCTTGATAACTATATCTTTAACGGGAAGCTTAATACCAAAATTTACGATAAAAGAGATGATTTTTCATTTCCTATTGTTAATTATCCATTTTTAGATGGTGACGTTCCCTTGTCACCATCTTATGGTGTTTATATATCTCAACTTGTTCGATTCGCTCGTGTATGTAACAACGTATTTGATTTTAACGAAAGAAATCTCTGTATTACTGAAAAATTGTTACACCAGGGTTTTCGATATCACAAACTAGTCAAAACATTTACTAAATTTAATCATCGGTACAAGGACATCATTCGTAAATATAAATCAACATGCAGATATCTTATACGTTCAGGTATTCCACATCCAATCTTTTATGGTAATATTCTATACAAAGCACAAAAATGTCGTCATTCACCTCAAAAGCTAACCAAACCTTTAAACAGACTTATTCAGAAGGGATATAGTTACGATATTGTTGTCAGGTCATTAAAGATGGCATATTTTGGATTTAATATTGATTCACTCATAGGGTCTTTGCATCGGAAATAAACACATTTATTCTAAAAGCAGTTGTTGGCATGATACGGGTTATGTTCTTCTCATATATTTTATGATTGTATGATACTAAACCCTAACGGGAGGGATTGTGCTTGATTTTCATATAATGAAGACATAATCTTTCAATCAGTTTAATTGAAGTCTGGAGCTGGCATGTCAGTAACTGCTAGTAGTCCTTTGTTAATTTATGTATCATTGTCATTTTGCTTAGTTTCGTCTGTTACCTATTCTGACATCGAACTCTGACTTCTTTTGAGCTGAGTTTTACTATGCGTATTGCCGTGTGTTTGTTTATTCTACATTGGCTAGAGATATAGGGAGAGGGTTGAGATCTCACAAAACATGTTTAACCGCGCCGCATTTTTGCGCCTGTCCCAAGTCGGGAGTCATTGGCCTTTGTTAGTCTTGTATGTTTTTTAATCTTAGTTCATTTATATGTTTCGGAGTTTAGTGTGACGTCCATTTTCACTGAACTAGTACACATTTTTGTTTAGGGGCCAGCTGAAGACCGCCTCCGAGTGCGGGATTTTCTCGCTGTGTGGAAGACCCATTGGTGGCCTTGGACTGTTTTCTGCTCTTTGGTCGGGTTGTTTTCTCTTTGACACATTCCCCATTTCCATTCTCAATTTTATTAGACACGATCCTGGTAAATATTGTTTTTATCAGTATAATTATTGATTTTGTTATCAATAAATTAAAACCCAATTAATTATTATTGCTATACAAATGTGAACATTCACCGTCCTACGTTCTGACGATACCTATATTTTGGCATTGCACAAGATCATGTTTGACTGATAATGACCTCTTTAAACAAAACCCAGTGGATGGTAAAGGTGTACTGTTTGATATTATAGTCTTACATGATTTTTTATGACTTGTTATTTGCTTTTAACTAGCTTTCAGTAACTGCGAGTTCTCTCAGATCTGTACTTAGTGTTTTTGATTGTTGTTTTTATGTTGTGTATCGATCTGATGAGTTAAGGCCTTTTCAACTGATATTTATGGTTTGTTCATATGGTGTGCTATAACACCCCTGTCCCCGGTTATGTGACGCTTGGGCGCCCGCATTATGTTTAACCCCGCAACATTAATAAAAAAAAATTATGTATGCGCCTGTCCAAAGTCAGGAGCCAGTAATTCAGTTGTTGTCTTTTGCTGATGTATATCATATTTGTTTTTCGTTTTCTAGTAATGTACTGTTCATTTATCAAACCGTTAGTATTCTCGTTTAAACTGTTTTTAATTTGTCATTTCGGGGCCTTATATAGCTTGCTATGCGGTATGGGTAGTGGTCATTGTTGAAAGCCGTACAGTGACCTACAGTTGCTAACTTCTACGTCATTTTGGTCTCTGGTAGAGAGTTTTCGAGCTCATTGGCAAGCATGCCACATCTTCTTATTTTAATATAAACGAAAAATGCAAAATGTCAACGTTCAATCAATTATGGACGTGATAAAATCTATAATTCAACTGTTAAGGTGGTACATAACACTACAGGGAGATAACTCTTAAAAATCAGCTGAACGTTTTAATCACGTTCTATTGTTAAAGAAATAATAAGCTTCTCAATGATCAAAATTAGTGTTTGTCAAACTGCTATGTATCCAATGAAATTTTTCCGATAAAGTGTGTGGTTCAAGTTTTTTGAAATTTTTATATTTTTGTTAAAGGGTCAAAGTAAATATTTTGTCAAATTTTTATGAAAATTAAACGAGCCAAATTAATTTTAGTCAAGGTGTTTGGTACCACCTTTTAAACAACATAAAAGTCTAGATTCATGTTTCAGGTATGAAGATACATGTACAAAGTATTCATTGATTGAAGAACAATGTAAACTTTAATATGTAAATAAAAGGTGAGGACTTACCGTTTTACAATAAAGACAATCGGTTGACGACCAGAAAAAAAACCCCAATATTTACAATATAACTGTGAAGTAATTTATTTGTTCTTACCATCAGCAACACGACGAGTGTCACATTTACAGCATGATCTGCTTACCCTTTCGAAGCACCTTAGATCACTCTCGTTTTAGTGAGGGTAGGAGTGTCCTTTACCGTAAGGCGTCAAACGGTCATTTTCGGCTACCGTTAGCGTCAATTTGGTTAAAATTTTATCGTGATTCGTCAAAATATCCTTATCGTGATTCGTCAGAGGTCTCAAATAATTAACCGTTACCGTTATTTTTGGAAAGAATTTAACGTGATTCGTCAAAATCAGTCGATTATTTTATCGTCGTAAAGAAAGTGTTCATTTTATCGTCATACACCAAAAATTACCGTTAACCGCATTTGGCAATTTTATTTACCGTTATTCGTCATGAAGGTACCCCCATTACGACCCTCTTTAGTGGGGTTCGTGTTGCCCAGGCTTCAGTTTTCTATGTACTAGTGTTTTGTAGAATGTTGTTTGCTTTCTTTCTATTTTTTTACACAGATTTGGGTTTTTTTTCTCTTCGAACTGAGTTTTGGTTGTCCTTTTTGTATCTGCCGCCACTTTTTTAACAGTCAGGATAGGAAGGGTAATAGTCAACGTTAAATAAGAGATAAGCAAAGAGAAGATAACTTGGTTAAAAGAAAAAGTTTTTTTACTTACAAGCGATCCCTTTTACTTGTTCAAAATATACTACCTGTAAAGAAACCTTATTCAATAATCTTTCTTGGCTTCCCGAAAATATGTTTTCGATACAAAACTCTTTACTTGCTGAAACTTTGAACTTTCATATGAACAAAATATCTGAATTTCCAAGCATGTTCAAGATTTTATTAGAAGGACAAACAGATTTTTTGTACCTTTATAAACTGTTACTGATACTGGCACTAACTATCAACATCGTTGTAATCATCAACAAAACATACGTACATGTAATATTAATATTAATAAGATATAAATTATCTTTTATTCCTTTTAATTTCCTTTTTTTTTTTCGTCCTTCATAGTTGAACATCGTATTATATTTGATAAATGGTTTCTACATTAAAATTTTGTATTTATGCATGTTTATATTGTTATATTTTCTTATTGCATTATGGAGAAGATTTAATAAGTATTTTTTACAAGTGTCTTATCCATTTTGCTTAACTTTACAATTCTAATATGACGTTCTTCAAACGCTTTGAGTACACACCCGTGGTAAAATTCGAATATATTCATATGTCAGCTGATATGCAACGTCATGATTTGTTTGGGCTGTTCCAATCCTACTACCACGTCGTATGCTTTTTATGAATGATTTACTTCACGTCAGATGGTGTTAATGACGTCATTGAACGATGAAGTAAGAATGTAAGGATTTTACGGGAAAATGCACGAATGGGAAACTGAAAGTCGTCAAAACATGAAAACATAAACAAACGATGGTAAGAATTTGTAAAGTGTGCACATCTTCTTAAATGAAAGTAAGATAGTCAATTAAATTCATCCAAATCTGTCGCAGTATGTTATTGTATATCGTTTAAGAATGTCACTTATTCAATTTTCTTCGTCGTTTACGTCAATACTAATAGTGTGTTCAATTACGGGAACAGCAAACATTTCCCTTCACATAGAGCGCTTCGATCCCAAAGAATTACTGTCTTTGTCCTATTAGAATAGAAATACTTCATGTGGTCTTCAATTTATATTGATTTTACCACGGGTTGGCCCTTTATGCTGATATTTTACCCCTCGCTATCGCTCGTGGTAAAATATTTAGCATAAAGGGCCAACCCGTGGTAAAATCACAATCAATTCAAGCCCCCATGAATTATTTCTTAAATATACTATGTTTAAACTCAAACTGAAGTTTAAATATCAGGACAAGAACTTTTTAAAAGAAAAATTATCAAATGAAATAAAATTTGCAAAACATAGATATCGTGTTTCATTAGAAGGGATATTTAAAGTTCTTAAGGGCCTATGCAATCCTTTTCTGATATTTTAGGTAAATATGGTAGACAGTCAGGTCAACAAAGTGACCACGTGTCATCTAGATCTTTCTTGCTTGGAGATGAATAAATTTTGATCACGTTTAATGAGCAAACATGCGTTTCATAATACATTCTGAAGTTTATGGATTTTTTTAAACTCTGTGTTGTAGTAACGAATTGTAACTAACGCGAACAGCAGCACCTCCTGGTGTTTAAAAACCTTCACACTCCATTTAGTTTAACTAAATTTGTAGCTTACCATGTCGTCTCTACAAGATAAAGTCACCATCATTACAGGTAAAGATCACATGTTTTTTTTCAACAAATTTCTTAAGTATATGTTTTTGTTCACGAAACGTGTAGAGCAAAATATGGATTTTTGTCGGTCTAAGAGTACACCTTTTGATTATTTAGGGAAAACAGCAACTTTCAAAAGAGTCCAGAGTTGTTTGATTTTTAGAGAATTTTGTGTTGATGACATATCTCTGATATTCTCTGTATAATTTAATTTACTACGTTTTAAAATCATGGTGGTTTAGAGCTTGACATATTGAATGGAAATATATTCATATTGTTGAAGATCGTATGTTGAACTCTGTTTTTTTATATTATTTGGGATGTTGGGTTGCTGTCTAAAAGAGTTAGACCCCAAATCTTTTTATCAAGCCCCAACGAACTGAGACAGGAGTAAATAGCTATAATCTCGTTACGAACGTACGTCCATAAATTGTTCGTTTCCGAATGCTAACTTGAGTAAGCCTCCACCAAATTATTTGAAATTTAGAAATGTTCAGTGTTAGCTATAATAGGGATCACTAAACACAGATCCAATTGAATTTCACCGATTTCACTTTTGGCTTTCCATAGATATATCCTTAGAAAGCGAATATAGCAACATTTGGGTTCCAGGCAGTACCTTGACTCTTGAGTAAGCTCAAGCAAATAATTTGAAATTTAGTAATGTTAAGGACCATTAAATATAGATCCAGTTCAAATATTTTAGATTTCGTTTGCCTTTTCAGAGCTCATTTTAGAGCAACATCTTTTCCCTCTTTTTGACTTTTTTTATGTATGAGGAACGTTTATTTAAATCTGATGGCAATATACTATACAGTTTTGTATTTCAGTTATATCTCTTAAATCTTCGTTATTTTACAGTTTAATTAAACTTGTTTTTCATCTTCTAATGAATTACAACTGAGACGAAGCCTTTGTTCCCTAGGAATATTCAAATGTCTTTCTATTTTATTTTCAAGTTGTGCTCACTAATTCTGAGTTAAGAGATAATTCTTGTAAAGATTCAATTTGGTGTACTTAATATTCTGTATATATAACAATGCTTTATCAAAATATGATTTTAAATATGTTGTTTTCGAGCATCACTGAGTAGACATTTATTGTCAAAATGTGCATCTGGTGGCCCCGTTAATTGATGTTATTAAATTTACTAAAGCTAATTTTTTTTTATTAGTCGGCTGTCTCTATTAGTATTAGAAACAAATAGAATATATGTAAGATGTAAACTTCTTTAACTTCATAACAAACCAATCAAAATGTATCTGATAAACTAAAAACTATATAAATTGTGGCGGGTGCATGATTTCTTTCGTTTAGGAAAAGGGGGGATATTTCTGTTTAGAAAAAACTTTATTGGGCAATAAAAAGGCTGTATTTTCAAATGACCAGCGCTGCCCTTTTTCCAAGGCAAGACATAATAAGTCCCTTATCATAATTTGCTTTACGAAAACTATAAACTTGGTAAACCTTGAACTTTCATATAAACAAAATATCCGAATTTTCAAACATTTACTGATACTGGCACTAGCTATCATTATCTCAAAAGTTGCCTTTCGTTCCATTCTTTTTTTTTTCTTTTTCGTCATTCATGATCGTATTATATTTGATGATTTTTTTTTCTTATGCATCGTACGGTATATGAATGAAATAATTGCAACTGAACGTTTAGCAAAGAACAATCAATTAATCAACAAATCAACCCTTTCAAGGAAGCTATTTTGTTATATTTTTATATTGTATAAGGGAGAAGACTTCATAAGTATGTTTACATGTCAATTGTCTAGTTTGCTTCAATTAAGCAAATAACATATGTGTAAACTAAATCTAGGACGTAGTTCAAACTAAAGTTTAAATATCAGGACAAGAATTTTTTTAAAAGGGTATACGTAACGATCAAATATAATTAAAGTTTTAAATCGTAGATATCGTGTTTGATTAAAAAGTAATTTATTTTTTATGATGGGCCTATACAATCAATTCGGGGCTTATTAGGTAAATGTGATAGATTGTCAGGTCATCAAAGTCACAAGATGTCTAGATCTTTCATACTTAGACAGGCTAATACCCAGTTGAAATTAAACAAAAGAAATGGAACTCTTTATTAGAGAGGGTAAAATGTATACATGTATTTGAATTGTTTACATCTGTGTCTATGGCCTTTAAAGGGTAAATGTAAGTGCACAATTTGGGAATTTTTTGCATCTAATATACGTGTCAATACTAAAATTATAGTATGGAGCTTCGAGATATTTGACAATTTGTAAACTTTTGAGTTAATTACTTTTCACAAAACAGTAGATTATGGTACGTGCATAAACATATGGATATTTAATGTGCATATTAAGCATGAAGTCCACCAGCTCTCTTTACCCGCTATCTTCGATGAGGGTTTACTTTAGATGATCAACGACTTACTACTTTAGATGACAGAAACCAATCCAACGTACAGTAAACGTGGTAGTTGGCGTATTCCCGCGTTAACATGCACTCCAAAACCCATTGTGGATGGGGAGTGTTATGCCGATTGACGTCCGAGGGCTGTATCCTAGGTGTTAGATGATTGACCTTCATTTCACTGCCTCACGGCTTTGGTCCTGATAATGCTTCCTATCATCTTTAATACTACGTCCGATACTCATCTACCAGTACTCCATCATCGAGGTTAGTGGGCTGCCAAGCTGACCAATCTGGCACTGAAAGCAGCCGTTGTGAAGTCAACAAATTAAAACCAAAACAACTCACAAAACCAAGATGGCGTCCTCCACCTGTTCCTGACCGATGGCACAAAATTATTTAAACGCTCACCAAACGCCTTCGGGCACCGAGTCGACCGTGCGAGGGCTGAACAGCCAGTCAAGGTCGTTAAACACCCCCAGTAGTAGTCCACCAACAACAAAAATTCACATGAAGATTATAAATTGATTCTTGTAAAGCATTAATTTGCATCTTTGCCCCTAGGCAACAGATTGTTGGGACAAAATTGGGCAATAATCTTTTCGAAAAGAGGAAATCGGGTACACCTATTTATGTTCAAGCGTGTTTGAGTTGACAGTTTTGCCTTGAAAACGTATAAATCAAAAATATTTGATACAAAATTTCGCTTCCGATTATATTATATTAATATATTTTGCTATAGGCTACATATTGATTTTATAACATTAAAAATCACAGTACCAAAAACTTAAGTATATGGGGTCAAGTGAAATATATTTCTAATAAATCATAACAACAGAGAAGATGTATTTGAGTAACAAACAAAATATATAGCTTCGTGCTCCTAAAAATGTTAAAACTTTAGGTGAATTTCTGACTTGTTTATTTTTTTCGTTCACTCATTTGTCAATTAAAATTTAGGCTTATTATTTATTTTATAATTTCATGAAATGTACTAAAAAAAAAGGTCACTAATACTCTTCTTAAATTTTTACTAAAATCCCTTGACGACAGACTTCACTAGTGAATCTTTATTATGCATAACTTTAAACAAAATATTTCACTTTTTGTGTTTTATCTAGGGTAATTAATCTTCAACCTCTGAAAATTTTTAGTCTGCCCTTCCACGAAATATTTAAAAATAGATTTGTTTAGTGTTTTATTTTTACTTTTCAAGATTTCCCTTGATAACGTTAGCCTAACCAATCAGACAATAGTTTTAAGTTGACAAAAGGCCTAAAAGTACATTAAATGATGCGTTATAGCTAAATTTGATAACGCGTCATCACTACAATGGTTTCCATTTTCAAGATTGAAAAGTATAGGTTGCGTAATGGTAATTTTGACGAAGTAGATTCCTGACGGTAGAGATGAATAAATTTGATTACGATTAATCCATTTGGGATTCATCATAAAATTCACATGGGAAAATATGTGATAAGGTACGAAGTGAGATACCTTCTCTCTATATATATTATCAGTGACCGCTGTGGATAGTAAACTTGGAATTGATAGTAAATAGTAAATACATGTTATATCTAGTATATGTATGTAAATATACCATATAAAAACGCGAAACTAATTGAATTTAAAGAGAAAAAATAACGGATTTTGAAAAAAGGAGGGGGGGCTAAAACAATTGTCCTGACCCAAGTAACTATGGTTTAATCAGAACAAATACGTTGTACAATACATTCCTAAGTTATTATATAATGAATTTGTTTTAACTCCGTGTTGTAGTCACGAAGTGTTACTCGGGCAATATCAGCATCGCTTGGTGTTTAAAAAATCCTCAAATTCCATTTGATATATCTATAAGTGTAACTTATCATGGCGTCTTTACAGGACAAAGTCACCATCATAACAGGTAAATATAAATTATCTTTTTTTCAGCAAAACTTTCTAAAATACATGTATATGTTCACAAAAAGGCTAATCTGATGTTCAGTAGTTGTCGTTTGTTGATGTGGTTCATAAGTGTTTCTCGTTTCTCGTTTTTATATAGATTAGACCGTTGGTTTTCCCGTTTGAATGGTTTTACACTAGTAATTTTGGGGCCCTTTATAGCTTACTGTTCGGTGTGAGCCAAGGCTCCGTGTTGAAGACCGTACTTTGACCTATAATGGTTTACTTTTATAAATTTTGACTTGATGGAGAGTTGTCTCATTGGCACTCATACCACATCTTCTTATATCTATTAGCATAGTAGGGTTTTATGTCGGTCTAGCATCAAAACCTTTTAATTTTTTAGGGGACGACGGGAACTTTGATAAAATGTTCCACAGTTGTTTGTTATTTAGAAAATTTTGCGTGGATGGCAGAACTTTGAAATACTCTATTTACTTAAATTTACAACGTTTAAAACTCATTGCGATTAAGAGCTTGAAATATTGAATGGAAACAAATTGTTGACGACTTATGATGAACTCTTAACTAGATATCTTTGGGTTGCTATCTAAATAATATAGAACCCACATCTTTTTAATAAGCCCCCGCTGAAATGCGACGAGTGCATATAGTTTTACTCCCGTAACGTACGAGCTTCCATAAATTGGTTTCCGCATGCTAACTTATGTAACCATCCACCAAATCATTTGAAAGGAAAATGTTGTTAGAGACGACTAAACACAGATCCAGTTATATTTTATCGATTTCACTTTTACATATAATTCCTTGATAAGCGGAATATTGCAGATTTGTTGGTTCGAGGAAGTAACTTTAGTTAGCCTTCACTAAATCATTTTTTTAAATTTAGAAAATATAATGTTAAAAGTTTGTTTCCTTTTGTTGTACTGTTACACCACTGTCCCAGGTTAGGGGAGGATTGGCACTTTCAAACTAGTTTAACCCCGCCACATTCTGTATGTGCTTGTCCCAAGTCAGGAACCTGTAATTCAGTGCTTGTCGTTTGTTGCTGTATATCATATTTGTTTTTTGTTCATTATTTTGTACATAAATCAGGCCGTTCGTTTTTTTTGGTTAAATTGTTTTACATTTGTCATTTAGGGTCCTTTCATAGCTGACTATGCGGTATGGGTTTTGCTCATTGTTGAAGGCCATACGGTGACCTATAATAGTTGTTAATTTCGGTGACATTTTGGTCTCTTCTGGAGAGTTGTCTCATTGGCATTCATACCACATCTTCTTATTTTTATAATTAATTACCATTAACACAGATCCAGTTCGATTATCACCAATTTTACTTTTGCCTTTCCAGAGAAAATCTAATTTTTAGGAAACAATTTAAAATATTAATTGTAAATTACGTACTAATTATGATCATGATTTGTGTCTTAATCAGCAGAATCACTGACGTTTGCGCCCCCCTTTTATGGCATCGTCTTGAAGTCATGAGTCTCGTTGACATTTGTCATGTCTTTTTTTAAACAATGCTGGAAATACATAGTGACTATAAAATATTTATATGAGTATTGAAGAATACCGTTTAAAAGAACAGCATACACATGTGAGATTAGACGTTTGTAACAAATGGTTATTACCCTTTATTTTATGGAATTTTTGAGAGTATACATCATTATATATATAAATGACATGTTTGTACTTCAGGTGCAAGTTCAGGTATTGGAGAAACAACTGCATTACTGTTTGCTGAGAGCAAAGCAAGGGTAGTTCTTGCAGCTAGAAATGTCGAGAATCTTGAGAAAGTAGCCTCCTTGTGTAAAACTAAAGGATTATCAAAAAATGATGTAAGTTTAGAATCAAGCAAAGCCTACAATATTTTCAGTACTTCGTCAAATTTAATTTCGTTGTTGTTTGTTTACAAACTGAACGTCCAGTTACTAATATTAAATCCATATTCAGGATGAGAACAATTGAAATACTAGATTTGCCATTGCAAGCAATAGCGGATGGCACCCTTCCCACATTGCCACTAAACTGCAGCCATTTTGAAAATTTGAAACAGTATTTACACATAAATACATTACAACATATTTGTTTGTAAATTTTTAGACAGTTTTGAGCATTTTGTCAAGTTTTCACATTTTGCAGTTTCCATGGCAACGGCGGCCATTTTGGAAATTCAAAGTCCAAAGTCTTATCTTTACTTACCATTTACCATTTATAATAAATTTCATTAAGTTTGGAGCATTTTGAGATTTTATGGACACTTTTGCTGTTTCCATGGTAACGGTGTCCATTTCGAAAATTCCTAACAACAGTTTCAACATTGACTAATATGCTATGTTATCTATTCATGAAATTTGTTTCAGTTGGATCTTATATTCCTTAAGAAAATGCTGCTTTGATGTTTTTCCCATAGGATCAATGTTAAACTTTTCTCAAGTTTCCATGGCAATGGCAGCCATTTTGAAAATTCCAAGTACTGTTGGTACCTCAGGGCACCACTGCCAACATTTACATAAACTTTCAAGAGGTTGCCTCTTATAACGAAAGATTTATTATTTTATTTTTTTACATTTTGCAGTTTCCATGGTAACGGCGGCCATTTTGAACCATTCCAATGTCTCTTGCACAACTTCACATTGTGGTTCATATTATGGTATAGTTCCATCAACATGGGTCTGACCAATCCCGAAAAATAGCATGGACAAAATGTGTGGAAGAATAAAAGAAAAAAAAAAAAAAAACGAACAATAACAATATGTCACCCAACTCCGTTGAGGGTGCCATAATAAATCCAGTCTGTCAGTTCTTTAAAGTGGGTCAATCGTGATGAAATACATGTATAGACTGCGAACGAGAAAAGAGGAATGTTGGATAGAGTCATATATTTTGCGTTGTAACATGCCACCGATGTATCCCTACACGATTGGTTGCAAATATTCTCCAACCTGCAGGGAGCATTACACTCCCTTTTCAAGAGACATTATTTATATTTGATAGTAATTCTACTAACAAATTCTTTTCCTAATATTTAAACTGGAGTTTTAACTGCGTGCCAGATTCAGTGTGAACATATTTTATTTGCCCCATTTAACATGTTATATGATCAAGTGAAAATGGATAAGACACAAGTAAACATATTTGTGAAGTCTTCTTAAATAATACAATGGATTTAAAGTTCTCATTCCAATAGGACGTGGCTGTGTATTTATACATCCCGTTTAGAAAACAGACGCATCTTAGTTCATTTAACCTTATGTTTATACATTAATTCGTATAGGAAGAGTGCTAGTATTTTTGTACGTTGAAGATCCCTTGCAAAAACTCTTCGAGGGGTATGTAGGAGACCCATCTCTTTTCATTATACCTTCTTTTTCGATGCAAGGTAAAATCCACCTTTCATCCCCAGTATGCTTGACTGCCACTTGGTGTTAGGCAAACAAATACCATTGGAACACCATTGGAATGGTTCTCAATATACTGCTGAAATTTACCCCAAGGAACTTACTTTAAATAAATCAAATTTAAACGGTACTAACTGTCCTTTCCTACATTTAGATATTTCGGTTTTAAACGGGAAACTCCACACTAAAATTTACGACAAAAGGGACGATTTTTCGTTCCCTATTGTTAATTTTCCATTTTAGATGGTGATGTTCCTTTGGCACCATCTTACGGTGTTTATATTTCACAGCTCGTTCGCTATTCCCGTGTCTGTTGTGACGTTTTGATTTTAACGAACGTAATCTATGTATTACTGGTAAATTATTAAACCAGGGATATCGTTACCATAAATTACTTAAAACCTTTACTAAATTTTTCCATAGATATAAAGATTTGGTTTTGAAGTTTGGTTGTACCTGTAGAAAACTTATTTCAAACAGGATAGCACATCCTCATTTTACGGAAATGTTGTTAACCGTGCCCTGAAATTTAGAAATGATCCTTGTAAACTTATCGCTCCTTTAAATAAACTTATTCTAAAGGTTACCAATTCAACACTGTAATAAGATCATTGAATATTGTTTTTATTGGTATAAATATTGATTTTGTTATCAGTAAATTAAAAGCAAACTAAATATTACTAGTATGTTTTATACATATACACATTCATGGATCTACAATCTGTCGATACCTGTATCTTGGCATTGCACAAGGTCATGTTTTCTCAGACTGTTTATGACGTCTTTACACTAAATCCATTGGATGTTGGATGTGTACGGATTGATAATTTAGTCTTAAATGCATGGTTTTTATTAGTTGTTAGTGGCTTTGAACTAGCTGTCAGATAACTGCGAGTACTCTCAGATCTGTTCCTAGTGTCTTTTGTTGTTTGGATGTACAAGTACCCTGCCACGTCCACTTGTATTTTGTCCATCTGATGAGTTAAGCCTTTTTCAACTGATTTTTATAGTTCGTTCTTATGTTGTACTGTTATATCACTGTCCCAGGTTAGGGGGATCCCGCTAACATGTTTAACCCCGCCACATTATGTATGTATGTGCCTGTCCCAAGTCAGGAGCCTGTAGTTCAGTGGTTGTCGTTTGTTTATGTGTTACATATTTGTTTTCGTTCATTTTTGTACATAAATAAGGGCGTTAGTTGTCTCGTTTGAATTGTTTTACATTGTCATTTCGGGGCCTTTTATAGCTGACTATGCGGTATGGGCTTTGCTCATTGTTGAAGGCCGTACGGTGACCTATAGTTGTTAATTTCTGTGTCATTTTAGTCTCTTGTGGACAGTTGTCTCATTGGCAATCATACCACATCTTCTTTTTATAAATACCAATCAATATTAAAGCTTATATTTTAGCTAAATAATATTTGTTATTTTATTCTATAAGTAAGTAAGTAAGTAGATTGTTTATTATAGTGACATGTGTAAATCAACATAACTAGTATATAATTTTATATATGTACAAAATATTATCCAACATACAAAATACATCTGGCCAAATGGACCAATAAGTCACCTTTTACTTTCAATTCAATATAAATGTTTCAATATCACGTGTTAATTGTCAATCTAAATTTAAATTAGAGAGAAAGATAATCATAATTTAAGAATTAGCGTTTGTAAAAGTTCATAAATGGTTTTTCAAAGGTTTATAAAAAAGTTAAAGAATGTTAACTAGAGTTAACTGTTTGTTTTCTACGGAAAAGTGATGCTGCTAAGTATTTAGCTACTTTCCTTGGATGGTTCACCATTAGAAATTATCATTTTCCCTGGTTATCTAGCTGCATATAGTCAGGCAACACTAATATTTCGCTAAAAACAGTTTGTCTGATATCACTATGAAATGTACAGTTTATAAGAAAATGTAGTTCACTTTCAACATTTTGTGAACTACAAAATCGACATAGTCTATCCTCTACTGGTTCTATATTTAACTAAAAGAAATTCAATATGCATTTTATAGTTCCCTATACCAGGTTCCTATAGCTAAGAGTATGTACACCAAAGGCATAATTATTATAGTAATGAGTGCAAAAAAAAAAAAAGAATCCGTCAACGAATGATTGGATAATTCTCGTTCAATTTTAATCAAGATGTGTTTGATTAAGAGAGAGGCGAAAGATACCAAATGGGCATTCAAACTCATAAATTGAAAATAAACTGACAACGCCATGGCAAAAAACTAAAAAGGCCAAAAAGACAAACAACAACATACAAAACACAACATCGAAAACTAAAGACTGAGCAACTCGAACCCTACCAAAAACCGGGAGTGATCTCACGAGCTCCAGAAGGGTAAGAAGATCCTGCTCCATATGTGAATAAGTATATTAGACTAGATAAATTACTAGTACTTACAAATATCGTAGTAGTTTTTAGTTTAAACATATTTTATTGTTCATGAACTATACAACAGTAGTTGCGTGAACCCCGAGGGTTTCATGTCCAAATTAATGAAAAATCAGTGCAAGTTTCTGGGAATTCCGTCAATTTGTTTTAAAGGAGTTGATGTAATCTGCAATCAAATTTAGAGGGTCTAGTTATCAGAGGCCTAAAGCGTTTTTGGCGACAAAACAGGACGATATCTTTACAAATTAGTCGATACAAAAACGTTTGTATTTATAAGCAAAAAATAGCACAACTTAGTAACAAATTATTTTTCTCAAAATCAACATCCGTATTCAACGGACATGCGATTGCAAAAACAAGATTTTTTAAATGCGTACTGGACATCAGCTATACCGAATTGGCACTGTGCTTCCCTCTGTCTCTCACACAATCGTATAAAACAAAACAAAAACAATATCATTATATGAGTATAAATAAATTGAGATAAACCATATTCTGAATTTGGTAGCCAATGACCAAACCATATAAACCAGTGTAATTGGTTTTCCAAAACTGTTCAGTTAGATCGGAATTAACAAATAAGAATATAGCTTATCTTTTGAACTATTTTCAAACTGGCTACAGAAACAAATAATCATGATTCATTTCATTAAACTTCTTCAAAACAAATTAGACCGTTGGTTTTCCCGTTTGAATGGTTTTACACTAGTAATTTTTGGGGCCCTTTATAGCTTACTGTTCGGTGTGAGCCTAGGCTCCGTGTTGAAGACCGTACTTTGACCTATAATGGTTTACATTTATAAATTTTGACTTGGATGGAGAGTTGTCTCATTGGCACTCATACCACATCTTCTTATATCTAAAGACTGTTTTCACATTTACATGTAGACTTTACTTTTCCAAATTGTGACTTGGATGGAGAGTTGTCTCATTGGCACTCATACCACATCTTCTTATATCTATTTAGCCAGGAAGCTACCTCTAATTTCCAAAACAGTACGTCAGAATGGAACATACAGTTGTTGCCTCCTATTTACTATGCTGTAATGTTATCTATCGGAAAAGAGAGGGATAGGAGAGAGAGAAATGATTTCTATAGTAAGAAAATTATGCACAACATTGAACAGTAGTTTCATTAAGGATCCATGGCAGATTTTCTACATCTTATATAAAAAAAAATAAAAAAAAACAGTTTGGTTTGAAAACTGAAACAAAAAAATGAGATAAAATCATGCAACTTTATATAACAAGTATCTGATCTTATATACCAAACAGGCATTTAGGTTCACGATTGCATTTCTTTTTTTCAAAGAAAGCAACTTGTTGTTTATATTGGGTTGAACACTTGTTATGTCTTAATATTGATGTCAATTTTCCAGATATTGGTTATTCCTTGCGATGTCACTAATGACGACAATTTGAAGACATTAGTCGATGAGACCGTAAAGAAATTTGGAAGAATTGATGTGTTGGTATGTAACACTTTTATCTCTGTCAAAAACAAAAAAGTACTAATAAATATTTACAACGGTATTCAATATAATGAGATTTTAGATTAAAAAAGCTTTAATTCAGGTTTTCATACAGTTCTCTGTCAGATCTCAATAACTTACTAAAACTAAATAAAATAAAATAAAAACCAAGTTAAAATAATGATATCAGTGTGACATTGAAATAAAATTCTAAAGGAAAAACAAATTAAAAATATATGTATGCTCGGTATCAATTGTTTTCGACTTCAAATACTAAAAATCTCTGAGAGCATCAACATTTGACAACTATTCGAAAATCTTCAATCTATGATGCATAGAAACAGTTGAAGAATTGACACCAATCATGATCATGACGTCATCTGTACTCATTTTTTTATCAGATCAATAATGCAGGAAAAGGAAACATGGGTAATGTAATGGCGACATCAGCAGCTACTCTAGACGATACAATGAACACCAACTTCAAATCGAGTTATAATTTGTCCAGGCTTTGTGTTCCACATCTTATTAAAACTCAAGGTGAGTACAAAATAGCAAATTCTCTAAACCGAAAAAAGCCCTATACGGATTTTGAACGTGAGGCTGATATATTACGTGTATAATATATTATATAGTCCTCCATTTGGTCTATATGGTCCTCATAAGGCGAACACGCGAAATTGCAGCATCCGCCCAAAAGAAAAAAGAGACAATAATAACATTTAATGTTTTTGGATAGATTACACTGAAACAGCAGTATGTTTTAAAGCCAAGTATTCCAAACTTTTGTTGACTTTCTCCTGCTTAATTTGTTTACATTCATGTATGCCATTTTTGCAAGATTTCACCATTAGACAATTAGTACTATTTAATTTATAGTCGGTTTTCACAAGCCACAACTCTGAAACTGCAAAATGGCACAAAATTATAAGAGTTTCATTTGAAAACAAATACGTATCACAACCATTGCTAGATTCGAATTTCTAAAAACACACCTGAACGTCACATACGTTATTTACCCGCCATTTTCTTTGGAAAATGCCTGTACCAATATATATGACAGTTGTTATGCATTCGTTCCGTTGGTTGATATAGGCTAACAGTATTTATTGAATTCCCCATTTTTTTAATTTACCTTGGAGGTCGGTATTTTTGTTGATACTTTTATACGTTATTTACCTGTTTTCTTTTAAAAAAATTAGTAAATATAAAATTATGACTTGTCATCATCTTTTTTTTTTACTTTTTAGGATCCATCGTGAATGTTTCTAGTGTATTAGGACAACGTGCAGTGAGTACATTGATATATACATGTATATTGTCTATTGAAGCAACTCGCACCTAACAATTAACGTAAAAATAAAAGGGCGTGTTCACATTAAAACTAATGACATTGGGTAAAGTTCTTAATCCATGTTATCATAACAACACTATCATGAAAATGAAGCAGAGAAAATTTTATACAAATAGTTACAGTCTACTGGAAACCGACAAATTTTCGCAAGAGAAAAAATTGAGCGGATGTAAATAGTCGGAAATATGTCAAACTTGGATCTTCTCTAATATAAAAATATAAAAAAAAAAATCCCGCAATCAATCGCCGCAGAGTCAGTTCGAAAGGTCTGTTAAATTATGAAAAAGGGTATTCGAAAATGATTTGGTTAACAGTTCATGAGCATCGACAGGTAAGCATCTCCTGCTATGTAAACACGAACGGCATATGATTTCATGCTCGTATCATGTAGCATTTGACATATAGAGAGGTGAAACATGATGAACGATCGTATAGACATGTGAGATTTATGACATAGTAACAGAAACATGACGTATTCAAAGACCACCAGCGTTCATAGATTTTTGTAACAATCGGTTATTTCATGGAATTATAAGATATCTTGTGTTTCCATTATGGTACTCATTCCTTTAGCACGTTTAGTTTTTTCAAAATTATATATTTTTATAATATTATACATGATACATAAACGAAAAACACATGACTTCATTATGTTTGTGCTATAAAAACAAAGTAGAACGCATACCAGTCGACTGGCATAAAACATCTATACGAGCCTCTGGGCTTAAATTAGAAATTGAAAGAAAATTTTAAAAACTCAGTTATCAACCTTTCATCTCAAATTCCAGAGTTCTGCTCCATGTTTGGAATCTAAGACAAGGTTAATCATAAAGTTTCGATATTTATCTAAACATTCAGGCTTGATGAAATTAAACGTGGAGGTAAATTGGTCCATTAAAGTTGAGAGCCACCCTTACGTGCATGTCGCTGCACTATTTGTATATTTTTCACCTTTTTATAATTCGTTATGCTAATTGAAGAACCTTTGAGCAGGCTCACATACCCCACGCCCCACATTGTTACTGAGCAAACAAAATCTCACCAGATTCCTGAGTTCAAAGACTCATAACTCCTACAACGGACTGACGGACGGGACAAAATCGTTGTACCCTATGAACTTTTTTTCGTGGGGTATAATTATCGTGCTTGATGCAATTTTTCATCATATTTATATTTTCTATTACAATTCTACACAAGAATGTACTTTTATTTGGGCAGTGCACAAACTTATATTTTTCATTCTATCACAAACAAGTTTTTTTTTTTTATAAAAACACTGCCTATTTTTGTGCTATTGCCAAATCAGATTATCCGTGCTTTGGTCCATATAGTACAGCATTTAATGAATGGCAATTATTTATTTTGAATTTATTGAACCATAAAATTAATTTTTGACTCTTCACATTGAATAATCCGCGAAGCGTATTATGTTAAATGTGAAGAGTCAAAAATTAATTTTATGGTTCAATAAATTCAAAATGAATTATTGCCATTCATTATAAATAAATTTCTATCAAAAATAAGGCTCAATAAACTTTTTTTATATTATTTATATTAACAATAACAACATACACACATGTTGGCGTATGAATACACAACGTCAGAGTGGGCGTGTCGCCATAAAAATTGACAACATTGAAAATAAACGTAATACTTTTACCCAATCAGAAGACAGTAAATACACCAAATTTATTTATAATTTGGTATTGAAGACAGACCCGTGGAAGTCTCTGTTAAATTCATTTAAAACAATTATTATAGACAAAAAAGTAGGGGCAATGTATATTTATGAAATAACACTTGAATGTTAACCTCTAGATGTCTTTTTTGTTTTATTGTGTTCGGTTGATGTCTCTTTGGCGTATACCTAACTTCTCATTTTATAATAGTGTCACGTGACAGTAGCATTATTTTATTTTTAATTTGCAGGCTCCTAATCTTTCTGCTTATTGTATTGCGAAAGCTGCTTTGGATATGTTCACACGTTTGTTAGCCTTAGGTATGCGTTACATTATTAATCTCCCACTGCAGGTTTTATAAAGATAAGAAGATGTGTATAATATTGGTATAATTGCCAATGAGACAACTCTCCACCAGAGACCAAATGATATAGACGTTTACAACTATAGGTCACCGTACGGCTTTCATCAATGAACAAAACCCATACCGCATAGACAGCTATAAAAGGCCCCGAAATGACAAATGTAAAACAATTCAAATGAGAAAACTAACGGCCTGATTTATGTAAAAAAACAATGAACGAAATACAAATATGATATACAGCAACAAACGGCAACCACTGAATAACAGGCTACTGACTTGGGACAGGCACATACAGAATGTGGCGGGGTTAATCATGTTAGCGGGCGCCCAACCCTCCCCTAACCTGGGACAGTGGTGTAACAGTACAACATATGAACAAACTATAAAAATCAGTTGAAAAGGGCTTAATCATCAGATTGATATCAAGCAGAAAAACAAGTAACAGAAACACAGACCGGACGTTGCAGGGTATTTATACATCCCAACAACAACAAAAAAACTAAGTACAGATCTGAGAGTACTTGCAGTTACAGCTATAGTTCAAAGCCAATAACAACTGATAAATTTAAGACTAAATGAAATGAAACCATGTTTAAATGTACATATCATATCAGCACTTCAATTTATTGTGCTCGGCATCTCTACCTGGACAATTCAACTTAAAAAAGCACAACTTGTAAATTTTAAAGCAAGATCCTGTTATCAAATGCAACATACTATAAAAAAGTGTAATATCCCTCGAATGACATCATATTCGATTCCCTTAATTGCATATGTGAAACTGAGGTCCCAACTTGCTCAGGCAAAGTTGACCTTATATGAATTTGGTTATTATGTTTAGGTCCCTTTTGATCATATACCTCTTCACGTGTTGCGGTACTTACACATCCTTAGCTTTCAAATATTTGGCTTTGAGTGTTCTTGATGTAGGTAAATCCCAAACATGTATAAAGTGTTATTTTCATTTATTAAAGGGGGTACCCAACACTTTGACTAAAATAGATTTGGCTCGTTTAATTTCCATAAAATTTTGACAAATATTTACTTTGACCTGTGGACAAAAATATAAAATTTCAAAAATTTTGAACCACACAATTTACAGGAATAATTTCGTTGGATATATAGCAGTTTGACAAACACTCATTTTGATCATTGAGAATCTTAATATTTCCTTAACAATAGAACGTGATTAAAACGTTCAGCTGATTTTACAGAGTTATCTCCTGTAGTGTTATGTACCACCTTATTAGAGATTTACAATAACTACCCGACTACGAGTCAGAGTACGAGTACGACTACAAATCATACAGGTAAACTATAGGGGTGATCTCAAAATAATTTGTACACTAATTAATTTTACCGTGTTAAATCTTTGCGTTTCAATGTGATAGGACAAAACCATTCAACAAATTGATTTTTTTACTGAAGGGTTGAAGAAAACGCTTTTCATTCTCTCTTTATAACAGATTTTTTCAGATTTTCTAATACTTTCACAACAGTCTTTCGCTCGTGTTATCTGATCACTTCTGTATGTTCTCTATTCTACTGATGAATTATCTAAAGGAACTGAATAATACTATTGTTCATTTTGTTTGTATTTCTTTTTTTATCAAGCAACATTTTTCCCATTGTATATAGTCTTGGAGGATAGGATAAATATTTTCAATTGAATGATTGCAAATTGTTTCAACTCGTTTTGATCAGAAAACTTGTTTTTTATAGCTGCGAGTGAATTGTACTGCATACTTTTGTTCGCATTTATTTTGATGAGAAAAAAATCATTAGTTACATGAATGATTATGAATATTCAAACAGCATTGACCTTCTTAGTCATTCCAATCATTCTCCTGTCAAGTTAGCTTGCAATTGTTTGTCTGATTTAAGAAGTGTACAAAACAAGTCTGATAAAGAGGCAAACGACGCTTATTTTTTCCAAATAGACAAATCTACAAGATCTTTAACTTTTCAGCCTTTCAGCAATTGAAAGAGTGTTCTATATTAGCTTTTCATCTAACAATTTTAAAAGAAAACATAAAATTGAGAACAATCGATACAAACGGTAACTTCATCCGGTAAGTAGATCAAAATGAAATAGAAAAGAAGAAAGAATCAAAACGACGGGGCTGAGTAGTGTGGGATGAACATTGATGGGATATGGAGGTGGGTGTGGCTTCAGGGGAAATACTTTATTTGATAATATATAGCCATATATTTTTTTTAATTTTATTTCTGGATCAAAATCGTTATACCCTATGAACTTTTTTTCGTGGGGTATAATTATCGTGCTTGATGCAATTTTTCATCATATTTATATTTTCTATTACAATTCTACACAAGAATGTACTTTTATTTGGGCAGTGCACAAACTTATATTTTTCATTCTATCACAAACAAGTTTTTTTTTTATAAAAACACTACCTATTTTGTGCTATTGCCAAATCAGATTATCCGTGCTTTGGTCCATATAGTATAGCATAATTTGGTATTGAAGACAAACCCGTGGAAGTCTCTGTTAAATTCATTTAAAACAATTATTATAGACAAAAATGTAGGGGCAATGTATATTTATGAAATAACACTTGAATGTTAACCTCTAGATGTCTTTTTTGTTTTATTGTGTTCGGTTGATGTCTCTTTGGCGTATACCTAACTTCTCATTTTATAATAGTGTCACGTGACAGTAGCATTATTTTATTTTTAATTTGCAGGCTCCTAATCTTTCTGCTTATTGTATTGCAAAAGCTGCTTTGGATATGTTCACACGTTTGTTAGCCTTAGGTATGCGTTACATTATTTATTCTCCCACTGCAGGTTTTATAAAGATAAGAAGATGTGTATAATATTGGTATAATTGCCAATGAGACAACTCTTCACCAGAGACCAAATGATATAGACGTTTACAACTATAGGTCACCGTACGGCTTTCAACAATGAACAAAACCCATACTGCATAGTCAGCTATAAAAGGTCCCGAAATGACAAATGTAAAACAATTCAAACGAGAAAACTAACGGCCTGATTTATGTAAAAACAATGAACGAAATACAAATATGATATACAGCAACAAACGACAACCACTGAATAACAGGCTACTGACTTGGGACAGGCACATACAGAATGTGGCGGGGTTAAACATGTTAGCGGGCGCCCAACCCTCCCCTAACCTGGGACAGTGGTGTAACAGTACAACATATGAACAAACTATAAAAATCAGTTGAAAAGGGCTTAATCATCAGATTAATATAAAGCAGAAAAACAAGTAACAGAAACACAGACCGGACGTTGCAGGGTATTTATACATCCAAACAACAAAAAGACACTAAGTACAGATCTGAGAGTACTTGCAGTTACAGCTATAGTTCAAAGCCAATAACAACTGATAAATTTAAGACTAAATGAAATGAAACCATGTTTAAATGTACATATCATATCAGCACTTCAATGTATTGTGCTCGGCATCTCTATCTGGACAATTCAACATAAAAAGCACAACTTGTAAATTTTAAAGCAAGATCCTGTTATCAAATACAACATACTACAAAAAGTGTAATATCCTCGAATGACATCATATTCGATTCCCTTAATTGCATATGTGAAACTGAGGTCCCAACTTGCTCAGGCAAAGTTGACCTTATATGAATTTGGTTATTATGTTTAGGTCCCTTTTGATCATATACCTCTTCACGTGTTGCGGTACTTACACATCCTTAGCTTTCAAATATTTGGCTTTGAGTGTTCCTGATGTAGGTAAATCCCAAACATGTATAAAGTGTTATTTTCTTTTATTAAAGGGGTACCCAACACTTTGACTAAAATAGATTTGGCTCGTTTAATTTCCATAAAATTTTGACAAAATATTTACTTTGACCTGTGGACAAAAATATAAAAATTTCAAAAATTTTGAACCACAGAATTTACAGGAAAATTTTGTTGGATATATAGCAGTTTGGACAAACACTCATTTTGTTAATTGAGAATCTTAATATTTCCTTAACAATAGAACGTGATTAAAACGTTCAGCTGATTTTTACAGAGTTATCTCCCTGTAGTGTTATGTACCACCTTAATAGAAAGTTCTTGATATCTCCCTGATCGTAATGTTATACGTTACCTATACATTACAGTTCTAATTCAAGCAATTATCTGTAAGAAGAAAGACAACTAGGTTTGCCTTGCGTAAAACTTGTATTTTATGAACAACGTATCGATCGGCTACGTACGATTTACATATATATTGCAATGTTGCTCTTGTCTTTAACTCTATTAATAAAGACTCCAGACTATCGATATTAGTTATAATACTTTACTTATAAATCAGATCTATGGGTTTTATTTATAATTTTTTGGTAAACGGCACAGGAGATTATTCAATTATAATCATGTTGCGTCCCCATTTACAAATGTATTATATTAGTAGGTTTGATAAATTCTATACTAACATTGAGTATAATAAATTGTACAAGTGATGACGACAAAAGTCCTAGCTGACATCTATAATAAGGGCATATTAAAGCGCGTTATAACTTTTTTTATATTATCTTTGTCTTAATGATCCAATTACTTAAACAATTCAAACGAAAACCTTCTTTAATGTAAAAATGTATTTACAGAACTGGCTCCTCAGAAAGTACGGGTTAACGCAGTCAAGTAAGTATTATATTTCTATCAATCTGAATATTTAACAATTTGAAAATAGAACATGGCACAGTATGCAATGCACAATTATATATTCTTTATGTAACGCAAGAAAGACAGAAATCAGACCCCCTGGTCATAAGGGGGACAAAAGACGAACACACAAACAAACGACATCCAAATACTTCGCAACAGTTTTTCAAACCTCACCAAAACAGGCGTACCAGGCGTACCGGATGGATAAGTACCACTGATACTCCCGTCGTTTTTTCTTTCATTATGGAATGCCATAACTTATAGCATATTGATATAGGTCTCGCGTTTAACATCCTACATTTGCGATTTATGAAGAATCGACATCACAGGTAAAAAATCGGATGGAAAATCGTTCCGTGTAAACGCACCTAAAGACGTTATCAAATTCATAATTTATAATACGTTTGATCCATATCATTTCCATTACCAGAAATATTCTTTTACTATACGCAGATTTCTCACGTCATTTAAACTTTTAATGGGCTAACTGGATCCCTGTATCTTTGAACTGATAAAGTAATTGTGACTGCTTGACATTTTTCATACACCGGTCTTTATTCTTATGTACATAATCCAACCCTGCATAATGAAATATATAATTCCATCATGTAAAAAAAAAAAAGTTATCGAAGCAGTCATAAGGAATTCATTCCCAATAGAATATTCATCCCTTAGCTCAACGTATCAGTCGAAGTAGATTTTATGCCCAACAAACGCACAAATGACGTCAAAAACCTCACCTCAAACAAAAACACTTTGACGAAAAGATAACGATTGGAAGCAAGCGTATTATTATACCTTACATTATATAGTAATTAATTGATTGGCTAATACGGAATCACGTGTCATAGTTTAATTTCGATGTTTTTCCAAAAATTGGCAGGAGCGATGAATAACCCCATCAAATTGAAGCCTCCATCGAACAACCCTATTATTACCCGGTGAATAACTCCGAAAAATTGAAGCCTCCATCGAACAACCCTATTATTCCCCGGTGAATAACCTTTGTCGTACCTCAATGATCACGAGTTAACTCCAATTAAAGTATGACGTCATTTTACAGAAAGAGTCTACCTTTGTTGTGTCTTTGTTGTACATACGCGAAATTTCATACAATAGACACAAAATGGTTTCTAACGTAAGTGTTTTGACAATCTGTTATAATATTTTATTGTTATTTGTTCGTTCGGTATAATAAAACAATTGTGGCCCATTGAGTCGGTGAATATCCAAAATTGTCAACCCTTACTCGGGTTGACAATTTTGGATATACACCTCCTCAGCGGGCCATAATTGTATATTGTTGCATGGTAATAGGCTTACCTTATAACAAGACCGAAAGTAAAGTTATAATAAATATACGGAAAGATTTTAAGACAAGGAATGAGAAGAACATGAACGATTGAAACCAGATTTACATTGGAAAGTGAATTACCAACCACAACAAACAGAGTATATCCAACAATTTACATGTATTTTACTTTGCCAAATAATTCAAGAAGCTGGACAATTATTTTGAATTACTAGTACGTTTTCTAATTCTGATATCAAAAATAAACTTTTTATGTTCAAACAAACATTTTTGTTTTATTCTTATACACATATGTTTCAAAAGATTGTCCAGGGAGAGTTAAAAACTAAAGAAAGAATTTCTCACGACCTCATTCACCATTTTATAATGGTTGCATAGAGTTCCATAAAACAAATACTTACGAACGCCTTTTTACCATAGCATGGACTATTGTAGTACTATTTTTTTGTGATTTCATGTGAATCATTTTACCGATTATTGCATACACATGAATTTGGATAACATGGTACCAATAAATCGTGAGTTACCGAATTTAAAAGAAAATACTTGATTATTAATGTTATTGTATGGTCAATATGAAATTAAGCTGTATCAAAACGGTTCCTTTTATGTAATTTCTATAACTCATTTATTTTTGCAGTCCGGGATTTATTATGACATCATTCGCAGATAATGCTGGATGGACAAACGATATGAAAGAAAAAGTAAGTAAACAAAAAAAAAAACTCAACTGAAATACAAGGCCGCTTATAATTTTGTACGCCAGACGCGCGTTTCGTCTACTTAAAACTCAAGTGAAAAAATCAGTGACGCCCGAACAAAAATAAATCAAATAAAGTACGAACTTGAAGAGCATTGGGGACCCCAAATTCCGAAAGATTATTCCAAATACAGCTCACGTTATCTTTTCCTCTGGTAGATAATCCTAAGAATTTCGAAAAATTAAAAGATATGTAAACAGTTCATTTGTAAATTAAAACAACTGTTTTACTATGATCAATGTGATTCATTGTAAACCAGGTATACATAATTATATGACTGACAGATAGATTTTTTGAATTACGAGTAGAATTACCTATAAGAATAAGAAGATGTGGTATGATTGCCAATGAGACAACTCTCCAACAGGGACCAAATGACACAGAAATTAAAAACTATAGGTCACCGTACAGCCTTCAACAATGAGCAAAACTCATACCGCATAGTCAGCTATAAAAGGCCCCAAAATGTCATATGTAAAACAATTCAAACGAGAAAACTAACGGCTTAATTTATGTACAAAAAATGAACGAAAAACAAAATATGAGACACAGCAACAAAAGACAACCGCTGAATTACAGGCTCCTGACTTGGGACAGGCACATACAGAATGTATATAATGGGGATTCATTGGACATCTATTATACACGAGCAATATTGACCAAACAACAAATTGTTTAATACTTTTGCACAGTATACACTCAATTGGTTGATAGTCAACATTTTAAAAGCAATTGAACTATAAATATTCAGATGAAATAAATAATATTTACGGTACCAATTTAACTTCATAAGATGCGCATCTCGACATTTAATGTCTCTTCATGGACGCTCGAGACCAAAATATTTTCAAGTCCATAACCTACTGTAAACATTGAAGAGATGATAAAACCAAAAGGGACAAAAAGTAAAGCCAGACATGGACAAAGAACCAGAGCTACGCATGAGTAAGATACATTCCTCAGTTAAATTAGAATTATCTTCAAATTTTAATTAAACAGTATCCGTATTTTTATGGTAACTTGATTACTGTAATATCACCTCTTAAAACGGGTCAACACCTTTGTAAAATCACTTAGATAATGGACTGCTAGTCTGGTACAAAGTCCGAAACTCTGGTAACGTCCTCCTTGCTACGCTGCGTTGACTTTAGGTTTAGCGAAGCAACGTCACCCCGGATTCGGAGTTTGAGTCCGGTAGTCCTTGAGAGCATCTTCAGCTCAGAAGTCAGTGATTTGGTACGCACATAGTTTTCGTTTAACTTTCTTTAATTCCCCATTGACAAATTTAGAATTTATTAGGAAACTGGTAAAGTTGACCTTTTGTGGAGCTAGCTATTTTTATATCCTTTTGGTCATATAGCTATTTTTAGCATTAAGCATTCGTAGCGTTATACATGTTTGGGGTTTTAGCGTTCCTCGTGAAGGTAAATCCGCTGTGAACGCACCAAATAGGTATAGTTTCATTTTCTTTTTCAATGTTATTAATGTTTTACTTACTGTTAAGTGAATTGATTATTTTTATTGGTTAGCTTTTAAAAGATTTTTCATTTTAGTATCTCGAGCGGTTGAAAGTGGTACAACCTCTTGGTGGTGCGGGCAAACCGGAAGACGTCGCCAAGGCAATACGATTTCTGGCATCTGATGAAGCATCATTTACTACCGGACATTTGCTATTTGTCGATTCTGGACGACATGGTGCAATTCCATCATAAAATTTAATTTATTTACTAGTATTAAAAGCATTCACAATTTATTGAATAGAATGTTACTCCTTAACAACATTTATGAAAACAGACTTGTGGTCAAAGTAACATAATTTTCACAATGAAGTCTTTTTTAAATAATAAAACAAATATATAAAGATAAGCATCTGTCTTCTTCTCATCCAATGATCCCGTGAATTGAATGGGTTGAAGTCGGCGACAGAAGCACTAGGCATGTGTACACTCATAATGTCATTAGTGTGGCAATCTCCGAACAATGCTCGTTTCCGTTCCGTATACATGGTATACTCAGTACACTACAGGGAAAACGGTAGTATTCATTCTTCCAAAGGCAACTGTTCTAAAATTACCACTTTTATAATGAAAACCTGGACAAAACAGTTATGTGTGGTATTAGTACTTTATTATTCTGTTTTAGAAATTGAAGTCAAATAGTATCATGACCATCTTCCAACGGAGCTTGTTTATGGTATCCATGCATGCCCACCGTCATTTTACATAAAATTTATGAAAATTTGGAAGTCTTTTCGATTAATTCTCAAGAAGATATTTCAATGGGTTTCAAAATTTATATTGTAAATATACACACTGCAGTTATTCATAAATAAATAAAAAAATACATTGTACCCTTACATCCAATCACAGCGCTCCTAGATAAGACATGATGAACCACCTTTATCCTGCAATTGGATGTCTTAATTATCATACATTAACAGCCCAACAGATATCGTTAGCCTGTATTTGTATACTATACAGTAGTCCTATAATATAAGACTTCGTAGGTTCATATCGTTTGCATTCAACGTTTTTTATCGGATATTTTTTTTTACTATCAATGTTGAACCACGTTATATTATAGGGATATAGCTTTACAAGCTCCGCCCAGTGCCGGACTACTTTTGTGTATTGCTGTTGACAATTGTTGTATGAACTTTCGTGACCTCAGAATGTGTATTGCAGTCGCATTCCAATGACGTATTGCTTGACCTTATGTGAACTATAGATAGAATATTTTGTCTTCCATTCCTTTTAATTTTATATTTTATATTTCATAAATGCATTACAGCCATTATTGTCGTCTGCTTCAATTTTGCTTTGGAAAATGGACGAGGTTCCAAATTTTCGCCTTGAGGGTCCATGGTCCGATTTGGACGATATGAATCAAATTGAGGGTGATATATGGGTCATTTTCAAAAAATGTTGAATTTTCAGTACACCTATGCTAAAAAAAAAAAAAAAAAATCTGAAGGAAAATGCAGTTGTAAGTGTTTAAATGAAAGTTTGTAGAATTTATGAGTCAGAACATTAATAAGAAACACGATTAAGATCTATTTTGATAAGATTAAAATATATTTAAGTCCGATTTTTGCGTAATTTATGTCCCTTGATATCTGCAAAAGGGACTTTTTTCGAATGTTAATAATAACTCTAACGAAAAATCGTTATTATTCTATGTAACATTTTTTTACAAACTAAATTCAATCAGCGTACACGAAGTTCATGTCCATATTCTGTTACCGCTACTTAAATCAATCGTTAAATTGTTCTCCCTATGACTATTGAACTAGCAAGTGTTGATTTCAAAAGAGCAACGCAACCTGAAAATTAAACACAGCACGTTTCTTGCATAACAGTGTAGATAAAAGAAATTTCAAGACATTTAGTGAAAAAAATTAGTGGGTACCCTTTTGTTATGTCTATGCTGTTACCATCATATTTATTAATTACACCAATATTATACTTGTAAAATGTGCAATAATGTGTTGGAAACAAAAATCACAACAGAAAAACATTATCACTTCATCAAAGGGAGTAGTAATTTCACAACAGCATTCATAAAGGAAGAAATTTGTCTATCCTGTTACTATGGTTACAGTTACAGGATAGACAATAGTTGACAGAAACGTCCTTAAAAAGTTCATAACTACATATAGTTGTACACATAATGAAATGTTTCGTTGTTTGAACTCATCTTAACATTATAACGTCTAAATATTCGCACTTCATCATTTACATATGCAGTACTGCTAACGGTAACAGGATAGAACTTAATATGATGATATATCATTAACTTACGTTCCTGTTACCAATAAAATAAAGACAAAAGTAAACCAACATGCGAGGGAATTACTTGATGTTAGGTTTCTTAGAAAGAGAAATATATACTGAACATTATGAATTGCTATCTTAGACTTGAATTACTGGTGGTTATTTTTATAACCCTTTGAAAACCAATTTTTAGAGGCATTTTTCAGTACAACATGGAAAATTGACAAATAATCTATCATTTCACAGAATGAAAATATATAGAAGTTTTTACTCTTTAAAACAATCTTATTGGCTATGGAAAACAAGCTTAAAATTTTATCGGAACCTTTTTTAAATAACCCGAAATTTCTTTTGAACATGATAACAGGAGAGACAAAATATTGCACCACCTATCAAAAATGTTTCAATATATTCTTGTATGACATTATTAAGATTGCATCTTTTTATATGTTGTTCCATAAATATTGTTTGTTTTGATTTGCTTATGAAGAGGGTTGTTTGAATTAATTAATTTAGTAACTTTAAATCGATTTTGCAATTTCAAAATTCGACTTTTTTTTTAAATGACCCACATATGATGATGAGTTATCTGAGGCTTTGCTTCATATAATACAACCTGTTAATGACACAGAATTGTCAGTTTACAGAAAATATAGCTGTAACATTGGCACCAAACAATGAAACACAAAATTTACAAAACACAGAAACTCAGATAATCAGTGACCAAATATCAAATACCCAAGCTAGTTACCCACACTTCAATCAGTCTTTTCTTGAAATGGATGATATGATATCATGAATTTCATAGATGGCCAACAAAATAAAAACACAGTAAAACAAGTTGCTTTCTTTAAAAAAAGAAAATCAATACGTGAACCTAAAACCACTGACTGGTCCCCAAAAGATTGTTGCTGAATTTTTGTTTCCATTTGAATTGAAATAAATGAATATGAAAAGAAGGAGATAATGATGAAGTTCAACTACCTTTATTAAAAATGTGTAATAGTGTGTACATTCTTGCACAAGTCAGTTGAAAGTAATGTTGGATAGTTGTGAATAGAAATGTGTATATATAGTTTATATACAGCTATTATTTCAATATACATTTTAAAGATCGACTATCTCATTTGTTACTTGGGATTGTACATAATTTTTTCATAAACCAATTGCAAATCCCAGTTTGTGCAAACCGGATGTATAATGCAAATTGCACAAACCAATTAGAATACAAATTTAAGCACTCAGTTTGCTTTATAATCTGGATGCATTTAGACTTATTTTGGTCTCATAAAACATCTCAAATTTTAAGGATTTCCTGATTTTCTTAAATCAATCCAAAAATTCTACAGGGAAACTTGAAGAATATCTTATTTTCAGAAATTTTATGAATACATAAGCATACTCTCAAAAGAACCAATTTATATAAAAAGACATGTAGATTTGAAAAGATACCAGGATTAACATGTTGTACGCCAGACGCGAGTTAAGTCTACAAAGAATCATCAGTGACGCTCGAATAAAAATATTTAAAAAAAAAAGCCAAATAAAGTACAAAGTTAAGTAATCTATTCCTCAGGTAGAAAATCCTTGGCATTTCGAAAATGTCAAAATTTATAAAAGGACAGTTACTCAAAAAAGAAACAGCTAGAGGTCAGAATACCGTAAGACATGATGATCGTGCTTGAAAAGCACATGTCAAGCTCTTACTACCGCGTCCAGAATTTAGATCAGAAAAGCGAAAATTCGCATTCGCGAGAGAAATTGATATTTATGCCTGAACGTGGTATTTTTGCGCAAGAAATATTAAATAGAAAGCATATGCACTGATACTCTGGATCAGAATACGCATTTGCGTCATCACATATATTAATCTAATAGTTGAATTTGGATGTCAAACTACCTACCTCAAATGTTTTGACTCCGGATTCATTGACATCTTATCCGGAATTTTTGTGAACGCAAACTAAAGTGCGTACAAACAGGGTGTATAATGTGAATGAATCAAGACGTGTACATGTAGTATAGCTGGTCAACACACAATGAATACAATTTTCAAAACCGTATCATAGTACAAATATTTAGATGCTATAAGGTTGAACTAATAAAAGAAAGAAAAAAAAAAAATTGAAATTTTATAATAAACATACTTCCTGTTTGTGAACTTTTTTTCCGAAAATAGCTTGAATATAATATCCATAAACACAAATGTCAAGTATTTACGGATGGACATTTTATTTATCAAATGAATCTCATTTTAAAGATTATGAATATAATGCTATACAAAATATAAGCAGTGACTTATAAATCCCTTCTAAAACAGTATAAAATAATTGGCATTATGATAGTTATCAATTTTGTTATGATTATTGTAAAACATTAATTATGTTTTTTCTGAGATGCAAGGATTTTAAATCCTTGTAAATTGAAACCAAAATAAGTATTTTTTCAATCACGACCATTTAAAATTTAGATATTTAGCTAATTTTGAGTACGCATCCCTGCTCATTGGTGCTCATACGTTACAAATGATTTTCATAAATGTAATGACTGATCAAACATGTGAGACATAATGCACGTATACAATTACAATTTTGATTATATTCTATAATTATTAGGAATAAATTCAGTCTCAGTTTAACCTTAACAATGAATATTCTCTTAGTCTGGTAGTATTTAATAATGAAATTAGATATTTTTTACAGAAAAATCCTTTTTTTTTTATTATCTTTCTGCTCTCCGACCACAGTATATCCGACTTTAGACCTAAGATAAATATTTTCTAACAGAAATATCGTTTTCCTAATTTTCTTCATGCTTTCCGACATTTTCTCATGCTATGATCGAAATACTAAATCTCAAATGTAAAACGTTCAGAAATAATCAGTTTATTCTGGGTCATTGTATGTCAATAAACTATTCCCAGGTTTATTAATACTACACACACACAACGAATAGAGGGACCGTCTCAAAGCATGAATTATATAATTGCGTTATCATTATACTTGATATTTTATAAACATTCACATTATTAAAAACACATATGTTTTGTGAAAAGGCAAATAGGTTCTAATATTTAAACGATTTTTTGACTGCAACTTAGTCTTGATTGTTTTACCAATTTACTTTGATTGTTGAAATATACAATGTCACGTGGTAGCCTAACCATAGAGGGCCGTATCAAAGACATAGATAACTACCTGTATAAATGATCGAAAACTTTCAAGACGTTCCAAGAATTTTATTCCGACTTCCGGCCGAGAGATATCGAGTGGCCCATAGACACATCCAAAACTCGCCAATATATAAGCGTGAACCCCTCAGGGGGTTCACGCAAAAAAACTGCATGTGACATGGGTCTGGTTTCAGGATTCCTACAATTAATTAATGATAACAGACTTCACCAAATTCCAACCTCAGAATTAGATGCTGTACTGGCAAATTTCTTGTTAACGGTCAGAAAAAGGATGGTAATGAATACAAGCCATCCTCACTGAGAGGAATGGTTGGAAGCATTGATAGATCTTTGAAATATCACAAATATGGACATACAATTATAACAGAGGACAATAATGATGCAACATTCAATCTAACCAGGAACGCATTAAAAGCCAAACAAAAAGCTTTAAAAAGGGAAGGAAAAGGAAACAAACTAAAGCGTGCTGATCCATTGACTGATGAGATAAATCTTTTATTTGAGAGAAATCTTCTTGGCAGCTCCAACCCACAAGCATTATTGAATATAATATGGCTTACCAACTCAATTCATTTTGGGTAACAAGGAGTCACTGAGCATTATACACTTAGGTAAGCCTTAAAAAATGGAAGAACAGAGTTCCAATGTTCCCCGCGTTGCACATATTTTAACCATCCAAGGTACAAGGACAATAACTAAAAAAAGAACTTTTTTTTGTTCTTTAAAACTTTAATTTCTTAAGAGAAATGAAGGCTTCAGAGCAAGTGCAATGTGCTTTCCATTATAATTTATATTTCCGAGGGGCATAACTCGTTAAAAATATTTGATCAGAGCTTATTTTCGAAAGTGTCAAAGACATTGCTGATATAAACCTATGATATAAGTGTTATAAGTTTCATAAAATTCTGGCAAGAATTGAACACATGAGAGCGATAACACTGCGATTTTCCATTTAATCAATATTTTCAAGCGGCATAACTCTTTTAAAAATAATTGATCGGCACCAATTTTTGAACTCTTCAAGTATATTGATGATATAAACCTATAATATAAATTTCATAAAAATCTAGCAAGAGTTGTACACATTAGAGCGCTCATAAGGCAATTTTCCATATAATTATATTTTCAAGGGGCATAACTCTTTAGAAAATTATTGATTGGCACTGATTTTCAAATTCGTCCAAGACATTGCTAATATAAACCTAAGATTTAAGTTTCATAAAATTCTGGCAAGACTTTTACAAATGAGAGCGCTAACAATGCAATTCTCCATATAATTTATATTTGCAAGGGGCATAACTCTTTTAAAAATAATTGATCGGCACTGATTTTCAAAACTCCTCCAAGACATTGTTAATATAAACCTATGATATAAGTTTCATAAAAATCTGGCAAGAATTGTACAAATGAGAGAGCTAACGATGCAATTTTCAATATAATTAATGTTTCCAAGGGGCATAACTCTTAAAAATAATTGATCTGCACTGATTTTCGAACTCTTCCAAGACATTGCTAATATAAACCTATGATATAAGTTTCATAAAAATCTGGCAAGAATTGTACAAATGAGAGAGCTAACGATGCAATTTTCAATATAATTAATGTTTCCAAGGGGCATAACTCTTAAAAATAATTAATCGGCACTGATTTTCGAACTTGTCCAAGACATTGCTGATAAAAACCTACGATATAAGTTTCATAAAAATCTGTCAAGAATTGTACATATATGAGAGCGCTAACAAGACCGGACGGACGGACGCCCGGTATTTCCATGTCCCCCGCAACGCGTTACGCGGGGGACAGCAAGCCAAAAAAATATATGTGTGTTTACAAAATAGATATTTCACTGGCAGTATTTTTAACAGTATTTGCTGAACGATTTAACTACTTCTTTTAGGCAAAAAAGGATCAATTCCTGACTTGCAGTCATTCTTCCCCTCCCCCCTCCCCCCAACCCCCCGCGAGTTGTCTTTCCATGCAGTCGGTGTACACTTGGAACAAGCAGACATTTTTCTTCGAAAAAAACATAAATTAAAGTATTCTGAAGGAAATCGGAAAACGCCCCACTGTTTGGCTTCATATTACAATTTGTATATAATATTTGGCACCTCTATGAAATTATTCGAGGTTTAATTTCTGATGTATTTTGAAATTGTTTAAATTTTCTGTTGACAAATAAATCTTACAACGAAGGGGTTCCCCTTTCAGTCTGTCACTCAGATCACTCGATCTTTATATTTAGGCAGCGGAGGAAAGTTGTGACGTCTTCAATTGTCACACTTATTGAAAAGGGAAATACCTCTGACAAAAACATCTAAATTACGGATACATCCCGTTAGCCAAAAAGAGGGAATTATGAGTTATTAACTACGTCATGTACATGTACATTGTACAATTTATTTTAAAAATAAATGGGGAATGTGTCCACGGGACACAGATGATGCCCCCGCTTGCATATAACATTATAAAGGGAAATAACTCAAGAACGGCAAAAGTGACTCTACCAAAATTCAAACAAGCCCTCCAATTGATATTTTATCGTGTGTTTTTCTATGTTGTGATGTTATACTATTGTTTCAGAAAAAGGGAGAAGGTTTGGTACCATTAAAACGTTTAATCCCGCTGCAAATGTTTGCACCTGTCCTAAGTCAGGAATCTGATGTACAGTAGTTGTCGTTTGTTTATGTAATTTATACGTGTTTCTCGTTTTTTATATAGACTAGACCGTTGGTTTTCCAGTTTGAATTGTTTTACACTAGTAATTTTGGGGCCCTTTATAGCTTGTTGTTCGGTGTGAGCCAAGGCTCCGTGTTGAAGGCCGTACATTGACCTATAATGGTTTACTTTTATAAATTGTTATTTGGATGGAGAGTTGTCTCATTGGCACTCACACCACATCTTCCTATATCTATTGATCTGTGTATTGTGGTAATAAACATTGTGTATAAGATTCAAAACGTTTAGTTGAGACAAACTAAAGTTAGAGAACGGAAACGAAAAATTCAGCATTTTTTCCATTTGTAAAGGGACATAACTCTAGAATGGTAAAAGTGACGGCACCAAAATTCAAACTTGATCTGTGTTTTGTAGTAATAAGCATTGTGTATAAGTTTCATAACATATGGTTGAGGCAAACTTAAGTTGCAGAACGGAAACGAAAAATTCAACAATTTTTTCCATTTGTAAAGGGGCATAACTCTAGAATGGTAAAAGTGACGCCACCAAAATTCAAACCTGATCTGTGTTTTGTGGTAATAAGCATTGTGTATAAGTTTCATAACATTTGGTTGAGGCAAACTTGTTAATAAATAAGGGAACGGAAACGTCAAATTCAGCAATTTTTGCATTTATAAAGGGGCATAACTCTAGAATGGTAAAAGTAACGCCACCAAAATTCAAACTTAATCTGTGTTTTGTGATTATAAGCATTGTGTATAAGTTTCATAACAATTGGTCGAGGCAAACTAAAGTTAGAACTCGGAAACCAATTTCGGGACGTACGGAAGGACGTATAGACGTACGGACGGACGTACAGACGGACAAGGGTAAAACTTAATGCCCCCTCCGCTACGGCGGGGGCATAAAAAAAAAAAGAAAAAAACGAAGAAATACCCATATACATGTATCTACATTGTACCCTACAAAGTTCACAGATGTAATTGTGAACACACACATAATTTTTTGCCATAAAAATTTTCAGTAATGGAAATGAATAAAAAATAACTAATAACAAAGAAAACTGATCTAACTCATTTTTAACACCATAAATCATTTTTACAAATGTCTGAAAATGTATTTTATCCAACTCTTTATATCTAATGTAAACATCAATATTAAAAGGGTTGCCAACAAATTCTGCATACATTACAATTTTTTTTTTTTTTTCAACATTATATATTTATTCACCAAATATGCTTGTTACATTGTTACACCAAGAAACCAAGCTTTTCTTGATGCATCCTGTTATATTCCACTGATTACCCAGGTTAGTAATCAGCTGCTGGTATATATGTATATATTATAATAATATGTATAAATTTCTTGAAATACAATTGTACAACATTTTAATACATTATGTTTTATTCTATCAATCGTCTAAACTTCTTTTAGTGACTTCAGTAATGGATTAAGTTTCATTGTTCTGTTTTCGTTATATCTTTTATGTATTCTCGAACAAAATTTGATAAACATTTACCTTTGTCAATTTCTGATTAGATACATAATATGATTTGTATATAGAAAAGCCTAAGATTGTTAGGAAATAATTCAGACCAAAATAATTTTTGTCAAAATTTTTATATCCAAAGACTAATTGCTTTAATGATACTATAAAATTTAAATTTGATTTTATCATTAACTCATAAATACTTTTCCAAAATTTTTCTAAAATCGACAAGAAATAAAAAGTGGTTATAATCTTCTTCTTCGTTACATACATTACATAGACTTTCATTCTTCTGTTTCCATTTAAACAATAATTGTTTTGTTGGTAATATGAATTGCAAAAGTTTCCATCTATATATTTTAACTTATTTTCTTCTAAATAATAAAACATGAAAACATATAGTTGGTTAATACTAAGGTTCTCATTAATTTGTAACATACGCATCCATTTGCTAACACCAATTGATGGTTTAGTTTTATCTGTACAAATTGACTTATATAATATATTTGATGAAAAGCTGGAAGCCTGAATGTAATTACCTTTCCAGATTAGTTTCCGTCTAGGAATATTTACAATACTTTTATAGAACTTTCAGACTGTAACATCTGAAGCCAGTCTTTTGGGATGGCTTTTTTTAAAATATTTATTTCTGCAATCCAATTATTCTTGCAGTCTAATTTTTCCAGAATAAAATGTTGAGATATATTACCAGTGTCATCTATAATATCATTGACAAATATCAAGTTACTCTTAATCCAATTTTCAAAAATAATAGTTTTATTTTCAAAATTAATCAGTTTGTTCCCCCAAATTACCTGTTTCCTTACTTCTGTGAAGTTGGTAGGTTTTTTTGTCTGTCCACCGCCTGATATTACCCAACATTTAAATACTTCTCTATAAAATTCAGGGATATGTTTGATATATTCTAGAATTTTTTTCTTTTCAAAGTTCATCTTAAAAATTAACCAATTAATACCAACCACGCTGAGATATTTTAATGGAATCAACTTCCAGTTTGAAATATCATTACTAATGAGCTTACTTACCCACGATGCTTTTAGAGACATAAAATAACTTTGTATGTCAATCATTTGTAACCCCCCTTCTTCGTTTGACTTTATCATGGTATTTCTTTTAACCTTATCTGGTTTACCATCCCAGATGTATTTATAACATTTACTTTCTATTTCTTTTCTGAATTTCTCCGGAACTGTACAGGCACTTGCCAAAAATGTAAAAAGTGGTAAAACTAATGTTTTTATAATAAGAATTTTCCCGATTAAAGTTAAATTACGTTTACCCCATAAATGAAATAGTTTATTCATTTTCTCAATTTTATTCTCCCAGTTTAATTTTTCACATTCTTCTCTGTTATGACCAAAATATATTCCCAATGCTTTGACTGGTTTGTTTGTCCAATTAATCCCATCTACCTTATCTTTACTTTTTTTCAGTTTTCCTATCCATATACCCTCTGTTTTATTTTTATTCAAAGTTAACCCAGAAAATGATCCAAAAATTTCTATTTCATTCATAGCAGCTTTGATTTCTTTCTTATTACTGAGAAATAAAGTAGTATAATCAGCTAATTGTGAAATTTTAATGCTATGATTTTTATTATCTAGTTTAACTACAAACCCTTTGATATTTTTATTTTTTCGAAGTCTTAAAGCCATGATCTCCACGGATAAGACGAAAAGAAGAGCTGATAAGGGACACCCCTGCCTTATTCCTCTTGAGTTATGAAATATTTCTGAAATCCATCCATTATTAATAACACAAGTTTGTAACCCAGTATATAATGTTTTTACCCAGTTTATAAAAGATTCATTAAATCCAAAATGTTTCAAAGTGATTAACATAAAATCCCATTCTAAGGAATCAAAAGCTTTAGTAAAATCTACAAAAACTATTGCCCTTCAATCGAATATTCTGCTCACACTTCACTTGAATTTCATGTGTAATATGTACATGTACGTCATGTATATCAATCCATAATGCACTCTTCTGTTCATTTTAAATACATTTCACATTTCTTCGGTTATCATTTCGCATGCTATAGGTTATCTGATTACATCCAAATATAAACATATATTTCAAATTTCAAATTGAGCATTCATAACATAATCCGTTGCTTTTTTAACCGACATAAAACACTTATTTGAATCGAATAATGCAATGAGATTCACAAACACACATTTTCCTTCCTCTTCATATTCATTCACATGTAGCTGAAAACTCTTGTCAGACTGTATTCACCGCATTAATCAGGATACGCTTATCAGTACCAACCTGCAAAACAAACATGTCCATATTATTTAAATAAATTGTATATATATACAATGTTAAGTATTTTTCAAGATATTAAAATGGTTTTTTCAGATGGGGGTATCATCTGATGGGACAAGATATTTACAGTTGAATGAACGACAAACTAAAACACGTACATGGGATAATATTGCTATGTAAGCGAAGTAGCACAAAAAGTGTATGAATATCCAGGGGACAGAAATCCTTTAGATTTTTATGACCTATAGGTATCAAAGCGACCTTGAGACTTTAGTGCGCCAGATAGTCCCTTTTATATTGCGCCCAGGACAATACCCCTAGATGATCCTAAATGACAAAAGATCTGAGAAGTGGTATATCAAACAGAAAGTTGGGGAAAGAGAACCGTTTTATAATATAGTGAATATTATGAAAGAAAAGGGTGATTTAAACAAAGACAAAAGACTAACATATCTGGTACAGAAGCTGCGCAAAAAAAAACATACAAAATACAGACATCATGCAGATTTCTGGTCATAAAAGTGTGACATCTGTGAATAATTACAGTTCTTTGGGTGAAGATAAACACAGAACAATTTTAAATATTTTGAGTAACCTATCCGAGTCTCATGTGATGGCATCTGGAAATGGAAATGTAGCTGACCGAGCACCTGTTCATCCTACTTCTACAACCTCTACCTTACCTGATTTACATGTTCCGTCTGTGAATGTTCCAGTCTCCGATCCACAACCCACTTCCTGCTCACAGTCAAACATGAACAGCAGGATTAACTCCATTTTCTACGGCGCCAATCTTCAAGTTCAAAACTTGAATGTGTACATATGTAACACACAAAATCAACCATGCAACAATGTCAATAATCAGTGAATGTCACGGTCAGTTCGAAATTCTGAAGCGTAGCACAAATCATACACTTTTGTCTTAAATCGGACAATGTTTTGTTATTTCTTTTTACTGTTGAAATTAGTTGTTAGTTCTTATGTTATAATAAATAATTATTAACTTTGAGCGATGTATTGAAATGAAGTTGCCAAGAAAAGAATGAATAAACCACGTCGGCGTCAGTGAAACGAAGCCGGGGTACTGTCTAATGACCCTTAACAGGACTTTGTATTTATTAGAGAGCAACCCAACAACCTTTCCTTTAGTCTAAATCTAGGGTAAGGTTCGGCCTATGCTTTCGCTCTAGGACTTCCATTAAACTAGTAATGCCCGTCTTTAGAATATTTTAAAGTCTTATTAGGTATATAAATTACAGGTTTATGCCACCCGTTTATAAATGGTTTAAACCTGTGTTTTCAAGAACTATATATCTGATGGTTATTATACCCAGATATCCAGTCACAAGTAGCTTCTACAATCTTTCTCTAACAGTTGATAAAGAGTAACTAATCTGCTCTTACGACCAATCAGATGCTAATCTTTGACCTTGACCGCAGTCATACTTTCATAGTATCGGACTGTATTTACCAACAGGTGAAACAATCTGGATCGTCATAAGACATGTAGAACAGGAGCTGGCGGTGTACCAATAAAAGGTTTTCGAGGATATTCAATGAATTTACAGGAGAAATCACAAATTCAATTGTTCTGGTAGAAGTTCAGTATATAATTTGTCTCACCGATTCCATACCACAAGCATCAAGCTGCATCTCGGATGGAATATCTCTCAGTATATCTAATTCTAACTCAAATATGAAAAACAATCCCAATCTATCTCTATAGTAAGTCTCAGAATAAAGCTACTCCATGTAAACAAGTTTTGGATTAAAAAATGAATAAAGGTGGAACAGACCGACGGACAAAATGTAACAATCCGACCTGATAACAGTGGTCGTTTCCAGCACGGGACAACAAACGTAAACTAAAAGTCAGACTTTTCGAAAACTAGTTCTCAATTTCAAGGCCAGTAAATTAACAGGAATACCTAATATTCAAATAATAATAACCAGCGTATAATCAATGAAGGAAAGTTGAAACAATATAAGACTGGTTCTGTCCTGAAAATGCTTTCACATAAACGGTCTGTAGTCAGGAAATACTGAAACGAATGGACTGATGTCTAAGTTATTTCCTATACAAAGGGAGTAACAAAATTCTTAACAAAACTTAATTCAGGCCAGGGACAAGGCGTTTATAACTTTTTTAACAACATGCAACTGTTATTAGACAATATAATTCAGCGGCGTCTCAAAATGCATTTAATGATATTTTTTTTATCCCAATGGTCTCTTATTCAGAAGTCTCTATTTCTTAGACCACAAAGGTAAATGTTTTACAACTGTAATTTTCTCTAAGGACTCACTCTGTCATTCTGCCCAAAGTCTGCATTTAAAACTCGCCTGTTAACGTCAAGTCATAGATTTAAGACACGTACAGAAATGTCAACAAATAATGACCCCGCACTTTAATCTTTTCACAAGCAATCTATAAATAACTTTAACCTAAACAACGGACAAGCTGAACAGTTAATCGAATCTCGATATTCGCAAACTGACAACTTTTATTCAGTTCAAGAACTTTTCGAAAACTCAGCTCACAATTTAACTCATTTAACCCGCGAACCGCTTTCTAAATAAACTACGTCTTAATACGTAATTATTAAAATTTCCGCTAAGATATTCAATGCAAACCCTGGGGAATTCTTACCTAGAAAACGCCGAAATACACATTTGCTTCAATACCCTAAATATAGCACAAAAATAGCGCGAGATTCCTCGCCGAGACCACTTCAAAAAATGGCGCACATGATGGAAAGTTCCGTCTACACACCTAAGAATCTGAGCTTAGAATGATTTTCATAAGACAATCACCGCACGAGCTAAATTTCTTTTCGGCCTACCGGTCATCAGCTGATTGTGTGATTTTTAAAATATTATTACGTGGGCCTCAAAGGTGAAATAAACAAAAACTAATATATTTTAAATCGAAAACAAATGCAATAACTGTGAGTTTTCTGTCTTTCAAAGCAAAAACAATGTACAAAATTAATTGCAAGATACAGACAATAACTGTTTAGTGTCTATAAATATCAGCTGTATTTGAACGGCTCGAAACAGGAGTAATAGCTCGCTGAAGCTCGCATAACACCTGTTTCTCACCCTCGTACAAATACAGCTGATATTAATATTAGACCTTTTCAACAACTCTCGACACTGACTAATGACAGGTGAAATAGAGGGTCGTATCAAAGATTAAAACCATTCAGGTATTTCTGTTAATATCAGCTGTATTTGTACGAGGCTAAGAATCAGGTGTAATACGAGCTTCAGCGAGCTATCGCCTCGGACCTTCACCTGACTACTCGTGCAGAAAAACTATCCGCCAACGGTTGTTACCGGCCTGTTGTAATAGTTATCCCATGAGGACGCGGTGTGTCAGTGTACGATCACCCCGATGGCCGGAGGCCAGAGGGTGATCTTACACTGACACACCAAGTACGAATGGGATATCTATTTTACATCCCAGCTGTTCTAGATTAGATAAAAAAAACATTTACACTTCATAAAATCTAGTTGAGAACGCCTCACAATCATTATAATATACTTTATATATTACTATTGTTACGCCAGAAAATCGCCTTTAATTTGTAGCCAACAAAAGACACAAATCAATAATAAAATTTAACAATATTTATTATACACTAGTTTACAAGAAGTATTACACAGAGAGTAATGTCAACTTAACTGTCAAAATATGAGTCCAATCTTTTTATCTTTTCATTATCCGGAAATCTTCTCGGAATCCACAGAGTATTATATCCAATAGGTCACAATCTAGTATGATGTAGTTTGCAAATAAAAGTGTCAATCCAACTGCTGAGAATGTTGATGTCTATCGATGTCTAAGTCTATCTATGTCTAGGTCTTTAGGGTCTGCATACTTATATATATATACTCAATAGGAAACTTCTAGACAACGCTAGAAATTTAAATTACGCATCTTTTGTTATGATCATTCTGGAAACGTTATGTAAGTGAGATAGAAAGTTCTAATCATTCCATGAATATCAATGATTGTTCCAGTGATTTCTAAACTGCTTAGTTGTAACACAATGTGTTCTATTTTGTACACAATGTAAAAACATATAATAGGCCACACAAAACAAATAAGGTCAACTAAATAAATACAATAGTTACAATATCATAACACTTCCCCCCTTAAAAAAAGTTTGAGTGTAACAAAAACTTTTCATGAATAATATGTACAAAAATACATAGTATATATAAAGTGTTTCAATAAGTTCTAGATAAAGCATCTGCTATTACATTATCTTTACCTTTAATATGTTTTACAATAACATCATATTCCTGTAACAATAAACTCCATCTAATCAATCTCTGGTTCTTGTTTCTCATTTTATGTATGAAGGTGAGAGGATTATGATCAGTATAAACAAGAATAGGATGGACAGTGGGATTTAAATATACATCAAAATGTTGAAGTGCAGACAACAGTGCAAAACACATTTTTTCAATAGTTGAATAATTTTTCTGATGTTTATCTAATTTCTTAGAAAAATATGATATAGGTCTCTCAACATTATCATCTGTCTCTTGATATGAAACAGCTCCAACTCCTACATCGCTTGTATCAACAGCAAGTTTAAATTGTTTTTCAAAGTCTGGAGTGATCAGAACTGGACTATTAATTAAAAGTGATTTGCTATTTTCAAAAGCGGTTTGACAATTTTCACTCCAGATGAATTTAGAATCTTTCCGTAAAAGATGAGTCAATGGTCGAACAACAATAGCAAAATTTGAACAGAATTTCCTATAAAATCCAATCATACCTAAATATCTCATAAGTTGTTTTTTATTTGTAGGAGGAGGAAATTTGGTAATTGCATCCACTTTAGCCATAATAGGTTTCACTTGACCTTGGCCAACTGTATGCCTTAAATAATCAACAGTGGCCTGGCAAAATTCACTTTTACCAAGACTAACAGTCAAATTTGATTGTGACAATCTATCAAAAGTATCATATAAATGTGTTAAATGTTCTTCCCAGCTGTCACTACATACAATAAGATCATCAATATAAGCATAACAATCGTCCAAATTTTTATAACATTATTGATCATTCTTTGAAATGTAGCTGGAGCACTTTTCATGCCAAACGGCTTTACAGTATATTGAAATAAGCCATCTGGTGTGACAAAAGCTGATATTTCTCGAGCTCTCTGTGTCAATGGGACTTGCCAGTAACCTTTCAATAAATCAAATTTGCTCACAAATTTTGCTTGTCCAATGTTATCAATGCAGTCGTCTATCCTTGGAATCGGATAGGAATCAGATTTTGAAACAGAATTTACTTTTCTGAAATCAGTTACGAAACGAAAGGTTTTATCTGGTTTGGGCACAAGGAGACAAGGAGAGCTCCATTCACTGTTACTCGGCTCAATAATATCATTGTCAAACATTTATTTAATTTCTTGTCTCATAAATTCAAGTTTGAGTGGATTGAGCTGGTAAGGATGTTGCTTAATTGGAGAAGTATCACCTACATCGATATCATGACAAACAGCAGTGGTTTTGTTTGGCACATCTGAAAAAAGATTTTAAAAGAAAATACCAAAGCTTTTAATTTTCTCTACGATCAAAAGACAGATGTGCAAGTTTTGAATCTAAATTTGACAAAATTTCTGAATTTTTCAATCTAACTGTCTCTTCCATAGTTTTAGAACTAAAAGGCGGTTCAATTACATCTGGTTTGTCATGATTGTTCTCCAATTTAACCATGGCTAAAGTGGCAACTGGTTTACTCTCACCTTCATTAGTACGCTCAAAATATGGTTTTAACATATTAATGTGACACACTCTATTTTGTTTACGCCGACCTGGTGTTTTACAATTTAATTCAAATCGTTAATTTTACTCTCTATGGTATAAGGACCACAATATTTAGCTTGTAATGGATTTCCAGGGACTGGCAAAATACAAGTACCTTATCACCTGGCTCAAAACTCTGTCCCTGGCATCTTTGTCATACTATATTTTCATCTTATTCTGAACAGTTTTATATTGTTTTGAGCAATTTGACAAGCAGTATACAATTTTTCTTTAAATCTAGATACATATTAAGCCTTCCAATTGATGTTTTATCGTGTGTTTTCTATGTTGTGATGTTATACTATTGTTTCAGAAAAAGGGAGAAGGTTTGGTACCATTAAAACGTTTAATCCCGCTGCAAATGTTTGCACCTGTCCTAAGTCAGGAATCTGATGTACAGTAGTTGTCGTTTGTTTATGTAATTTATACATGTTTCTCGTTTCTCGTTTTTTATATATACTAGACCGTTGGTTTTACCGTTTGAATGGTTTTACACTAGTACTTTTGGGGCCCTTTATAGCTTGTTGTTCGGTGTGAGCCAAGGCTCCGTGTTGAAGGCCGTACATTGACCTATAATGGTTTACTTTTATAAATTGTTATTTGGATGGAGAGTTGTCTCATTGGCACTCACACCACATCTTCCTATATCTACATAGTCTAGAAGATTCAAGTCAGTGTGTTCAGTAAGCCATTTTTCCTTAATCAATTTTAAAGGTCCTCTTATAGTATGAGCAAATACCAACTCAAAGGGACTAAAACCAAGGGATTCTTGAACAGCCTCTCGGACCGCAAAAAGTAAAAAGTGAACACCATTATCCCAATCCCTGTCAAATTGAAGACAAAAAGTTCTGATCATGTTCTTCAATGTTTGATGAAAACGTTCTAAGGCACCTTGAGATTCTGAATGGAAAGCACTTGATCTATACTGAACAATCCCTAACTGGTACACAACTTGCTGAAATAAACCTGACATGAAATTTGAACCCTGGTCGGACTGTATAGACTTTGGAAGTCCTACTAGCGTGAAAAATTTGATCAGAGCTTTGACAATAGTAGGTGTCTTGATATTCCTTAACGGAATAGCCTCAGGAAAACGAGTGGAGGTACATATGATCGTCAATAAATACGCATTTCCGGTCTTGGTCTTCGGTAAAGGTCCAACGCAATCAATGAGTACTCGACTGAAAGGTTCTTCAAAGGCTGGAATAGGCAGAAGTGGTGCTGGTGGTATTTTCTGGTTAGACTTACCAACACCCTGGCATATATGGCCTGATTTGCAGTATCCTGCGACATCACTTCTTAGTCTTGGGCAGTAGAAATGCTGTAAGATCTTAAGGCAAGTCCTCCTTATACCTAAGTGTCCAGCCAAGGGGTGTCATGGGCAAGACCAATAATGTCTTGCCTATAGACTTTAGGCACCATCACTTGGTATACCAATCTCCATTCTACAAATGTAATACAGGTATCTGCAGTTTTGAAATTTTATTTCCTTTTAATTTGATCAATTTGATGTTTATACATTTGGGGGAATAGATTTCGTAATTTTCTGTATTAAATTGTATATCTTAAGAACCGTTGCAAAAAATAATTATTGTTTGTTTGAACATACAGATCTATTTTTCCCCAGTTATACCTATGGCGAGCCGTTTTACTATTTATTCTAACTTCAAGATATCAAATAAACTTTATAAGATGTCTCATATAGTTTATAAGATATCTTATATAGTATATAAGACTCTCAGATATCTTATATAGTTTATAAGACTCTCAGATATCTTATATAGTTTATAAAATATCTGATATACTTCTTAAATTATCTAATATAATTAATAAATATTTCATATAATTTTTAAGATTTCTAATAAATTATATGAGATATCTTATCAAATATATGAGATATCTGATAAACTATATAAGATATCTTATAGAATATATGAAATATCTTATAAAGTACGTTAGATATCTCATATAAAACATATTTATAAGATACCTTATAAAATTTATAAGATATTTTTAAACTTAAGAAGATATCTTATAAAGTATATGATATATCTTGTAAATTATATAAGATATCTTATAGTCTAGATTATATAAGATATCTTATAAAGTCTAGATTATATAAGATATCTGATATGCTATATGAAATATTTTATATATTTTATATGTGATATTTTATACATTATATGAGATATCTTACATCGTTAAAAGATATCTTATCTTATATAAAAAAAAATATTTATAAGATATCTAACAAACTTTATAAGGTATTTTATAAACTTTAAAAGATATATTTTAAAGTTTATAAGGTATCTTATAAACTATTTAAGAAATCTTACAAAGTATAAAACACCAGATAACAGCAAAATAGACAAGGGTAAGCCCAATCACCAAATAGGTGCACTTAGTAAGAAGAAATATAGGCTGCAGCATCTGCAAGAAGTAGGGAAGAAGGCTGTGACCAAGACATATGAAAACTTTGTTGGATGTAGCGTACCCTAGTGTCCGTCCAATATAAGAGGATAAGAATGGAAAAGTTTAAAACTAGTTGAAACAAACCTTCTGGAAAAGACGAAACAAATGTGTACTCAAAGGATGAAAACGGACTTATATAATCTATTGAAAATGAGATGAGAACTTAATGTACATAATAATTCAATTTCGCTTTAATTTTTTCTGTAAATTGGTTGGTTCAATTCCGTAAAATTTTTATACTTTTGTCAACAGTTCAAAGTTAATATTTTGTCAAAACATTATGAAAATCAAATCTATTTTAGTCAAAATTTTGAGCACTCCCTTTATTACAAAAAAAAAAAAAAAAAAAAAATCCTGAAATATTTACTGTGTTGTAAAATAAAAGCATTCAGGTTTAATTATAAACGGGAACTATTATTTTTTTTTAAATTCAAAAATGTTGTTATTATATAACTATTTTTATACAAAAGGAAATCAAGCATCAGCTGTATTTATTGTTATCATACTTTATATGTATTGGGTGAACTAATCAATTAAAAATATGTTTTAATGCAACTACATGTACATGTATCAACTAATAGATTTCTCCTTTAGACCGCTAACCACTTCACTTCAATATCGACCAGATGATTAACACACAGGAACATAAAAGAACACACAATAATAAGGCCAATTAAAATTAATTGATAGATTTTCGTCCCCGCCCGCCCCTGATTTTTTAATTTTAACGATTTCCGGACTTTGTTCATTTCCGTTACCGGTAACCGCCGATAATTTCGCTTCATTCAAAACTTCCTGTTTCAAATTTCGGTTTTTGTATTTCTTCGAGTAATATAAGTCGGCATATTCTTCTGCTCAATGATGACAACATTATCTTCTGAGAATATAGATTGATTACTAGAAGGGCATGAAATATTCGGGTTACGAGTAATAGGCGGTGTCCTTAAGAACGCTTATCGCGACGCGGTATGTCACAAATTTCAGTGAATAGAAAACCGTGGATTTTTTTTATTTATACAATGACTTTGTGTCAGATAATTTGGACTGTAAATGATATCCAAAGCGCAAGAATCATGGAACACATTGGTACAAAAACATGACTGGAATAAACTTATTGACACAAGCACGAACATGTGCGATTTATGACCGTATATTGAGTACAAAAAGTCGACCACCGTACAAAATGTACTATAGCAAGCCCTTAGATTTACCCCAAGGCTGTCGTTTTTGTTGACAAACAGCAAACACTCTCTGTCCCCAACCCCTCAATAGAGTCATCAAAAAACTTTTTCTTTTTGGTTCAGTTCATGTTTTGAATTGTAATTATATTTGCACCTTGCAAAATAATCTTAAAAGCATCAACCCTAGTCATTTTCAACACAGTTTGAGTTTTCATTTCACTCTGTACTCATTATATTTGATTGATTGTTGGTTGCTTAACGTGCAGTGGCAAATATTTCATGCATGTTCAGGACGAGAATAAATTAACAATAAATACAATAGGTAGGTCCTGTAATAGAGGCCGTTCGGAATGAAGGTCGGGGTAAATTTGGACTGCCAACGGAAAATGAGGGTATAATGGATAGGGGAAGAAATTTAGCCTTGCAAAAGGCGACCTACGAACTTATGTTTATGCCTGTTCGATTTATGACATTTCGGTATTGAATTTTGTGGGATGTACAGCCACCCATATTAGAATGTACGCCGGCTCCATCAAAAGAGTTGTTGCAAGGGTTCTTAACGTGCAGAGAGTATGACACTCTCTCTACAGGAGGCATAAGATTTAACATCCCTATTCTGACCAGACGTGGCTGCCTACTCGATACATCCTGCATAGCCAAACGGACGCCCCACTTTGGCAAGGGTTTTACTGCCGGTCGGAAGAAGACCTGTAGTGACCATATTTCTATTCCCCAGTCACCCTTGGGGATCATATTTGGGCTGCATACCAATGCATATGTTTTATTTTATGGACACTACAAATCATAGCTTAGAAAGCAAAACAAATATGATCTAGGTAGTCTAAAAGAGAACATTTCTCCATATTTTTGCTATTTACTAAAAATAGGTTTTAAAGCGGCAATTACATGTAGAATAGCAGTTGCCAATCAGAAATATCAATTTAAGAATTTAAAAAATAATGCAGAATTCCTTATGTTTACATGATACAAGCTTATTATTAACCTTGAACATGAACAACACGTCACAAAAAGGTTTAGAGGGAAATAAAAATTTAAAAATTAAATCCTCCCACCCGCCCCATTTTTTTCAAAAATCTACTAATTACTTTTAGTTGGCCTAATCAGTTCATGAAAGGCACTACACTCTTAACTTTCTGCGTAAACGATATGAAAAACACAAGTATTTACAAAACAATATCAAATAAAGGTATCATAACATTCACCGTAATAAGCTCAAAATACTTAACTGGATGGAGCCGGCGTACATTCTAATATGGGTGGCTGTACATCCCACAAAATTCAATACCGAAATGTCATAAATCGAATAGGCATAAACATAAATTTGATATCGGCGGCTACATTTACTTAATAAAAGATCATAAAATGTGCAGGGACGCACATATGATTTTGTGACATGTTGAAAGGTATTTTTAGTTGAACTCTAATATATTAAATGTAGATAAAATGAAGAAACACATACAGATTTGATCTGTTTGTCTGCCTTATTCGGAGAAGTCGGGTGCCGGTTGTTGATGTTGTACTCTCCGGTATTAAGTTATCCTTTTCATCAAGTAGTCAAGCTTTAACTCACCATAGTCTGGAGGGTGTGGATGAGAATTGAGAATAATAGGCAAAAAAATATAAAGAATACATAAAAATGGACCCAAAAAATAAAAAAATAGAGAATAATGAATTGCCAAAGTATAAAGAATAGAGAATTATGGTCAAAAAGTATAAAGAATAGAGAAAAATGGCCGAAAAATTAAAGAATACAGAAATGAAGGACTATATAGGCATGTGAGAACTGCTTCAACCGAATATGAGACATAACAATAAATAAAAACATTGCTTATGTATACCTTTATTAAATAAAGTGACAACTATAAGACTTGTAACAAGCATGAATTAATTGCCGGCAGAACCATTTTGATTGATTGAAAATCTATGAAAAGCATTCCATGCAAGATAGCGATCAGAAATTTAAATAGTTTTGGTGCTTCATGTTATCTCATATCCTAGTTCTTATATTACCCTAATTGGCTTCTTAGATTTTTCATGCATGTTCAGGATGAGAACAAATTAACAATAAATACAATGGGTAGGTCCTATAACAGAGGCCGTCCGGGACGAAGGTCGGTGAGGAAAAAGAGGGTACATTGGACAGGGACAGAAATTCAGTTTTGCAACAGGCCACCTACGGACCCCTCAAAGAGTTGTTACAAGGGTTCTTAACGTGCAACGTGCATGGAACTCTCCCTACATGAGGCATCAGATTTAACGTAGCTGCGAACTTTTACATCCTGCACAGCTAAACGAACACCTCACTATGTCGAGGGTTTAACTGCCAGACGGAGGAAGACCTATTGTGACCATATTTCTATTCCCCAGTCATCCTTGGTTTTAAAGATATCTAATTTATAAAGATATGAAAAGGATTGAGCAACAGGCACAGCCTATAAAAGCTCTCTCCATATTACATGTACAAGGTATAAATCAAATATTAACAACTGCATGTAATTAAATTAATACAATATAGTTGTAAATCCATGCTACTTATGAGCACACACAAGCAAATATATATTTACAGCTTTAATAGACTATTGTCATATTACCGACTTTTGACTCCGGAGTTTATATTTATTCGACAGGTTACTTACTCTGTGGTAGGACATCCTGGTACCAAGTCAAGTAAGAGCAACGTAAAGTAGTAAAATCAAGCTTTCAGTCGGTACAAATTTGGGGGAAAATTACCTGCTTTAAATTTTCTTTACATGATAAAATCATCGGAAAACTAAATTTTCCCCTCAAATTACACCGATTATATGTTTGATTTTACTTATTTTGGTTGCTCTTACTTGACCAGGAGTACGAGTACCAGGATGTCTGACCACGGAAAAGGTAACCTGCCGAAAAGTTATATACTCCGGAGTCAAAAGTCGGTAATATGAAAATAGTCTATTACTAAATGTAAAGTATATGTAAGTATGTAGGCAATTTATCATCATTTATTCAAGTACCTTGAGACATGTTGATACACGTATCTTTTATAAGTCATAAGAAAAATATATATATGGTTTGGAAGAAACACTAATCTTACTTAGTGGAATAAATGAATTAATAATGAAGGAAAAAATTAAAAAATGAAAAAACAAAAATAATAAACACTAAATAAAACAAAAATAAAGAAAATTTTTAACAAAACGGGAGTGTCACTGATATATTTCTGAACAGATTTAAAAATAGCAATATTCACATCATATGAAAAAAATCTGTTTTCAAAAAGTAATAAGTCAATATTTATGTCAACATTATCAACAATTGAGTAAATAGAATCAAGTAAAATCTGTCTAACATCATTGTACTTGGGGCAAATAAAAAAGAAAAAGTGACCGGTCGTATGTAATAGTCTTTTTGTTTTGCGATCATAGTATATCTGTATGTTTATACTTGTTTTACAATTTCCTGTTGAAAACATACAATTTAAATTTATCTTTTAAAATGCCAGCAGTATTTTTGCCTTTGAAATTTGTATTTCATTTTTTTGCTAATATGATATTTTTTTCACACGACCGTATTCACAACTATTCTATATATCATAGCTGGACTTGTTGAGGATTAAAAACTTTAAAAGAAATTATTGTTATGACATGTCCATTGTAGAAGACCGTTGGTTAAACTTTAGAAGTAAATTGTTTTGTGTGTTGTTAAATTGGGTTGCTGTCTAAATCAATTCTTATACTTCATAGCTCCTTTAACATCGTTCATATAAGTTAAGCATGGCTGAAATATGATAGCATACATGTATAATTGATTTCATTGTCTGAGAGTAGTTTTATTTTTATATTTTTGGTCTTCCGTTCGTCATCGTCTGCTATTTTGATAGGGAGAGCTAGACAACATTCAACCCAGCCCTAACCCTACCCTAAAGATAGGGGGGACCTACAATAATAATGAGAGGTAGGGATGAGCCGCTTGAATAGGCCTATATTTTAAGCTTCATGATATTTGATGAGGTCGAGAAATCTAGGTGATATTTAGGTAAAGGTTGAAGATTGAATCTGAAACTAATCAGATGTCGATACCTTTTAACAATTGCATTTCAAATCACTGTCGTAAATGCTTTACATATTTGTCAAACAACTTATCAACTATGATGAAATAGCGTAACTATTCGCTTGATAGCTATGTGTATAATCTAGGCTAAGAAAAAAAGCACGATGTTTTCATAAGTATGCTTTCGTGTATCATGCGTATAAGATGTACGTAACAGTGAGCGACTGGATAGAATATTAAATAATCACATGTGTGTTATATGTGGAAGTTTTTAACGACCTTGACTGGCTGTACAGCCCTTGCACGGTCGGTTCACATGTGTATTTACAAGACTAGCGGCTATTTATAGATAAGTGTTACCTGTGTACCAATATGCATGATTGGTAAATAGGCAAAATCTAATTGCTAAAATATAGAGTTCAATTTCGACACTTTACGGGATCAAAATACATTAACTAGGTTTCGAATTGTCCCAACCAATCAACAACAGTTAGCTATGATAGAGCTGGGAACAGTATATATGATCCTGGATAGAGTCAGCAATATCTTCCAATCAGATAGTAAGAAGCATTCTGCCCGCAGACTGTCCATCGTTCAATTCTTAATATCGTCTCCGCGGAGACGGTAATAACAGGGAGATCGACAAAACTAATAAACCTCGTCGATGCGTCTGTTTTATCTCTCTTTTCTATGGTCGTGTGGTTCCCCCATTATTGGAGTGTTGTGCCTTTATTTGTATCTTTCTTTGATTAAAGTAAAAAAATGGTATTTTTGCCTCTTATTCATCTACCATCATGGATAAAATCAAATATTCAGTAATAATTACAAAAAGTTTTACAGTTCTAACGAGGAAAACACTAATAAGAACATTATTGTGGTTATCTCAATTGCTTTGAATTATAATAATTAATTTTATGAAATTTTGTTTGTACTTCATTTGATGAACTAAAATGTTGCCCAATTGTTTTTCTGTTTTAATTCCAGGTTAAAATCAAAAGGCACATGGAAATTATCCATAACCAGTTGGTAGTTGCAAACATATATATACATATATATTTTTATATTAAGAGACTCAGTGTTAATGTCAGTAAAGAAGTATAGTTAAAATACTGTGGCGATTTTGGATGATAGCAGTGCCAAAAATTTTGTTGATATTGTCTATTTTTGTGGGAACTATTATTTACCTAACCTTGTGAATACTTTATGTATAATGAAGACTTCGTGTTTTAACTTAAATATGTTTACATTGTTTTATCTATATTTCTGCCAACTGTACTTTGTATTATAGCAGTAAATGTGTGTATTTTATTACATAGTTACCTATTGTATAATCATTTTAATATTATTTGATCCAGAATGAAAGAAAACGTGTGTTTTCTTACCGGCAGCATTTGATCAAGGAAACGTTACTTTCACTTTTGCTTTTACCGGAAGTAACGGGTATTGTTATAAAAATAATGTCAAAAGAAATCGTATAATTTTTAGACTGTATTGAAGTTATATTTGTGTATGTTTTTCGAACTAGTGATAGATGTTAAAGTATTTTATGTAAAGTTTATGTGGAATGAAGTTTTATTTAGATAAAAGGAATCATTCCATATGATCTATTTTTGCACCGACGGTGCGCACCTTTTTGTAGTAATAGGGTTGAAATGACGTCATTTACTTTGACGTTAAGGTCAAAGATATTTGCCTTATAAGGAAGTTTCCTTATTTGGTCATACATTTTAACCATATTTGGAATTTCATGCACGCGAAACAAAACAATAGCGTAAGATTTATAGTATTTTACTTCAGTTCCAGCTTGTCCCTATCGCCTGTTAGCAGCTAAATAAAAGTGTCTGAATAAATTTGAAGGTACAGTTTTTCTAATACAGAGGTTTAAAGTTCCTAAATATTGAAAGTATTACACGTTAAAAATCCGTTTCTGTGTGTCGGTCTATAGTACAAAGCAGGGTTAAATTTTATATTATATTTCCATTTGATGTTTTTGTCCTGAATATTCATTGAATATGCCACTTGACGTCCGTCATCCATAATCATTATTTATTTTTCCGTTACTTTACAATGAAGTGTTTTTCTTATACTGATTTATATCACACCTTCTATAATTTTCATCTATCGAAATTAATAAAGAGCACGTGAAATTTTGCAACCAAACACTTTTCTGAAAACTCACTGACTCCGTATTATTTATTCATGTTGCGGTTTTGGGCTTTTATTCTTCATAGGCTTCTAGCTATAACAAAAATCTGTATGTTGACTCTTAATGTTTTGATTTATATGTGTCGTTTGGTTGCTGTCATATTAATGTATACCTTTAAAATCTTTTTCAAAACAAAAGGATTGATTGAGTATAAAAATTCACATCTCTGGACTTCTCCCGTCCGACAGTATATCTTTGCTAAAATTGGGTGCGGCCGTTTAGCTGCTCGGATGTATAAATATGCAGCCTCATTTAGTCGAAATAAAAGTCGTATATCCTATGCATAGTGTAGTGAGAGTTTTGCGCTATCTATACGTTAAAGAACCATCTAAATAAATGATCGAAGGGATATACGAACTTCGAATAAAATCTCTAACAACAAAAAGGTCACCTGAATCTTCAAATAAGTCACATGGCTGATTTTAACACATCTTTTGCGCCTTTTGCAAGGACAATTGTAGATGGAAAAACCTTAATTAACAAACAGATCAGTAAGACAATAATTTTAGAATAAACGAAACGGACAAAAAAGTTCAATGATATTATAAATTGTGGCTAATTTTTTCGTGTGTTTTGCTTTCATGACATATTTACCATATAAGTATATAAAATTGACACAGTAATTTTTCCACCTAAACGAGCCTGACTGCCGTTGTTTTACGCTTCAATATATGAGTTATTGCATGTACAAAATGGAAATATATATATGCAATATGATTATTTGTTGCAGTTCCTCTAAGGGAATCTAATTGTTCCAGTTTCCAGTTTTCAACGGAAGCAGAAATTTAATAGTTTTCTTGTTTTCTTAAATATAAGTTTGGAGAATAAAGTTTAAAATGAACTTTAACTTTAATTAGGATAAAGGTGCGTGAAGTCGGCAAAAGTGTCCGTTTGTTTCAAATAGTTGGGTTGCTGTTAATATATTTTTATAATATAGAAAGAGGGTTACGAAAATTGAGATTTATTTATTTGTGTTGTACTTTACTGTACATGTATTTATATGGAGAGTTGCCGATAGAACCTGTGTGTTTCTTGAATGTCGCTTTTTGGCTGTTCGTCTTATCTATATGGAATATTTTATATTGTTAATTGTTAATTGTTGATTGCTGCTTTAAGAAATTTATATCTGTTAACTCGTGTTACAGTTGTTATTAATATTATGCCTGGTGAATAAAAGTTATTACACTTGATGCGGTTTTGTGTTTAAATTCAGAACATCAACGTAAATTCTAGCGTGATACTTCATTAAATTACCTATAGAAATACAACCCGTCTTACCCACACACAAAAAGGAGATTTTGCGCCAACCAAGAAACTATAATAGGCTGTTTGATGTGTCGAAAGTTTATGTAATATGCAGTAGTAATTATCGTGAGTGTTGATATTTCCTATTAAATTATTTTGGTTCGTTGTTGGTTCCTATTGGTATATGTGTAACATACTGAATATTGCGATCGGGAACCAGTCTAGTTGGTTAGAAAGGTTCTCACCGGTGTGCGAACACGTTACATTTGGCGTCGTCGACAGGATTCTACAGTTTCAAAGTGGAATAAAAAGATCCTGTATAAATATATTGTTTAATTTTTATTTTGTGATTCACATTGGTGAGAGAGTAGTGACATTTCGGTAGCGAGATGACAGACAGAACGCCTCGGCGGGTTCAAAGTTATACCGGGGGTAGGGACGACCTGGAACTCACCCCTTTAAAATTGTAGCAGGCACACCAAGCGGAGAAGTTCAAACGAGGGTTCCGTTATCAAATTTAGGAACTAGACCTAAACCTCCTGAGATTAGAGGGAAGGTAGATAAGGGGAATGGGGATGATAAATTAAGGGAAAAGTATGCAGAATTACAGCAGCAATTTGAAAAGCTGAGCGAGGAGTTTAGGGTAGCGTTAGATGGTTCGGACTCTGTGGATATTCTACTACCGTCATCATAGCCTAGGCAGTTGCAGGGACGGAGTAATTGCGCACTGGCGGCATCGGGTAACGAGGGGCTACACCTACAAAGTAGTACTGATCTTAGGGGCCCTACCTTAGGTCAGGGTTGGGCTGATGCTGCTGAGGGGTCCACAGAGGGGTTCCAGTCAACCGGGAGTGTACTTGGGTCTGTACATCGTAAGGTGGAGACCACAACCGTGCTTCTGCAGGAGCCGGCGAGGCAACAGGGCAGGTACCTGATTTTGTCAGCTGGTGGCAGTGAAATTCACATGCCGAATTGTGCACCTCCTCCTCATTTTAATGAAAATATAACCCTTTACCAAATACTAATAATTATGCTGTAAATCGGCGACCTGACGTGCCTGCTACAAACAAAAACACATATAAAAAGCCCCCCGTTTATGATGGGACATCTAGCTGGCAGGATTACCTGGTTCAGTTTGAACTTTTGGGTAAACGAAATCAATGGACACAGGAGGATAAAGCTATGGAGTTGGCTACTAGCTTAAGGGGAGCTGCTGTATCAATACTCAGCGATTTGGGGGTACAGGATAGGGAAAATTATAATTGTTTAGTTACGGCTTTAGCTGCTAGATTTGAACCTACAAATCAATCAGAAATTTTAGGTCTAAAGTAAAAAGTAGGGTCAGGGAAAAGGGAGAATCTTTACCAGAATTAGCTCAGGACGTGAAGCGGCTGGTTAGATTTGCATATCCAACGGCAGGGGTAGAACTTAGGGATCAATTGGCCTTAGATTGTTTTATAGATTCTTTAGGTGATGCAGAGATGCAGTGGTCCGTCCATCAGAATGGACCAAAATCAGTGGATCATGCCGTTTCGGTAGCCCTAAAGTATGAAGCATTTTATGCATCTCGCAAAAAGCAGGGTATGCCTAGACCAGTCAGAGCTCAGAGTGAGATTGAAGCCGAGCAAAACGAGACGGCAGTTGCTGTAAGGAAGGTTGAACAAACGCTGGAGAAATTAACCCAATTAGTAGGGGCGGCTAATAAAAATAAGGGACAGGGCAACTATAACAAGTGTCATTATTGTGGGGGACAAGGTCATTTTAGGAAAAATTGTAATAAGAGAAAGAAGGATTTAGAGAATAATGTACGCCAGTACCAGATAAATCAGAATACAAACAGTAATGCAGAGGGTTATAACCTGTCGGGAAACCGGACACGGCTGGAGTAAAGGGCCCTACTCCAGCGGCGCCTGATCTCGATGACGGGTCCCACAATTTTAAAATGAAATGTAGTAAATTTAATAATGCTTTGCATGGACTATACCAATTTCGCGTCATGCCGTTCGGAGTATGTAATGGCGTTGCTACATTTGAGCGTTTAATGGAGTTCGTTTTAGCAGGTTTAAATTGGCAAATTTGCCTAGTGTACTTAGACGACATAATCATATTCTCGCAGGATTTTGACAGTCATTTATCGCGTCTGGATCAAGTACTTGATCGCATCGGCAAAGCTGGTTTAAAGATAGCACCGAAAAAGTGCCAGTTCTTCCAAGAAAAAGTAACCTTTTTAGGCCATGTTGTTTCAAAAGACGGTATTTCTACCGACCCAAGTAAAATTGATGCTGTTAAAGAGTGGCCAGTTCCGCGTAACGTACATGACGTAAGGAGTTTTCTGGGAACTTGTTCCTACTATCGACGGTTCATTCGCGGATTTGCAGACATCGCGAGACCGCTGCACAAACTGACAGAAAAACAGGCACGATTCGAATGGACGCAAGAAGTCAAATTGCGTTTAAAACATTAATTAGGGATCGTATGACAACCGCGCCAATCTTAAGTTACCCGCAACAAGACTGTAATTTTATTTTAGGCACGGATGCTAGCGGCTTCGGTATGGGAGCAGTGTTGTCGCAGTTACAAGACGGTGAAGAACGGGTAGTGGCGTATTTTAGCAAGTCACTGAGTAAGGCAGAGAGAAATTATTGCGTGACCCGTCGTGAGTTGTTAGCAGTCGTTATGTCTATCAAGCAGTTCCATCATTACTTGTATGGGGTAAATTTCACCGTAAGGACGGACCATAGTGCTTTAACCTGGTTAATGAGATTTAAAAATCCCGAGGGACAAATAGCCAGATGGCTAGAGGTTTTGTCCACCTATGATTTTGAAATTAAACATAGAGCCGGGAAACAACACGGAAATGCAGACGGTCTCTCTAGAAGACCTTGTTCAGAGTGTAACTATTGTTCAGACAGGAGTCTAAGGACTCTCTCTTGTTTGCTTCCGAGCAAAGTGTATCTGTCTTACGTGCTGTTTCAAATGTTCCTGATAATGACGTTGAAATTTCGACCTGGTTCCAAAATAAATCCTTAACAGAGATAGCTGAGTCCCAAGACAAGGATTATGTACTTTCTGATATAATAAATTTAAAAGAAATTTTCCCTTCCCGGCCAAAATGGGAAAATATTTCAAATAAGTGTCCTGAAATAAAAGCATACTGGTCTCTTTGGAATATGCTTGTTTTGAGAAATAAAATACTTTACTTTAAATTTATTGAAACTGATAATAGTGTTAGGTTGACGTTAGTACTTCCTCAAAATCTTAAGTCTGAAATTTTGACAATGTTACATAATGATTCCTGTTCTGGTCATTTAGGAATAAACCGGACTTTGGCTAGAATCAGGTCGAGGTTTTTCTGGCCAAATTTAAAGCAGGATGTGACTAGGTGGTGTGAAACATGTTTAGTCTGTCAAAGGAGAAAGGGACCTTATCGTAAAGCAAAGGCAGGAATGAAGCAGTACCTGGTTGGGGCACCTTTAGAAAGGGTGGCGATTGACATTATGGGCCCCTAGCCTTTAACATGGCGAAAGAATAAGTACATCATGGTGGTTACTGATTATTTCACGAGGTGGGCCGAGAGTTACCCCATGCCAAATATAGAAGCGGAAACTGTTTGCAATTTGCTCATAGAAAATTTCATTAGTAGATATTGTCTCCCTAAACAGATTCATACTGATCAGAGCAGACAGTTCGAATCTGAATTATTTCAAAGAATGTGTAAAATATTTAAAATAGACAAAACTCGCACCACCAGTTTCCACCCACAAAGTGGAGGTTTGGTGGAGAGGTTCAATAGGAGCTTGGAGGACATGCTATCCAAAGTTATCTCCCGAGATCAAAAGGACTGGGATGAATGTCTTCCACTGACTATGTTAGCTTATAGGTCCTCTGTCCATGAGAGTACTAAACATACCCCAAATCTAATGATGCATGGACGAGAGGCACAGCTCCCTATTGATTTATTATACGGTCCGTCACCTGATGAAGCAGAACGAGTTGAGCCTCATGGTTACGTAGAGAGAGTGCAGCAAAGTCTTTGGAAGATTCACCAAAAGGCTAGGGATAAAATGGCTGTAGCTAGTACGAGGCAGAAAACGCAATACGATCTACATATTTTTAAAAATAAATATACGATGGGCACCCCAATTTGGCTCAATGTCAATATTAGAAAAAAGGGACTAAGCCCTAAGTTGCAGGATCGATGGGAAAGTCCTTATTTGATAATAGAAGTATTATCCGGTTTACTTTATGCCGTACAAAGGGGGGCCGGTGCCAAAAATAAAATGGTACATCATGACCGGTTAAAACCGTTCCAGGGTGAATTCACCAGCTGGTTGTAAATATATCATGTAGCCGTTAGTTGAAATTCATATGAGTCTTTCCAAAGTCCGTTGAAGGCTTCTTATATAGGGCTTAACTAACCGTTTTTTTTTATGTATGTATAAAAACAAAAACACTTAAGGGTTCTGATTTTTGTTTAATTAGAACAACTTGTATCTGTTTTGTAGCGTGTAGTGTCTTGTTGTGTGTGTCTATGTGGGTGCTTGGCTGTGACAGGAACCTCTTATTAGTAGTAAATAGGTGCAGCTCTCCATTTTCTTCCCGGCATTCAATCAAATTCTAAATAGGATGACAATTTTATTTCTTTCAGATGAATATGCTTAGAACTGTGGTCCCTTTCACCGTGTATCAATGCCAGAAGTGTCCGGTGGGCTTCCCAACAGCAGCACGATTGTCTTCCCATGAGGAACAAGTACATGGACCCCAGGATGTATGCCCATTCGCTGGATGTAGAGTGTCATTCCCCAGACAGAAACCAGACCGAATGCACTGCCACATCCAGCGCGTGCATCCTGTGTTGAGGAGAGGGTCACCCGTCGGGCAGTCCGTAGCCAATGGAAGAAGGATGAAGCAGCGTCCGGTAGTAGGTCCAACTATGGTGGAAGCGGTTGTGAATGAGGAGCTACCCCAGATCGAGTACTGGGCAGTACCTGTGCCAGAGGAGTCTCTGACCGAGCTAGAGGAGTCCTTGTTCAGCCCTCCAAGGAAGGTGCTCATCACGGATGGCTTACCGGACAATGTCTCTGACTGGGAGGAGCCGGACGTGGAATTGATGGAGCTTCAAGGATCACCCTGCATGTCAATCTTGGATGCTGCAGTGTCGGCTTTTGGGTTGACTGATATGTCCAGTGTGTGGACCTCCACCGTTCCCTGTGTATCCTCCGGAAAGTGTTCGCCAGTTGTTCCACCTAAACCATGTTTTCCTGTTCCGGTTATGTCTACTGTTTCGTCTGTATCCTGTTCAGTACCTGTCATGTCTACCGTTCCGTCTGTATCCTGTTCAGTATCTGTCATGTCTACAGTTCCGTCTGTATCCTGTTCAGTACCTGTCATGTCTACCGTTCCGTCTGTATCCTGTTCAGTACCTGTCATGTCTACCGTTCCGTCTGTATCCTGTTCAGTACCTGTCATGTCTACCGTTCCGTCTGCATCCTGTTCAGTTCCTGTTAAGTCTACTGTTCCATCTGTATCTTGCTCACCTGTACCTGTGATGTATACTGCTGTTCCTGATCGAGTGATGTCCTCCGAAACTTCCAGTATAGACTTCCTTGCTGCTAGGATTCCTGATTTTCCTAGGAGTCCTACAAAATGGACAGCAGAGGAATTTGTACCCGCAAAGATTATACCTGCCGCTAGACCCGTGGATAGGACGACTTACGACTTTGAAATGCAGGATCCCCGACTTTTCTTTGCGGGAGCACCGTCGTCCTATGTGAACTCCTGTCGCGCTCTGAGAGACATCAGGAATATTGATAGGATTACAACCAATAGGAGCCGTCGTTTCGTACCGGTAGGGTTTGCTTGTATGCAAAAATTAGAGAGGGCAACCCTACCGGACGGTACTGTCTATGAGTTAACGTCAACCTATGTCTCCGATCCTTCCTACAAGGAGATCCAGACAACTGATACCCAGACACCTACCACAGAAACCTGTGAGATTGGTGTTGGTTGTAGGCCAAGCTTGCAGCTAGAGTGAATCTTGAAATTGGGTAAGGTTATATGATGTAATATTTTTTATAAATTATATTTTAGAAGTTTGAAATTTGAATTACTAAGCTGGTATCCAAATGTTTTTCTTTAAGTATATCTTATATTATAGTAATGTAATGGTATATGATTAGTTTTTGATCAAAATATTAAAGTATCGTACTACTAGTAGATAATAACAGTATATGTAGTATTACCATTATTTGATTTATATATATACATATTTACGCATGTAACAAGAACTTTAACTTCAAGATCTCGTCCATAATCCTGATGTCAACCAAGAAGATATTTAGTGGACTCTCTAGTAGTGATATGTTAATCATGAAGCCACTAAGGACTTAATGTATACTCATTATATTTATTGTTCGAAATTGTATAAAAAAAAATAATAATAAAACGTCGTGGGAGGTGGATTATAAAGAAAAGTATTGCTTGTATACATGTGATATATAATTATTAAGGATAAATTTCTGGAAATAGTATTAATTGAAAACCACCTAACTATTTTAATGTTTGAAGAGTTGTGTTTTATTATCTGTTGATCTCATTATAATGCTAGTTACTGTGTATATATATATATAGCTTTGGTTTGAATTAGAAATGTGAAATAAGGTAGAGACCGTTACCGTTTACGGGTGTGTTTAACCCGCGGTCGGGACGACCACTTTTTGTAAGGAGGGGGCAATGTGGCGATTTTGGATAGCAGTGCCAAAAATTTTGTTGATATTGTCTATTTTTGTGGGAACTATTATTTACCTAACCTTGTGAATACTTTATGTATAATGAAGACTTCGTGTTTTAACTTAAATATGTTTACATTATTTTATCTATATTTCTGCCAACTGTACTTTGTATTATAGCAGTAAATGTGTGTATTTTATTACATAGTTACCTATTGTATAATCATTTTAATATTATTTGATCCAGAATGAAAGAAAACGTGTGTTTTCTTACCGGCAGCATTTGATCAAGGAAACGTTACTTTCACTTTTGCTTTTACCGGAAGTAACGGGTATTGTTATAAAAATAATGTCAAAAGAAATCGTATAATTTTTAGACTGTATTGAAGTTATATTTGTGTATGTTTTTCGAACTAGTGATAGATGTTAAAGTATTTTATGTAAAGTTTATGTGGAATGAAGTTTTATTTAGATAAAAGGAATCATTCCATATGATCTATTTTTGCACCGACGGTGCGCACCTTTTGTAGTAATAGGGTTGAATGGCGTCATTTACTTTGACGTTAAGGTCAAAGATATTTGCCTTATAAGGAAGTTTCCTTATTTGGTCATACATTTTAACCATATTTGGAATTTCATGCACGCGAAACAAAACAATAGCGTAAGATTTATAGTATTTTACTTCAGTTCCAGCTTGTCCCTATCGCCTGTTAGCAGCTAAATAAAAGTGTCTGAATAAATTTGAAGGTACAGTTTTTCTAATACAGAGGTTTAAAGTTCCTAAATATTGCAATATATATATGCAATATTATTATTTGTTGCAGTTCCTCTAAGGGAATCTAATTGTTCCAGTTTCCAGTTTTCAACGGAAGCAGAAATTTAATAGTTTTCTTGTTTTCTTAAATATAAGTTTGGAGAATAAAGTTTAAAATGAACTTTAACTTTAAGTAGGATAAAGGTGCGTGAAGTCGGCAAAAGTGTCCGTTTGTTTCAAATAGTTGGGTTGCTGTTAATATATTTTTATAATATAGAAAGAGGGTTACGAAAATTGAGATTTATTTATTTGTGTTGTACTTTACATGTATTTATATGGAGAGTTGCCGATAGAACCTGTGTGTTTCTTGAATGTCGCTTTTTGGTGTATCCGTTTGTAGTATTATCTGTTCGTCTTATCTATATGGAATATTTTATATTGTTAATTGTTAACTGTTGATTGCTGCTTAAGAAATTTATATCTGTTAACTCGTGTTACAGTTGTTATTAATATTATGCCTGGTGAATAAAAGTTATTACACTTGATGCGGTTTTGTGTTTAAATTCAGAACATCAACGTAAATTCTAGCGTGATACTTTATTAAATTACCTATAAAAATACAACCCGTCTTACCCACACACAAAAAGGAGATTTTGCCCCAACCAAGAAACTATACTAGGCTGTTTGATGTGTCGAAAGTTTATGTAATATGCAGTAGTAATTATCGTGAGTGTTTATATTTCCTATTAAATTATTTTGGTTCGTTGTTGGTTCCTGTTGGTGTCTGTCTGGTCTTGTGGGTGAGTTAGTTGGTTAGAAAGGTTCTCACCGGTGTGCGAACACGTTACAATACGAATGATGAGCTTACTTAGCTTCCTGGAGTTACCAAGTATAAATTGTATTCAAATGTATACCTGTAGTCATATTTTAAAACGTCCTCATTAACAACTGACAGCATTTTCATATATTTATTTGTATCATTTGGTTATAACATGTAAGAATGCATTTGGAATTTAATATGCTTGGAGACAGATTAAAATAAGCACTTGTTGCTTGTTTCTGAATCTATTTGTGTATGTGAATATATACATTGTATTGTAATTGTATAAATCACAATAAAATATTGTTTACATTAAAAAAAAAACCTAATATATATCACCAAGTTGTAAGTTTTATACAATTAATAGGTATAACAAAGATACAGAACTCCAAGGTAAATTAAAAAAAGTGTGAAGTTCACAAAGAAAAAAGACAAAATCAAATGGTATCACTCAACGGAACGAGTGAAAAACAACAGTCATATTCTTGACTTGGTTCAGGCATTTTTCGAAGAAAATTGAGGAATAAACCTGGTTATATATCTAGCTTTACCTCCCACTTGTATGAAAGTTCCAATGGTGACTGGGAATATATATATGTCACTACAGGTCTTCTTTCGACCGGCAGTAAAACTCTTGGAAAAGTGAGACGTCCGTTTGACTGTGCAAAATATATCAGTAAATTAAAAGCAAACTAAATAATTATGCATATTCATGGGTCTATAATCTGTCGATAGCTGTATCTTGTCATTGCACAAGGTCATGTTTTTCTCTGATTGTTTATGACTGTCTTTACACTAAATCCATTGGATGTTGGATGTGTAATGATCGAAGTATACCGAAAAATTTGTGTTAACTTATGAGGAAGAATATCTCAAGAAAGTTTTGCGGAAAAATACGAACTACTACTCGATTCCAATCTATTAGAAACAATCGATTTATTACAGAAGAGTGTCCACCATGCACTTGCACTACACTATAATCATATAATAGTAGAATAGAATGATAAAAAAATGGATGAAAATTATATATACAAGTAACTGTCATATACAAATATTAATATGATATATAACAACAAATCAGAGTATACTAATTTGTTTCACTACAATATAATAGTTATTACGGTGAGGTTGAATTCCCTGTCATTTATTCATCATCTAGGTACGAACTTGTCTCAGAAAACAATTATATCTATGTACCTTAACCTCATTTTCAGGTATAGAGATGTGATTTTTTTTCCGAGACAAGTGCTTGTGGCCATCCACAAGAACTTGCGGTCATCCGATGTTCAGTACATTAGTACTTTGATTGTAGTTCGTTCTTAGGTTGCACTATTACACAACTGTTCCCGGTTAGGGGAGGGTTGGGATCTCGCTATTATGTTAAACCCCGCCACATTCTGTATAAAAGTGCCTGTCCAAAGTCAGGAGCCTGTAATTCATTGGTTGTCGTCTGTTGCTGTGTTACATATTTGTTTTTTGTACATAAATTAGGCCGTTAGTTTTCTCGTTTGAATTGTTTTACATTTGTCTTTTTCTGGGCCCTTTTATAGCTGACTATGTGGTATGTGCTTTGCTTATTGTTGAAGGTCGTACGTTGATCTATAGTTGTTAATTTCTGTGTCATTTGGTCTCTTGTGAAGAGTTGTCTCATTGTCATTCATACCACACCTTCTTTTTATACCCCCGCTTTAAAAAAAGTGGGGGTGAACTGTCTCTGTCTATCCGTCCACCCGTCAGTCCATCAGTCCATCTGTCCGTCAGTCCTTCCATCCGTCCCATTAATATTTTTCGTCGCATCTTTCTTAGGAATTACTATACAAGGATTTCTGAAATTAAGTTTCAGGGTTTATATAAGTCAGCTATACCGTGTGATGCGTTTTCAGATTCATCACTCAACAACTTCCTGTTTACTGAACACTTGTATCATTTTACACATGACAGCCAAGTTGAAAATTTTCGTCACATTTTTCTCAGGAACTACTATACAAGGATTTCTGAAATTTGGTTTCAAGGTTTATACATGTATAAGTCAGTTATAACGTGTGATGCGTTTTCAGATTCATCACTCAACAGCTTCCTATGTACCGAAATATTTCGACGGGGGTATCATCAGAGAGCAGTAGCTCGCAGTTTAATTTGTATCACTTGTTTTATAATTTAATACACTGATAAAAAAATTGTAGTTGAAAGTACATACCGTTTATATAGTTATTGTATACACTTTCTCGGTAAAGTACAAATTAAGTAAAATATAAATACAAGGCTAAACAAAATGAAAAAACAAAAATTGTAAAAAAAAAAAACCCCAAAATACCAACATCATCGTGCGTTCGAATCACTGAGTCTCCCCAGGACCCACCTGCACCATGCATGCAGGAAGGTCAAAAGTAAAATAAAAACCGAGACGAGATGAATATCGAAACACTTAAAGTCATATGACAAAGAGAAACTTAAAAGCTTGAAGACAAATAAAGGCTTAACTCGTAGTAAAAAAAAAACCTCCAGCACATAGAATCTAAAACTGATGACCATTTTGTAGTATATGTGTACCAGACACTGCCGGGATATTTATCTGTTAGGTCTTTGAACTTTCTGTTGAATATTTGAGAAAAAGGACGAGACGTTCTTTGACAAAACCTTTGTTATTATTTTTTGAGATTACTCCCGGATTTTGGTGGGGTCTTTAGCTTTTTCTGTTGTATTTTGTTGTAATCTTTTTTGTCTTTTGGTAGTTTATCCTCTTTGTCATTGTATTGTCTTTTTTTTTTAATTTTTTTTTTTTTTTTTTTTTTCGACTTGAGGGTTTGAATATCCCTTTGGTATCTTTCGCATGTCTGTTATCATAATATACACACCGCCAACAAAAAAAAAAAAAAAAATGAAAAATTACTTCCTTAATTTAATTTTTTTGAAACCCCCTAAAAAAGTAACATTGATTATAAAAAAAGAAACCCAAAACATACTACGGGTCTCGTTTAATAACTTTTATTGAGGTTCTCCGCCTATATCTTCTTTCAACGTTTAACTGCGTTTTCGTTCAAGCATATTTACTGTTTAATATGTTAAATCTAGAAAATAAATAGTGAAAGTTTGTTCATTGGTTTTTTGATGTTTAAATGTGTATTCTAGTTTTAGATGCATGTTTTCTTTACAAGTTGTTATTGCCTTAAACTTGCTATGAGTAACTGTGAGTGCTCTAATATGTGTAACTCTTCGTGTCCTTTTTGTTGTGGGGATGTACAAGTCTGTGATTTTGTTATCTGTTTTTTTCTACTTTGTATCGATCAATCAAAAGAATTAAGCTCTTTTCAACTGATTTTTAAAGTTTGCCCATATATATGTTTCGCTGTTACACCACTGTCCTATGTGCATGTAAGGAAAGGGTTAGGCGGTAATTTACATGTTTAATCCTGCAACGTTCTGTATGTGCCTGCATGTAATTCAATGGTAGCCGTTTGTTTGCTGTATATTATATTTGTTTTTCGTTCATTGCTTGGTACATAAATCAGGCCGTTAGTTTTTTCGTTTGAATTGTTTTACATTTACATCATTCGGGGTCTTTTATAGCTGACTATGCTATAAGGGTTTTGCTCATTGTTGAAGGCCGTACGGTGACCTATCGTTGTTAATTTCTACGTCATTTGGTCTCTTGTGGGGATTTGTCTCATTGGCAATCATACCACATCTTCTTAGTTTTGTGCTAAATGAACAAAACAAGATAATTAGTTGATCTATAATATAGATTTCAAAGGAGTGGGGCACACCTATGGTGGCCGGTTAAGGCCATTTCGCGTTTTCGCCTTTCATATTCTATAGGGCGAAAACGCGAAAACGCGAAATCGACTTCGCGTTTTCGATTTCGCAATTCGCCTTTTCGCGATTTCGCCTTTTCGCCATTTCGCGTTTTCGCGAATTCGCCTTTCGCCTTTTCGCGTTTTACGATATACATGTTATTATAACATAACATTTTAAATATAATTGGAGACAAGACTACAAAGTATAAGTCATTTAAATGATTGTCATATAAATTTCATATCTGTGGTTTACTTTAAATATTTTCATAAATTAGACAATTCCTTTACATTCTTTGTTTCAAATACTCTAACAAGTCATTATCTTTATTTAGTGTCAAATTTATAAGTTAAGCCACAATGTAAACTATAGGCGGTTGTTGTTGTTGTAATTATATTTTGTTTATATACATCTATTGTTTACATGTATATATTAGTAGATTAATTATGTTTTAGTCATGTAGTTAATATTGTATTTAGAGAGCCTTATTTAAAATTGGTTTAATCCAAATGAGTTACTCTCTTTAAATAAAGATATTATTATTATTATTATTATTATTATTATTATTATTATTATTACTGAACAAATTTAAAACAGATGCATTTGTATAAAATGCCTTTGAGTATACAATTTGCTTGAAATCATATTTTGACATTTTAAAATATATTTGTTAATTGACCAGATTCAGTTTCTCTATTTGTTTTGTTAATCTGGTTCTGACACGGGAGGATTGTTGTTATTGTCTACCGCATTCAACAGGATATCCCTTGTCCCTTGGTGTCTCCTGTAGATGAACAAATTTCCATCTTTGAAAATTTGAAATATTAATCAATGCGTTTAGTAATATATGGGAAACACATTCTACATTTACATGAATTTTCCATAAATCCAGGTTACTTTTGTTTAAATTAAAAGAACATGCGACAGGTTTAGGATATCTTTGCTAAGATCAACCTACGATAGTTTAGAGGTCAGGTCTTGGATAGTGCTAAGAGGATCATAAGACATGTCATAAGATATTCTAGTATCTTATAACAGGTCTTAGGATAGCTTCGCGAAACCGTCCCAAGTTTTATTTGACAAAAGTCTTATCTCCACAATGTATTAAATTTTAAACTTTTTTCACACAAGCTAATTTAAATATTAAAATTTTAGATTCACAACAAGAGAATTAAATGAAAGATTATGTATTTTAAGTAACCATGGCGATAATAATGATTAATTTCATTTATTTAAAATGTCCAAACTATAACTTCCAGCAAATTGTATATTCAAAGGCATTTTATACAAATGCATCTGTTTTTAAATTTGTTCAGTAACTGTCAACAAAGAATGTAAAGAAATTGTGTAATTTATGAAAATATTTAAAATACGTCACATATATGAAATTTATATGACAATCATTTGAATGACTTATACTTTGTAGTCTTGTCTCCAATTATATTTTAAAATGTTATGTTATAATAACATATATATCGTAAAAACGCGAAAAGGCGAAAAGGCGAAATCGCGAATTCGCGAAGTCGAAAACGCGAAAACACGAAAAGGCGAAGTCGAAAACGCGAAATCGGTTTCGCGTTTTCGACTTCGCGTTTTCGACTTCGCGTTTTCGCGTTTTCGACTTCGATTTTCGCCTTTTTCGCGTTTTCGCGTTTTCGCCCTATATAATATGAAAGGCGAAAACGCGAAAACGCGAAATGGCCTTAACCGGCCACCATACACACATGATGTGTCTCTATTCGACAGACATATTCCTAGTCTTCTATTGACGTCACGAATGTCTAATGGCTGCCTAAAAATTTCACGATCCTTCAATGCAGGATTTTTATTTATTTCCGGTGATCACAGGATTTTTAAAGAGTTGAAATTACTTTCTAAAGCATCTACTAACATTGTTGAAGCTATTTGTCATTACTGGACACTCCTATATTGTATTCTACATTTGAGACGAGTTGCTGTGATCCGTTGTGGATGTTGTTTTTTTTAGGAAAACTCGATTCGTGATTTACGATGGATTAACTGTTTGATAGACTTCAAAATGTATAACGGTATGGCCAATTTTACAATTTATTATCATTATTAACATTTTTATTGTAACAAAACACAAACAAAACGTAATTTATAAATCAAAACCATGTCCATCACGTCATATCAGAAAAGCCCGCGAAAACAACGTTAACGTTTTCCTGAACTGTACGGACATTTAATGAATGGCTATTATTTATTTTGAATTTATTGAACCATAAAATTAATTTTGACTCTTCATTGAATAATCCGCGAAGCGGATTATGTTAAATGTGAAGAGTCAAAATTAATTTTATGGTTCAATAAATTCAAAATAAATTATTGCCATTCATTATAAATAAATTTCTATCAAAATTAGGCTCAAAGAACTTTTATATTATTTATATTTACAATAACAACGTACACACATGTTGGCGTATGAATACACAACGTCAGAGTGGGCGTGTCGCCATAAAATTGACAACATTAAAAATAAACGTAATACTTTTAACCAATCAGAAGACAGTAAATACACCAAATTTATTTATTTAGTAATGGAAGTATACATTGATGGAGTATGCAAGAATAACGGCAAGCCATTGGCAAAGGCCAGTTATGGTATATTTTGGGAACCAAATAACATCAAAAATATAAATGGACCAGTTCCTGAATCTTACAAGCAAACAAACAATACTGGGGAACTGTATGCTGCCGTAAAATGCCTTCAACAAATACACGATAATCAAATATCAAACATTAACATTAAAACAGACAGTGAATATTTAGTTAGAGGTATAACAAGTGACATTGTTTATTGGAAAAGCAACAACTGGAAACTTAAATCTTCCGGAAAAGATGTGAAAAACAAGGAGCTCTGGTCAGAAATAGATAATTTGTTATCGAATATAAACGTATCGTGGGTGCACGTTGCTCGTGATTCTGAATCGGTCAGATTGAAGCCGATAAACTCGCAAAACTTGCGTTGAACATAAAAACATCGTCTGCAATTACCATTCAAGCAAATGATCAGAGTACCGTGAATGTGTGTAACGACATTGAATGGAGCGACGATGAAGAGGAAACTATACCAATGAAGGTAGCAACCCCACGTCGAAGTAACTCTAACAATAAACTACGCAAAACTAGTACTAAGGCAAACTCTCCGTCTTTCTGTACAATGTCAGCACTCAGGAGAATTGAAAGTCTTACTGTCAACATCTGAGGAAGTTTTAAACTTAAATGATGCCCTTAACTGTCATATTGACTCGTCAAACAGTCAGTTTCAAGAGATAAAAGACAAATTTGCATCATTAACAAATACGGTTAAAGCTCAAACCAGTTCAGCTTTAACCTCCGTTCAAGATGTCGTTACACAAACACAGCTCATTAAATCGGAAATCGAGATAAACAATAAGGCATTTGTAAATAAATCAAACAGCTTATGGGACAAATTAAATGCCGTTTCTAATGAGATAAAATCTGTTAATTTAAAATCATCTCACGTCAACGTATTAACAGAAACCGTGACAGAAACACCAAATCGAAAAGAGAGGAAGAATTTCTGATAAAATAAAACAAATAAATAAAACTACACCTGGAACATACAGCAACGCTGTTAAAAGTGGATTACCAAGTAGCTCCAATAAGCCAGTTTCTTTAAATAGGACAAATCTCGGGACCCATCATGATACGCAAAACCCTACCTATATGGAAAGACAAAGGTCACAAATAAATACAAAATACACGGACCGTGAAGTCAAATCTACTTATCCGCATTTTCTTCGTTCTAGTGAGAAGAAAAACTTATTTCTTGTTGGGAGTTCAACTCTCAAAAAAATGTCTCCAAGGAAAATGTCAACTGAACAAATCAACACCAAAGTAAAGACTATTCGAGGAGGACGGATCAGAGACATTGAAGATTGCCTAATTCAGTACATCTCAGAAGGTAAACTTGATTGTGCAGATGTCATTGTTGTTCATGTGGGCACTAACAACGTATCAGATGGAGACTCTGTTCATGCTATAATTGACGACTACAGAAATTTAATTTGTACTGTTAGACAGAGCTTACCAAGAACTGAGCTGGTAATTTCTTCAATCCTACCAAAGCCAACTCATTATCAAGCTAACCGTACAATTTATGATGTCAACAACCGACTCTTATCTCTAGAGGAACAGCATGTGGAAATTCTAGACAATACTTTAGACTTTCTATATGGAGACCAGCCCAATCTTACTTTATTTGCAGACCATGTACATACAAATGTTGCTGGTGCCAAAGTCTTAAGCCACAACATTATCTCGTGCGTGAACACGTTGCTTAATTTGTCAGATTGTACATCAGAAACTCAATCAAATTTTCAATCGGTGAGGTCAACAGGGAGGAGATTTATACCATTCAACACAACAACCCAACAACAAAATGTGTTCCGTCAAACGTACTGGAGGTAAAGGATTTTCACAATAACTTTTCTACTACCAGAAAATGTAACTTTATTTTTGGAAATCTTGTCAGTATTATTATTTTGTATTTATGTACTGCAACACATATTCTATTATCTAACTCCAAATCATCTCCTTTAACAAATCCTTTATATTTCCACACAAGTCACTTAATATATGTCACTTAAACATAAATCATATATTGCCAAAGTTTTCTGAAATTAGTTATTTGCTATCAAAATCTAACACAGATGTGCTGTGTTTAAGTGAAACATTTTTGTCAAAATAAAGAAATAGATATTAAGGGTTATGATACAAACAGAAAAGACAGAATTGGAAAATCTGGGGGTGGGTTTTTAATTTATATTTCTAACATGTTAACCTCAACATGCTCAATTAGACGATATGATTTGGAAAAGGATGATATAGAATCAATTTGGGTCGAAATTATTTTTGTTCATCAAAAACCTATATTACTTGGTAACATATATAGACCACCAAATAGTAATGCAGAGTGGATTACAAAATTTGAATCAATGTTGACAAATGTTGATATTGAAGATAAGGAAATAATTATTTTGGGTGACTTTAATATTGATTTGGCGTTGAGAAAAATCCAGCTAAATGGTCCCATTTGAAAACATTTTAACTTGTCTCAAATAGTCTCAGTTCCCACTCGAGTCACACAAACATCTTCCACTTTGGTAGACCATATTTATAGTAATGAACCAGATAATATTCATTTTATTTCTGTTCCAAAGTATTCAATCAGTGACCACTATCCAGTATGCATTTCTCACAAAAGAGGGTTAAAATCGAAAAAGAAAATTCATGAATATATTACGTTCAGATCTACTAAACATTTTAATGAAAATGATTTTATCAATCACATATCACAGTGTTCATTTGATAGTGTATTAGAAATTGATGACTCGAAGAAGCATTGTTGTCATTTTGAATATTTTTACTGAAGTATTAAATCATCATGCTCCACTCATTAAAAAGAGAGTAAAACGTTTGTATCAAAATGAGTGGATGAATGATGAAATTTTAGATAGCATGAGAAAACGTGATTTTATCATAAGAAAAAGATATGTATAGTTATAGACTCTTGAGAAACAAAGTCAAATATCTCATCGAAAACTCTAAACAAAATTATTATACCAATATCATAGAACACAAAAGGGCAACAGTAGTAAATTATGGAAGCACCTACATACAGTCAGCGGTACCGACAATCATACCAGTATTAAAATAATAAGTGATTGTACCAAAAGGAAATTTTAGAACCAAAAGCATTGCTGATGTTTTTAATGCTTATTTCACAAATATCACAGATAATCTTAATATAAATCAAAACATCAACAATAGTTGTCAAAACAAACTTGATGATTTCATATCGGGTCATGTACCAGATAACGTGTATTTTCTATACCACTTATGAGTTATGATTTTGTGTGTTTACAACTAAAAGCACTAGATGAATCAAAAGCAACAGGTCTTGATAACATAAGTGCAAAGTTTTTAAAGATGTCTTCTCATGCTATTTCACTACCACTTAGTCACATTTTAACTTAAGTATTAAAAATGTATTTTCCATCTTCATTTAAACTGGCAAAAGTCATACCAGTTTATAAGAACAAAGGTTCAAAACAGGATGTTTTTAATTACAGACCAATTTTAATTTTACCACTCATTTCTAAAATCCTTGAAAAACATGTGAAAACACTTAGTAAATTATCTTAATAAATACAACTTATTGTACAGAATGCAGTCAGGCTTTCGCGCAAACCATTCTTGTCAAACTGCGTTAACAGCTTTATTGGATAAATGGCTAAAAGCCATTGATGATGGCGATCTTGTTGGGGCAGTGTTTCTAGATCTAGCAAAAGCCTTTGATCTTCTCAATCATGAACTGCTTATTCAAAAATTAAACAAATACAAATTTGCTTATACTTCGCTACGTTGGTTTACATCATATTTGACTGACAGATATCAGATGGTGTCTATTTCAAATACATTTTCAGACGTACAAAAACAAAAAACGAGTGTACCTCAAGGATCCGTTTTAGGACCTGTGTTGTTTTTAATTTTTATAAATGATCTTCCTTTGTCTAATCCTAATCATAACACCGATTTATTTGCTGATGATAGCACCATATCAGTCATTGGACAAAACAAAAGTTGCATCAGTCAAAAACTTAATACGGTTTTACAAGATATTTTTCGCTGGTGTGATGACAATAACATGGCTGTAAATGTATCTAAAACGAAAGCTATATGTATTGGCTCTAAACAGAAGCTTTCAGTTACATCAAATGAAAACATTAATCTTGCTATAAATGGACAACAAATTAAAGAAAGTACACGTGAAAAGGTTCTAGGTATTTTGTTAATGCATCTCTATCTTGGTCTTCTCATATTGATTATATAATAAAAAGTTAACTCTTCTTTAGCTTTACTAAAAGGATAAAGAAATATTTAAATCACAAAGCTAGACAACTGTTTTATAACGCTTACGTTTTACCTCACTTAGATTATTGTTGTTCAATATGGGAAACTGTAATAACTTTCTATTAGATAGTTTACTCAAACTGCAAAAGAGGGCAGCAAGAATAATTTTAGACGAACATGATTACACCAAACCTTCAAGCGAATTATTTCACGAATGTAACATTGTGCCGATTACACAAAGAATACATTATCATAAATCATTACTAATGTATAAGGCAAAACATGGCTTAGCTCCAGAATATATGTCCAGTCTTATTTTATCAGCTTCTGCAAACCAAAAATACAATACGAGATTTTCGTCCTCAGATAATTTTATAATTCCAAAACCAAATACAGAGTTGTATAAGTCTAGTTTCTCGTAGAATGGACCAAAAGTATGGAATGCTCTTCCTAATTCAATTAATCAAAGAGCTTAAAAGCTCTGAGGGAAAAGACGGCAAATGTTTCTATTTTTTGTGTGTATCTTTTGATAGTCTTCATACAAAGAATAAGCAAAAACATGTAGAAAGATTGAAAAATTGAAATTAATTGTTGGTTAATAATGTAATTTCATTTCCTTAGCGAAGAATTCATCATAGAATCAATTTTGACCAATAAAGAGATTGGCGCCTTCTAATTCAAAACACTTCATTAAAGTTGAAAGTTAATTATCTAAAATTCAATTGAATTCTATCATTTAATAACTACAATAGAAAATGAAAGGATATGGAGTAAATGTACATGGGACAAAATTGCACACAATACATAGAAAACATAGAAAATTATCAATGAACAGGGCTTTTATTCCTGTTCTTCATCTTGACAGTTGATGTAGGGTCTTCAACAATGAACGAACCATTCATACCCTACAACAAGGTCAAGACGGCCCCTAGCGTCGACTTAAGCGGTACTATTGATAAAAATAAACCACAGTTCACCTTCTTGCTCCCCACCCGCCTCGGAGTGCCAACTTGTGCGATGCTTGTGCACGACGGTTCTCCAGTCGAAAGCACCAGGGATACAAGAAAAGTGCAGTAATTTTTGAAAGACATCGATCGCCGCTAAAATATATTTTTTTATTGTATACCACTAAACTGCAAGCTAGGGCATTTCTCCATTTTTTGTGACAGGGCTCTAAGATTTTAAATTTTTTCTCGATAAAGTGAGGACTGAAAAGTCTATTCAGTTTTAAATTTCCATTTAGATATGTTTAAACTACAAAAAGCCATTTGAAAATTTTTATATTTTTTTTTTTTACCATTACAATGATTATGTTGGTACATAAAATTTTGTTTTAATAGAAAACTACTTATCATATAATAAATATCACATTTAAAGTGTTTAGATACAGAAACTTTTCTTTAGGTGTATAATTACTCATCAATTTGATGTGCTCCTGTATTGGAGGAGAGATTCTCAATACAGTTACAGAAAAGAATGAAAACTGACGTTTCTCTCCCCAACCCCATGTATCCCCATTGTTTACCGTGAAAGTTGACCTACAAATCAAAGCATTGCATGTTTGAATCGTCTATTCAAACATAATTATGTTTTTAAATAAACAAATACCGATTTCCAAATCATACACGATTTCTGTGAATGATTTTAATAATGAGGAAAGGATATCCCTGCTTCTACCTAGTGTGGAATTCCAACCATGACGTCACTAGGTTGGATATATTTAGAATATTTCGTAATACTGATTTTCCGGATTGTAAAAGAAACGTAAATAATGTTAAGGAGAGCTCAAGATACGATAATTTCACGAGATACAGAAGGCAAATGTGTTAAAAAGTGTTAAAAGTCAATCTGTTCATTTGTGTGTCTCCTTCTCATCAATTCAGTATGAAATTTTGAGGTGTTTTCCCCAACTATAAAAACAAAATGAGTGACGTGTGGGGCTTGGAAGTCTGGCCAGCCACATAGGGAATTGACGGCTTGAAGCCGTCTTTCCCAAAAAATCAAATACAGTATTAGAATTTAAACATAACTACAAATCTATGTACTTTTAACATTACCATGAAATTTGTACTGTAATGCCATATAATAATTGTTTATTGAATTTAAATTGTATTACACATCTTTATTTATCATTATTATTGAATATGTATTGTTTATTTTTTATGTAATTATTATTGTATTAAGAGAGCCTTATTGAAAATTGGTGTAATCCAAATGAGTTACTCTCTCTAAATAAAGATATTATTATTATTATTATCATTATTATTATTATATCCGCCTTGATCTATTATTATATGCACAACTATAAACCAGATACATTCGGTTTAACCTTTCGCAATCTAAAGTGTTTTTTTTTTAAAGTAAAGCTTGTTGCATGCTTGTTTTTTTGTTTTTTTTTTGTTTTTTTTTGTTGTTTTTTTTTGGAACATTTAAAGTTTGCTTTTTAGTTTGGACTAAATATAACATTTATATTTAATTTTCATTTGATGGTCATCTATAATTTGTTGGTTCTTGGCTGTATTCTCGTGGACATTATCCTATACAAAACTTCTATAGTGTCTGAATGAAAGATGCATGTTTGTAAGGGTTGTGTGTGTTATGTGTTCCCTTGGAATTGACACTGGATTTTCCAGTAAATGCTAAATGCAACCTGACGGTCCACTATTATTAGAATGATCGATTGATCGATTGATTTTTAACACCAGTAATACCTTTCAGCACTATTGTGATATTTCGTGGCAGCCATTTTTTATTGGTAGAGGAAGCCGGAGTGCCGGAAGGAAACACCGACCTTCGGAAAACTGACAATCCTATAGTCAATTAAGATTGGAGTCGTGGCGCACAACTGTAAGAATATTTTAAACCAAATAACTTCTTTTAGAAGAATGAGATTAAATCAGTTGTGCATCTAACATTAATTGAAGATATAACTAGTTAAAAACTGACAATGTGAATCAGTTTAGGAATACAAAGACAACGACTATTTAACTGTCGTGGGGGTTGGGGTGGGGGTATATTTTTTTCCGTTTCACATTTGTGTCATGCGATCGAAAGTGCATCTCGCATGATCTGTAATTTTACATTCAAGCTTTAAATGTCTTCGAGATTTTTTTCCATACATTGTAGCATTTTTGTCTGGTAAATTTTTGTTGATTCACGTTGACAATTTGACGATGGCATACCCATTGATAAATACAAGTAATTGTGATTTTTTTCGTTAAATTTAGTGTATTATACTGCAAGAATTTCATTAAAATGTTAATCTTTACACAGTTTTAAACATTTAAAAATTTTAAAAGATGCATGCAGGAATAATTTCCCCGCAAATGTGAGCAAACTTGGTTTACATTAGCAACTTATCGCCGGACGCGCGTAACAAAAGGTTTCATATATAAGGGATGACAGATCTTCAGACTTTAAATAGTCGTTTTACTTAGAGATACGTAGTATTTATACTTCTGTAGAATTTATATTATGTAATTTTATCTGTGAAAATAGAAGAAAAAACGAACAGATTATTCGCATGATTTTCAACGTATTCGTTTTAGGACGGCCAAATTGAATTATATATTCTTCTATTTTAACAAGACATATGCTTAAGACATTCTGACTCCAACGGGAAGTAAGAAACAGGAAACAGAAAACAGAAAATTTCTAAATTGCCGCAAATTTCATTTTTTCCGAAAAAATAACGCAACTTTAAAATAGCAGTTTTAATATCAGTCCCATTAATGTCTTTAGAAAGTAGCAACAACGGTCGTTTCTAAGGGCTTGCTTCGACTGTAAGCTTATGTAAAATATACATGTTCAGTGGTTGCATGTCGTGTGTTGATGTGGTTCATAAATGTTTCTCGTTTCTCGTTTTTATATAGATTAGACCGTTGGTTTACCTGTTTGAATAGTTTTACACTAGTCATTTTTGGGGCCCTTTATAGCTTGCTGTTCGGTGTGAGCCAAGGCGTACTTTGACCTATATATATAATAAAATTCGTAAGGGTTTCGCGGAACCCAGTGTCTCGCCTACTTTTGCTGTTAGTCGCAGGCTCAACAAAAATGAGGAAAAAATTATTTAAAATTTTCCTCTAGATACTATCTTTTGATTGTAAGAAGTTCTGTTCAAGTTTGGTAAAAATCCAAGAAGGTTTATGAATCTAATAAATGTTTTAGAAACTTTAACTGCAGACTGTACGTAATGTTAACTTGAATAAAACTAAGTCCATTTATAAATTATATACGGGAAAACAGGAAATAAATTTTTACCAAATTTCCCTCTAGAAACTAGCTTTTGATCATAAACAAGCTTCTGTACAAGTTTGGTACAAATCCAGGATAGTTTAAGAAAGTTATTAAAATTTTGAAAGCTTTAACCACAGAGTGAATGTTATGTTAACTGGCAGAAAAACTAAGTCCATTTATAAGTAAAATATGGATAAACAGGAATTTTTTTAACAAAATTCACTTTTGAATACTATCTTATATGATCACAAACAAGCTTCTGTCCAAGTGTGGTACAAATCCAGGATAGTTTAAGAAAGTTATTAAAATTTGAAAACTTTAACCACAGAGTGAATGTTATGTTAACTGGCAGAAAAATTAAGTCCATATATGAGTAAAATACGGATAAACAGGATTTTTTTTTTTATTTTCTTCTGGATACTATCTTATGATTATAAACAAGCTCCTGTCCAAGTTTGGTACAAATCTAGGATTGTTTAAGAAAGTTATTAAAATTTGAAAAACTTGAACCGCAGAGTGAATGTAATATTAACTGGCAGAAAAACTAAGTCCCTTTATGAGTAAAATACTGATAAACAGGATTTTTTTTTTAACAAAATTTACTTCTGGATACTATCTTTTGATCATAAACAAGCTTCTGTCCAAGTTTGGTTGAAATGCAGGATAGTTTAAGAAAGTTATTAAAATTTGAAAAACTTTAACCACAGAGTGAATATTTGTGGACGCCGCCGACGACGACGACGCCGACGGAATGTAGGATCGCTATGTCTCGCTTTTGCGACAAAAGTCGCAGGCTCGACAATAATGGTTTACTTTTACAAATTGAGACATGGATAGAGTTGTCTCGTTGGCACTCATACCATATATCTTCTTATATCTATTTGACAAAAAAAAAAAAAAAAAAATACCAGATAAAACAAAGACTATTAGTGTAATCGTGGAAATGTAATACTTGCTCCTTTTAAGAACAGGACCACTCATTCGGGCTCTGCCAGAAAGAACATACCGTATACTCTATATTATAAACAAAATAGTTCCTACGCATAGCTGTAGATTTGTTTAAAAGTATAACATTTTGGTTATTTTGGTATCAAATGATTTCCAGTTGAATGACTTGGGATGACTGTAGAACCCTTGTTGAAACTTTTTCTTGAATAATAAAATGCATATATAAAATTATGATAAAAGGGCATATTTGCCCTGTTGGTCAGATCAGGGCTCTCGGTCATAAAACTTTACTCAGTACTCGGAGTACAAAATTTGTGCTCGAAACACCAAATCCATGATTTTGATTGGTTGATTTCTGAGTCTGAGTACGAAAATCGTGCTCGAAAGTTTTATGACCGCAAGGCCAGAAGTTCCTGCTTTTATACTACCAACATCCGGGAACCAGTGCGCTATAATATGCAATTAGTTATATATGATCTTAAGCACAAATTAGGATAAGATATAGTTTTGCCTCTTTATTTGAACTTGAGACAAAATAGCTATCAATGATCGAAAATGTAACATTTAAAACAGAAAGCAACGAGGCTATGAATTCGTGGTTTTGATCCTATTTGTTCGTGAGTACTTGTAAGAAATCTCTATTGTGCGGCTGTATTATTGAATTGTTGATTGATTAACGTCCAGTGGCAAATATTTCATGCATGTGCAGGACGAGAGCAAATTAACAATAAATACAATTATGAAGGTCCTGTAATAGATGCCGTCCGGGATGATGGTCGGGAAAATTAGACTGCCATTGGAAAATAATGATATATTGGATAGGGACAGAAATTTTGCCTTGTAACAGGCCACCCATGGACCCCTGAAAGAGTTGTTACATGGGTTCTCAACGCGTGCAGAAAGCAGAGCAACATCTCTACACGAGGCATCAGATGTAACGTCCCCATTCTAACCGGACGTTGTATTGATGAGGAGTTGTAATTCTAACTTTAGAACTTTCCATGGCTTGTAACTTTATGGGGAAAACGATCGACTTTTTAAAACTTTCTTTCAACTCAGTCAAGAAAGTCCAGATTTCGAATTTTGTCATCTTTGTGTGCTTTCATATCCAAGGCAAAATCCAAATTTCTGTGAAATCTATTTATTTCTACGAATACTTGAAAACAAAAACATATTCAGAAATGTTGAAATGTATATAGTTATACAGATTCAAGATTCAAATATACGAGACCACTGTCTGCATGGAGAGGGTAACAGTAGATGATGCTTATACAAAACGCATCTTATCACCGCCCTAAAAATGGCGCTTTAGCATCCTTTTGCGATTTAATACCTTTCAATTATTTTAAGCACGCGCAGGAGTTAACGTGAGGGTACCCAAATTGCACCTATTTTGAAAGTTTTTTCACCTACGTTTTTTTTATGATCCAGACAAAAGTTTCCATTCTGTGTTTATTTTGTACGTATCCTTATTTACTATATAGTGCATCAGTTTAATTTTTAATCCATATTGAGTCATAGAAAAATTGGTTTGAACCGACCTCCAAACTATCGATGATTCTGTAATGAGGAGTACCCAAATTGCATCCATGCTTAAATTCACATCCTTAAAAATCGAATAACAGATTTTTGTTTTATTTCTTCAAACATTTAGAACAATTTGACGTTAGTCTATGCTTACTATTCATTTTTTAAGAAATGGATGCTTGTAACCTATTTTATTTGCTCATTTTTAAAAGATGACTTTTTGTGAACGTCGCATGGTGACGTTACCGTAGTTTAACTTTTTCCAGTGAATGCTTTATCTGGTGATATATATATACTGTGAACGTTTAGTGTAAACTATATTTAAATACATTCACCTAGTATGTTGAAAGACGTGTATAATGTCAAATCATAAAAATACAAATTGTTTAGTCTCAAAGAAAACTTGTAAGATTTCCTCAACTATTTTTGTTGAATAGGTGCAATTCAGGTACTCGGTGCAATTTGGGTACTGTGACGTTAGATTTTATAATATGTATACTATAGTAGTTTTATATTTTACATGGCAATCGAACTAGCTTTCTGCAATATAGAAATTCAGGGGCGGACCCAGACATTTTTAAAAGAGTGTTCCAACCATATGTCATTCAAAAGCATTGATCCTAAAAAAAAAAGCGGGGTTCCAATCCCCGGATCACCCCCTGGGTCCGCCACTGGAAATTCAAGACATACACCTATATATATATTAGGGTGATAACATTGGAAAGATCAAAACTTCTTAAACCCACTGTAATCGCAAAATTAAGTCAGCATATGACCCAACGCACCCCCGAACGCACCACTGAATGTAGCATGGCGAAATTCATATGTACGGAGACAAAAATAAAACGAAAAAGTCACAAAAAATAATACGAAACAAGAAGACTATATATACTGTGCGTTTTAAAGAAATTTGATTTATATTTTTTCACTGTCGTGAAAGTTTGTATATTATAATTTTTTCTATGTTTTTCTCTGCAAAGCAAGATTATTTAAAAAGTACAAGAAGCATTAGTTATCACAATGAATTAGTTGTTGGACCCTTCAGTGTTCAGCTTATTTTGTAATATATAACCCCGGGAGGGTGGGAAGGGGACACTTCCTATATACAAGGTGATAGGACGTGCCACTGGAATAGGTAACATTTTCCAGTTTGAAAATATGTGAATATGTGGGAAAACTATCAGAAATTTATGATAAGCCATAAGGTCAATAAATATGATCAAATATGAGAAATAAGAAGATGTGGTATGATTACCAATGCGATAACTCTCCGCAAGAAACCAAATGACCGGCACAGAAATTGACAAACATAGGTCACCGTACGGCTTCAACAATGAGAAAAGCCCATATACCGCATAGTCAGCTATAAAAGGACCCAAAATGACAAATGTAAAACAATTCCAACGAGGAAACTAACGGCCTAATGCATGTACAAAACAATAAACGAAGAACAAAATATGTTACACAGCAACATCGACAACCACTGAATTACAGGTTGCTGACTTAGAACAGGCACATACATGCGGGGTTAAACTCGTTTGAAGGCGCAAACCCTCCCTTAACCTGAGACAAATAAAGTTCCCATTCCTTAATATGAAAAGCCATGTACTTTTTTCCTACTGAAAGTTAACATTAAATAAGGAATCTTAGCCTCAGATCTGAGCTCCGAATAAAGGCGATATTTTCTCGATTATGCCGGAATGTGATACTCGTAAATATGGGACTGGTTACATTCATTTTTACCTAGAGTCTACGCAATATATGAAAAGGTATAAATTGTAAAATCAAAATTATATGAAAAGGGTGGGATAACAGAATTCCACCGGCACCCCTAGTGCCCCCTCCCCCATCGAGCATATAACCTTCTTTCAAAAAAGTATTTAACTTACAAATTAGATCAAATAATAAGTTATCGAATATCGACAGATTTTTTTTTGTATTTCAGAAAAATCCGATCGATGCTTTGGATCAAAGGTCAGACAAAAAAATGAAAACTATTGTCTCATTTTATTTTTACAATAGGGTACATTCAAATAGTGTGTGTGCTTTATTTGTATATTTTTCAAAAACCGAACAGGATAAAACCCTACAGAGGCCCCATTTCAAGACTACCCTTGTGACGTCAGGGGAACAACCTTTTTGCACAACGCTTAGCGTGACGTCACTTTGGATACAAGTGGAAAAGGTTTGCACAGCAACACATCTTCAAAGTAAGTTTTGTAAGACTGCTCGCTAATACAAACCCAATGCTTTCAGGGCAATATTCATCTTCATTTTTTTTCATATAGCCTAATAACACATTTATTCGGTAAAAAGTTTGTTTTTTTCTCTCGGTGGGAACGAGATTTTTTTTGCGGACCATTTTCATCTGTTGGTGAGTGTTGCTTCGCATGCTTATTTTTTACACTTTTGTACACAATTGTTTCGGAACTTTCCTATCTTAATTTTTGAAGCAGAATAATATGAGGCAGGCATTACCTGTGAAAGATGACGAAGTTTGCATGAATTTTTTTTTTTTGTAACTTCAAAATCAGTTAAAAAAGAAACGGAAATACCGTCACGTTTCCGATTTTGATTGATTTGATTTGATTGTTGGTTGCTTAACGTCCAGTGGCAAATATTTCATGCATATTCAGGACGAGAACAAATTAACAATAAATACAATACGTAGGTTCTGTAATAGAGGCGTCTGGGATTGACAGTAGGACAACCGGATGTGCCTTTTTGGCCAAAATGTGATTCGGCGGCGCTCAGTAGTCCTACGCCGAAAATTGGACTATTTTGCGTCGGCCGACGTCAACTGAAAAATGGCGCGCTTTTGTTATTTATTTTCTATCATGTACTGCAAAGTACTGACGGAAAAAAATGTTGATTGTGAGCACTTTTGTGTTAGAAAAATATATAAACTTACATATTATTTTTATTCTAATACATTAAAATAAAGGAAATATATATTTTTTTTATCTAAAGATAGAATTTCGGATTTGGATTTTCTGCACTGTAGAATAAAATTGTGATATTCAAAATGGGTACAAAAAAATACATATCCTTCGATTTTATAAAATTTTTTACAGCTAATTCTCGCTAGTATTTGGAATCGAAATTCGATAAGAATAGGAGTGTTCAGGCCAGGGCAGAAATTTGTACCCATTTTGAAATAGGGGTCTTATATTTTCCATGTTTTTCATTGCAAGTGCGGAAGATTTAGAAATTATAAGCGTATTAGTGTTTATATGAAGTATCAACTGCTCTGAAATGAAATAGTGAATCCTTGGTACCAATACTCCTTGAAATAAAACCATATGTATTGATATATTGATTTTTATTTTTTTTAATATAGAAAGAATTGTGTAATTTTTTTTTTACCTTTTCTCGCTAACGTTACGGCTCGGCTTCAATTATTAGTAAATTCCAAAAATTGGTCGCCTCAAATTTTTTCATACATTTCTGTAATAATCTTTGGTATATATTGTATGCTGTTTTAGAAAATTAGACAGTTCTATCGATTAGATATGGAGAAAAACAATATTGATTTTGAGGGTACCCATCACGGAGGGGTGACTTGGGTTTTTTCACCTTTTCATTTTTATTAATTTTTTGGAATTAAATTCTCCGCCTCAATTTTTTCCAAATTTTTATTTTATGATCCTGAATATATGAAGCATGTCTGGTTTAAAATTTGACTAATTCTATCGGGCAGAAAAAATGTAATGACAACATGAATTTTGGGTTCCGACCAGTCACAACGCAATAAATTGGCAGCGGGCGGACACCATACACTAGACTACTATTACATTCCAGCTGTAACTACTTTGTTTTTTTTTTTTCAAAAATATTCAGCAAATTATTTTTTTCACTTTTAAATCAGATCAAATCTTAATAATTCGGCACCCTTTAATCAAACCGGAATTATTTGGTATTCGCACCGCAAGAGAACTGCATTGTACATTTCCCTCATTTCCGGCAGAAAAATAATATTGTTGGTGGCTGTATTTTAAGAATCAAAATGCTAACCGATTGCACTATCCTGAACTTCATCAGTAAAAAGAACGCGTCACGTCGTTTGTCAACAGCGTTCTTGGCAGTAATTTTATCTCTACGGCATTTTTTCTTTACCTTTCAACTGTTACAACACGTTTACACTTAAAATCAGAGGTTACTTCATTTACGACTTATTGAAAATCTGATTGCATATTTAAGCTCATCCAATAAGTTACCAAAAAATATGTTGGTATTTAACCTAAACCTGTTACAGTAAATACTAATAATGCTGAAACAGAAACTATCAGAAAGTCTAAACAGATTTTGAGACAAAAGGCTAAAAATTGTCCAATTATAAATGTATGTCCTGTTTCCAATATTGGTACATGTGGTAGCAGCTCAAAATATATTTCCTAAAATCAACTTGAATTATTGTAGTATTGTTCCTGACTCGTTCACACTGTCTTTAAAAATTCCTTTGATGTATAATCTTTTCTGACAAGAAAGAAAACTGTCCTGATCCAGGAGAAATTCCTCAGGCCTAAAAAAAAAATCTGTGTTTCCGGTAACATCATTTTGAAAAATAGGGTCAGGTAGGTCGGATTTTTTTTTTTTTTTTGACATTGTAAACGAAATCCGGAAAATTATCATGGTTTTCCAAGTCCGGGTCCGTAATTAGTTTCAAATACCGGAAGTGCGGCCATTTGCAATGTTTTGAAGCACCTGCTGTGCAAATTTCTTTGATTTTAACCTATTTGGAATACCTTTTGACATAAATAAAACGTTTTACTGGCTTTCTGTGCCAGAAGAAGCAAGTTAGATAAATAAATATGTCGATTAACAGAAGACTGTGTCAAAAACAGGGTCGGTTGATACCAATTTTTGTTTTTGTTTTGAAGATCCAATAAAAAATTAGGGTCGGGGCTAAAAACAGGGTCGGTCGGGTTACCGGAAACACAGACTTTTTTTTTTGGGCCTCATGAAAATAAAGATAAAATTCAAGCAAATTATAATAACAGACTCTATAATACAACTGATAAAGAACAAGTCTTCATATCCAAGCCTTTGGTAAATCTCTGACATACAATACTTTTCATAAAACTGTAGCAATAGCAAGCCTTAAATTATTTGTTGAAAACACACTGGAATAAAAAAAACAACAACATTTTAGGTTAAAAATGGTCTTTCATTATCTGTCATGAAGCCAGTCATCTGTGAAGACGGTCTGAAAATATATTTATATCAACCTGGATTGGGGTGTTAAAGGTTCAAATTTTCACCCTGAAAGAGAATGTGGCCCATGCAGTATATGCAAAAAACACAGTCATTATTCATATCGCCACTTGTCTAAAAATGATCAAAATTCTGACATAGTTTTAAATTATATTCAAGAAAAATATGGTCTTATGGATAATGACTGCATTTGCAAGACTTGTTTTCTTAAGTCAGATAGAGCAGTCAGTAGCAAGAGAAATGAGCAAGATGTACCAATTATTAAAAAGAAAAAGGTTCAATGTACATTACATTCTCTTGATATGTGCTCCCCAGACATATCTCATTTACATCCCTCGCCCATTTCTCTGGATAAAATAAATTCTGTTTTCGATACAAATATTACTGATTATGAAGGATTTGGGATTTGAGATTTTTCTCTGTGATTCCCATTTTATGAAGGCTACATTTTGTTTTCAATCCACACATGACAAATGCAATATCTGTTGCTCTAATTTAAAGAGAAAATACAAATTGAGGTTTGACAAGATGGACAAATTACTTTACTACTTTCAAGACAAAAATTTGACCCCTGTTGATTTATCCAAAAATTCAGATATATGCAAACAATGTTTTTCTTCTATAACAAACTTCTTTGACAGTGATGCTTTTGTTGAGATATTAAGCCGTGAAAAGATCATAGAAATTTTGACAAAAGCCAGTAACAGCGCCTTCCAATTTATTTTGATAATAATAGTACTAAGTGTTTTGAAAAACTTGTTATTAAAATTTGCAATGATCTTCTGGAGAGAAAGGCACTTCTTATTTCAGACATTGTGCAGTGTTATAAAGATTTTGGGGGGAATTTTATCTCAGATCAGTTAAGAAATCAAAACCGTTTATTATGTAACAAATTAAACACATTATTCGGTGATTCCATCAACTGTAAATATGACCGACAAGGTACTGTAATACTAATGAAAGGACTTAATATTGTTTCCTGTGTTATTGATTCATTAGCTGAATTGAAGAAATTTAAAACTTGTACTTCACATGATGAAAATACACTTGAAGAAAAAGTACAAATTGACGATGCAAATGTTTTGAAAAAAGCTGCAGAAATTATCAAATTAAAAATACAAACATCTTGTAAAAATATTACAAATAGTACAAATAGAAACTTGTCAAATTTTAAATTTCACAACTTCATAGAAAATACTATTGACCCAATATTGTGGAATTTCTTGTGTGCCTTAATAGGACAAGAAACAGAATTACAGCTTCCTTTTGGGGAGAATTCAATACATGTAAGTGATGATTCTGTTGAGTTTTCTCAAATTTTTAATATTTGTTGTTGTTTAATCTTCAACAGAGATTCTAAATGTAACAAATTTCAAATGTTAATAGCTGACATCATTGACAAGTTTACCAATTCCTCTACTGATTGCTTTAACCTTTTAAATAAATTTGGTATATGTGTTTCTAAGCAGACTTATGAGAGATATCAAACTCAAATTGTTGAAGAAAGGAAATCCAATTCAATGAATTCCTCAAAATGTCAGTTTCAAATAGCATCTGTAGATAATATTAACAAAAGATCATCTTATTCTGCTGTTAAGTCTACAGATGCTGATTATCGTGGTTTTGATGGAACCTCAATTCAATTGGTTATACCAAAGCCTTCAATAGAGTTATTGCCGAGGAAAAGCAACAGTACTTAAAAGGAAATATATATTTGTATGGTAAAGATGAGTATCGTTCCATCAATTTATTTCAAGATAATGATTCCAAAGTTATTTCCCTGTACAAATCAATTACCATTTTTATGAATTATGGTTTACTTACATCTGAAAGAGATAATGATGGTATTTGCACTTCTGATATTGAAAAAATTATGGAAAACTGCCTAACAAATACAGTAATGGATCAATCTCTGAGAGAAATATTATCAGATCCTTATTACTTAAGTGATGAAAACTTTTCTAAAGTTTCAAAATTTTCTCAGATGAGCACATCAACCATGAATTGTATCTTTTTAATACCAGAAGAGAGGCAGATTTAGTAGATTTAGCTGCTGTATCATTTGCTACAGGATGCTGTATTTATATATATGAAATAAACACAAACAATCCCTTAAACCAAAATCACTTACTCCTTAAGAAGAAAATAAATCCCATGTTTTTAACTAATCATTCTTTCCACATTATGGAGGTTGATGGAAAATATTGTCCTTTAATAAATCATAGGTTATACTTTGACAGTGGTATTTTTCTCATGTCAAAGAATATAACTGATGTTTCAGATTTCAGAAAGTATAATGGTTTTCATAAAAAATTGTCAAGTATTGCAGCCATTTGCACTGAAGTAATGAAAGATTCTGAAATTCAGCAATTTGCTCGAAACAGAAAAAGAAAACCAGAAGATCTTCATTTCTCTAATCAGTCTATAATTAATTTAGAAAGTTTTGTTAATAAAGTTACTCTAGAACATTCAAATAATAACAGACAGGAATCTAATTTAAAAAAAACTTTCAATGTAAATGATTTTGAAAAATCAGAATCTGAAATTGCAGTGGCCCAAAGCTGTGCTTCTACTTTTTTCGAATATTGTTTTTGTAAACTGCCCTGTCCAAATAGCCATTCACAATCCCTGGTATTCAAGATTTTATAAGTAAAAAAACTAACAATACTCTAATTGAAAAATCTGAGGTAAAATATCTGTCTTTGTTAGACGAACAATGTGACAATAAAGATACCGTCAAACATTCATTAGAGATACTTCATCAAAATTTAAATGTAGGTCAGGATATCAACCATTTAGTTGTTGTTGGTGATGGAAAGACCTATGACCTCTTAGTAAAGCTAAAAGGAGAATATGGATCAGAACTTGATTGGGTCCTCCCTTTTCCAGGCGACTGGCACATACTAAAAAATTATCAGAGGATGCTTATGAAGTTGTATCTTGATGCTGGTCTCAAAGACTTCATTGAAATTTTCCATCAAGGTGCAACTGCAAATTCAGTTATACAGGCTGTGAACTTTGATAAAACACATAATTTTTTGTTGCAATTCTGGGAATCACTTTTTCGTTTTCAAATAGAAACTGTTATTAAATATTTTCATTTAAATCATGAACAAAATGACCATTTTATTCATATTAAAAGAGTATCTGACATTTTATCAGATGATACACTTTCCCCTTTAGAGAAAATACAAAAAGAAATGGAATTTTTCCAAAAATTTTCATTTGAATATGAAGAATTATTGGGTCAGCTTTGTGAGGAAAATGAAAACTGGAGATTTTGGAATACATTCTTAAGTAAGCACTGCTTTACTTACATTGCATATTTCCTTGCTATACGTTCTGGTAACTGGGAACTTCGTAACTTTTGTATTAAAGAAGTGACAAAATTACACAAATTACTGAAAGCAAATATTATGCACGGCTTTTACCATATCATATGGGTCAAGATCTTTAATTAATTCTCCATAGGCGGTAATGGTAACGTTTTCCTCCGTTGCTCAGTCCATATAGTTTACTTGAATATGTATGGTGGCTCATATCGAAGCTGATACATTTATACATGTCTGGTTTAATTTTCGGGTGGCAAGTGAGATTACTTTTTCACAAATTGCCAGACCCGGAAGATGGTGAAAATGTCACACTCCTCATGAAATAATCCCAAAATTCTGATCATAAAATTCAATAAAAATTTGTCCTTTCTGATAATTTATTAAAGGTCAAATCTACATATTTTTTCTCATCACATCAGCTCTATAAAACAGTTCTTATTGTTCATTTATGTCCATTTTAAAATCACAGCATCCACAATTGTATGGCGGACTAATATTTTTTTAATTACGTCATCTGAGTTCCTCATCTCAAGGTCCATTAGGGATATTGACCCATATAGCGGACTTGAAAAATTTTCCAGCTGGCATAATAAAAAGTTTGAAGAAGGTGCTTTTGTTATAAACATATCCGCAGAAACATTCATAGTCAGGGGTTGGATGAAGCACACGAGAGTTGTATCAATCGTGAAGTTAAGGGTGCAATGAGAACTTTTCCTCTGCTGCATTGTCAAAACTGGTTCATTATCTTCCCATAGAGCTAAAGTGCTAACAAACTTAAAAAGAACTTTCATTCAATAAGCGGACCTTCACAAAACTGCAGTTACTAGGACAACTTTTGAAGAAGAAAACATACTTTTATATATACATCATCTCAGGCAAAGCAATTTAGTGCAATTTGAGCACAAAACTTTGTCACATTTTTTCAATGATAAAATAATTCTGACAAAATTACAAAAAGATGACCTGTTATCATATGAAAATTTAGCCACTACTCATTTGATGACATACATAAAATCTTGTATGACTGACTTTAAATTTAGATATAATAAAACCAAAAAATTACTGGATTTTCATTTAAACCACAAACTGTTTCTTATGTTAAAAAAGAATTAAAAGATCAACGTTTAGAAAATTCGTTACTAAGGAAACAAATTTCCTGGTCGAAAAATCAAAACATACCAGTTTCAGATTTTCAACAATTTATTGCTTTACCGAAAGCCATTGTTGACTCTGATGGCTTACCGTATAAAGGTGACAAATCAAAAACTTTAAAAATTTTCCGTTCACGATACCCTGATTCTTTCACAAATATTTTAACTGAAACCCCTCAATGTGTAGTTATAGATGGAATGTTTTTTTTACATACCAAACCCTTGTTATCTTCACATAAAACTTTCACTGATTATATTATTTACCTTTACAAAAAATGCATATTACCCTATTTTGATAATAATAATACAGTTGAAGTGCATCTGGTTTTGATGATCAGTCCCTCCACTTTCCCCAAAGGACATTGAGCGAAACAGACGTGATTTAAAAAATGAAAATACATCTGGCGTTTCTTTTACCAAATCTTCCAAACTACCCTCAGACTGGTTGAAGTTTTTGACAAATAGAAACAACAAAAAACAATTGGTTTTATTAATAAGTGAACAGTTTTTATTACTTTCACAAAATGCAATCAAATTAAATCAAACATTTGTTGTTGGTGGTGGTTTTGACAATTCTTCTTTATCAAAATGTGTTGTCCAAAATGAGATAAGAATAATCAAGAATTTTCAAACTAATATATCAGAGGGGGACAGTCGAGTATGGTTACATACTGAAAAAACTTTGTGTGATACTGTGCTTATTTATTCGCCAGACAATGACACATACAACATTGGTTTACCATTTATACAAACTTTAGACAAACAGGTTTTTGTTCAACTTACTTTTAAGAAGGATGTCATATATTTAAACATGAATAAGCTTATTCATTCCATGAAAAATGATCCAGATTTACAATGCCTTTCAAACGACAATCATGACAATATACCATCAATTTTTCAAATGTTGTATATTGTTACTGGATGTGATTATGTATCTTTTTTTAGGGACCATGGTAAAACTTCTTTCTATCAGATATTTTTCAAATATCCAGATTTTATTACTTCCAATAATATTGTAAAGGGGTGGTTGGGAATATTAAGTGATAGTGATAACACAGAAAATGCAGGATTTCTTGCTTTTTTACGTTTAGTTGGGTGTGAATATTGGAGGAAATGTTCCTCTGCCTTCTTAAAGGATAGGATCGAATCTCCTCATTATTTATTTCAATCTGTTTTTGTAGAAACATTAAGCCCGTTAGAAAATCACTTTATTTGGCTTTCAAAAATTAGGGATGCACTGTACTGTCGAGTTCCATCTGAAGAATTTTTCCTGCCATCAACTGATGCGTTATTCTTACACTGGAAAAGATCTTGTTGGGTTAAACTTGTATGGCAGCAAGCTAATCAAAATTTTGTGCATTATCCAATTTTGAATGACCATGGATGGAAGATTGAAAAAAATGTACTAAGCATTGTTTGGGACTCTGACGAAAATTTAGAAAAAATATCAAACAATATAAAATTATGGACAGCTGGGTGTGTGTGTTTAAAATCTAATTGTAGTGGCAATCAGTGTGGATGTAGAAAGCAAAGAAAGTTATGCGGTCCTGGATGTAAATGTGGACAGTCTTGTTTAAATTCAAATGGCCCTACAATGTTACCTTCCGGTGATGCAAATATCCAACAACCCAACGAGAAAACCCAAGTTGAACACCTTTACGACTCTGAATCAGACACTGACACAGACTCTGATAATATGACATTTAATGACTTTTTTCTTGAATTTGAGAATCTTGGCATTAATTTAGTTGAACTGGATGAATCAGATTTACAAACTGTCATCACAGATTTCAATACACATGTTTGAAATAATTCCATTCAAATAATGATATTTTTACATAAACAATTTTAGTTCCAAATATCACATGTATCAGCAAAACATCTTTCAGTAGGTTGTAGCTATACACTTGAATTCATCTGTTTTCACATTCTGAAAGCAGAATATATTCAAATATATATTTTTTTGGTGAGAAAAATTTTATTTACATAATAGTTCCGACTTAGCTGGTAAATAACAATATCTGTTGTATTAGCAGAGTTGGTGAGAATCGTATAAAAAAATATAGATACAGTATGTGTCAGTATTAATAAGTAATGTTGTATTGTGTGCTCATATTTACAATTATACTGTAAACTTAAATTCCACTTTTTTAATAAAAAAAAAATCTTCTTTCATTATGAAGAAGAAAAAAAAAAAAAAGGTTGATGAATGGGTTAATATGACCAAGTCCAAGTCACACCTCCATGCGGTATCAACTGGAAACTCTTTACTCAGTAAAGTGGCCAACGTGACAGGGCCAAATTTAATTTAAATATTTCATGTGGGCTTTTTATGTGCTTCATGTTGAAAATTTTCTCAAGTAGTGTTTGTGCTTCATGTTGACAGTTTTCTCAAGTAGTGTTTATGCTTCATGTTGACAGTTTTCTCAAATACTATATGTGCTTCATGTTGACAGTTTTTTTCAAACAGTTTGTGTGCTTTAGGTTGACAGTTTTTTTTTCAAATTGTTTGTGTGCTACAGGTTGAAATTTTTTTCAGTTTATGTGCTTCATGTTGACAGTTTTTTTTCATACAGTTTGAGTGCCTCATATTGACAGTTTTTTTTTCAATAGTTTATGTGCTTCAGGTTGACATTTATCTCAGATAGTTTTTATGTGCTTCAGGTTGACTGTTTCTCAAATAGTTTATGTGCTTCACATTGACAGTTCTCAAATAGTTTATGTGCTTCACATTGATAGTGTTCTCAAATAGTTTATGTGCTTCATGTTGACAGTGTTCCCAAATAGTTTATGTGCTTCACATTGACAGTGTTCTCAAATAGTTTATGTGCTTCATGTTGACAGTGTTCTCAAATAGTTTATGTGCTTCATGTTGACAGTGTTCCCAAATAGTTTATGTGCTTCACATTGACAGTGTTCTCAAATAGTTTATGTGCTTCATGTTGACAGTGTTCTCAAATAGTTTATGTGCTTCACATTGACAGTGTTCTCAAATAGTTTATGTGCTTCATGTTGACAGTGTTCTCAAATAGTTTATGTGCTTCACATTGACAGTGTTCTCAAATAGTTTATGTGCTTCATGTTGACAGTGTTCTCAAATAGTTTTATGTGCTTCACATTGACAGTGTTCTCAAATAGTTTATGTGCTTCATGTTGACAGTGTTCTCAAATAGTTTATGTGCTTCACATTGACAGTGTTCTCAAATAGTTTGTGTGCCTCATGTTGACAGTTTTTTTTCAAATAGTTTATGTACTTCAGGTTGACATTTTTCTTAAATAATTTTATTTGCTTCAGGTTGACAGTGTTTCTCAAATAGTTTATGTGCTTCACGTTGACAGTGTTCTCAAATAGTTTATGTGCTTCACATTGACAGTGTTCTCAAATAGTTTATGTGCTTCATGTTGACAGTGTTCTCAAATAGTTTATGTGCTTCACATTGACAGTGTTCTCAAATAGTTTGTGTGCCTCATGTTGACAGTTTTTTTTCAAATAGTTTATGTACTTCAGGTTGACAGTTTTCTCAAATAATTTTTATTTGCTTCAGGTTGACAGTGTTTCTCAAATAGTTTATGTGCTTCACGTTGACAGTGTTCTCAAATAGTTTATGTGCCACACATTGACAGTGTTCTCAAATAGTTTATGTGCTTCATGTTGACAGTGTTCTCAAATAGTTTATGTGCTTCACATTGACAGTGTTCTCAAATAGTTTATGTGCTTCATGTTGACAGTGTTTCTCAAATAGTTTATGTGCTTCATGTTGACAGTGTTTCTCAAATAGTTTATGTGCTTCACGTTGACAGTGTTCTCAAATAGTTTATGTGTTTTGTGTTGACAATTTTCTCAAGTCCTATGTTGAGTCAGTGCTTGCCAGAAGGAATTAAATTTCTAAATCACAGAGCAAAATATGAGAATCAGTTTATTATAATTTACATGATATTTATGCTACTTACTTTTCATGTGTTTCAATCCCAAACTTATTCTTTTTTGCATTTTTTTTTTCTGAATGAAAAAAATTGAGAACTGCTTGATGACAGTTTTAACCTATATTCATTTTTATATATGTGAATATTAAAAACATAGTTGGGAACATTTACTTACCATTACCACAATCTGAAATCTGGTTCTTGATCAATTTCAATCCATGTTCAGAATAAATCCAAGGACTTGACTGCACATTAATGTATGAAACTTCTGTAAAATATAAAACTTCATGATAATTTGATGAAAAAAATAGTTTCAAGTGCTGGATAGATATTCTGTTTAAGCTGAGAATATCTGAATATAAAAATATTAACATCTAATTATTTACTCTTGATATAAAAAAATAAACATACTGTATTCAAAAACATTTTGTTGAAGTTGAAAACAATATAATACTCTTATATTAGTTATTACTCGTTTAAATATTTTGATTTAGTAAGGGTTATTTCCCCTTGACCTAAAATCTGACATGCACTCTTTATCATGTTTATGGACATTGGTAATGTGTTTTAACACCATATTGTAATAATTTAAACATCCCTGATATACATGTTAAAATAAGGTAATATTCTCAAAGTACTCATTTTAAATGTTTTGATATTGTAAGAGTTATTTCCCCTTTACCTGAAATCTGACATATTTTTTTAAGGACATAGTTGAAATGTTTTAACCTCATATTTAATTACTTTACATTTCCCTGATATACATCTTAAAAATAATGCATCTTATTTCCGACATATCTTTAATAGGAGTAAATTTAAAAATAATAAAAGTACACAATCACCACTTGTTAAGACTCTAAACAGTTAATGACCATTTTAAATTTATAATTTTACAGCATAGATAATTAAATAAACATAATTTGTGAAACAATTTTACATACAATGATAATACTATTTTGGACTGCATTTCCCTATCTTTTAAATATCTGTTCAGCCTTTAACACTATTTAAATAAGTTAGAATAAGTATGAAAAATTTGTATTATTGGAAATAATACCACATCTTATTTTCATATAAATCTTAATCTAGGTTTATAAATCATAATTAGGCCACAATCTGCCTATTCTTTGAAAAATATTAACCTTATCAAATATTTCCTGTTTTTCACTATCTTTCATAATTCTCTGTACATAATTCTTCAATATTTCATGTGTCAGTATGTGCTTCAAGATATACATCTTTTGATCTCATCCAAATCACATTGTAATACTTGTCATTGAACATTGTCCAATTTGAAATAATAACTCTAGCTGCAAAACATTAAAAATAAAATGAATGGAGACATATCAAAAGTTTGTTAGAAAGTTACCAGAAATTGATATAAATTATTACTAAGAAATAAATATACTTTCAAACCACAATTTGTAAATAATAATTTTACGATAAAAAATGCTTATATCAGTATTCCTGATGTAGAGGACAAGAGACAATTCTCAGTACTCATCTATATGCTATTTGGTCTCTGATTCAAAGTTATCTCATTGGCAATCATGCCACAATTACTCTCTTTATTATTGTTAAATATTTGGTAGACAGTTGACAAATTTGAATGAAATCAAATCTTAGTTAGCCCAATGTGTGGGAGAGTACTTATACATCCCTCTTCCTTATATGAAATGACTCTTTTTACTCAATTGCAGAACATGATATTTTTTTACATTTTTTACTTTAAACAATATTCTCTGAAATTTTATACATTATATTTGGTTGTAAAGCATATTTTGTAACAAGTAATATAAAATAAGGTATACTAATTTCCTGATGGAAATTGACATAAATTTATATCACGGTAATGAAATCTAAATACATCATAATCAGTCTATTATATTTAAAAAAGAAATGTTTACCCTTTCAAATATTTCCTGTTTTTCACTGTCTTTCCTTATTCTCTTTATTCTATGAGTCAGTATATGTGCTTCCAGATATATATCTTTTGATCTCATCCAAATCACATTGTAATACTTGCCGCTGAACACTGTCCAATTTGAAATAATAACTCTAGCTGCAAAACATTAAAAATAAAATGAATGGAGACATATCAAAAGTTTGTTTGAAAGTTACCAGAAATTCATATAAATTATTACTAGGAAATAAATATACTTTCAAACTACAATCTGTAAATAAGAATTTTACGATAAAAAAATGCTTATATCAGTATTCCTGATGTAGAGGACAAGTCTTAGAGACAATTTTCAGTATTCATCCATATGCCCTTTGGTCTCTGGTACAAAGTTATCTCATTGGGAACAATGCCACAAGTACTTATTTTATTTTTGTTAAATATTTTTTGGTAAACAGTTGAGAATTCTTAGTAACCCCTATATGTGGGAGAGTACTTATACATCCCTCTTCCTTACATTAAATGACTCTTTTTACTCAATTGCAGAACATGATATTTTTTACATTGTTTACTTTAAACATCTTTTTCTGAAACTTTATACATTATATTTGGTTGTAAAGCATATTTTGTAACAAGTAATATAAAATAAGGTATACTAATTTCCTGATGGAAATTGACATAAATTTATATCACGGTAATGAAATCTAAATACATCATAATCAGTCTATTATATTTAAAAAAGAAATGTTTACCCTTTCAAATATTTCCTGTTTTTCACTGTCTTTCCTTATTCTCTTTATTCTATGAGTCAGTATATGTGCTTCCAGATATATATATCTTTTGATCTTATCCAAATCACATTGTAATACTTGCCACTGAACATTGTCCAATTTGAAATAATAACTCTAGCTGCAAAACATTAAAAATAAAATGAATGAAGACATATCAAAAGTTTGTTAGACAGTTACCAGAAATTGATATAAATTATTACTAGGAAATAAATATATACTTTCAAACCACAATCTGTAAATAATAATTTTACGATAAAAAATGCTTATATCAGTATTCCTGATGTAGAGGACAAGAGACAATTTTCAGTACTCATCCATATGCCCTTTGGTCTCTGGTACAAAGTTATCTCATTGGGAACAATGCCACAAGTACTCATTTTAATTTTGTTAAATATTTTTTGGTACACAGTTGAGAATTCTTAGTAACCCCTATATGTGGGAGTGTACTTATACATCCCTCTTCCTTACATTAAATGACTCTTTTTACTCAATTGCAGAACATGATATTTTTTTACATTGTTTACTTTAAACACTATTTTTCTGAAATTTTATACATTATATTTGGTTGTAAAGCATATTTTGTAACAAGTAATATAAAATAAGGTATACTAATTTCCTGATGGAAATTAACATAAATTCATATCACAGTAATGAAATCTAAATACATCATAATCAGTCTATTATATTTAAAAAAGAAATGTTTACCCTTTCAAATATTTCCTGTTTTTCACTGTCTTTCCTTATTCTCTTTATTCTATGAGTCAGTATATGTGCTTCCAGATATATATATCTTTTGATCTCATCCAAATCACATTGTAATACTTGCCGCTGAACACTGTCCAATTTGAAATAATAACTCTAGCTGCAAAACATTAAAAATAAAATGAATGGAGACATATCAAAAGTTTGTTAGAAAGTTACCAGAAATTCATATAAATTATTACTAGGAAATAAATATACTTTCAAACTACAATCTGTAAATAAGAATTTTACGATAAAAAAATGCTTATATCAGTATTCCTGATGTAGAGGACAAGTCTTAGAGACAATTTTCAGTATTCATCCATATGCCCTTTGGTCTCTGGTACAAAGTTATCTCATTGGGAACAATGCAACAAGTACTCACTTTATAATATTATGGTAAAATATTTTTTGGTAGACAGTCGAGAATTCTTAGTCATGTTAGTAAGCCCTATATGTGGGAGAGTACTTATACATCCCTCTTTCTTACATTAAATGACTCTTTTTACTCAATTGCAGAACATGATATTTTTTTACATTGTTTACTCTAAACACTATTTTTCTGAAATTTTATACATTAAAAAAGAAATGTTTACCCTTTCAAATATTTCCTGTTTTTCACTGTCTTTCCTTATTCTCTTTATTCTATGAGTCAGTATATGTGCTTCCAGATATATATCTTTTGATCTCATCCAAATCAGATTGTAATACTTTCTGCTGAACACTGTCAAATTTAAAATAATAACTTTAGCTGAAAACATTGAATATTTAATGAATGAAGACTTTGTTAGATTGGTATCAGAAATGAATGTAAATTCTTACAAGGGAAAATATACTATATCAAGTAGCATTTTTGATAACTTTTAGGTAATGAATTATTTAAAGGTACAAAATGTAACTCATTCCATTTTATTTGACTTACATGTTGCCTGTTGCCAGTGTTGGAAACTATTTATAAAATTTTGTGTATATACATGTATGAAGTTTTGTCAACTGCTAATGTGAAATATCTTAAGACAATAAATTATATCACAGGGGCTTGTCTAGTGGGTCAGACGAGGTTTGACTGTCAATGTTGGTTGCTATCAAATAATTATGAGGTCTTGAAAGGCTATTATATTTTTTTTGCTTTGACTTTATAATTATTTGGACTGTCATTTACCATGCACCAAAATGTCACAAACTGAACAAATTTCCTAAATATCTGGTCCTTTCCTTCTAATTTTCACTTTTTGAGCATTTTTTTACCAGTTCAGAACAAAAGGACAACAGAAAACCACGACAACAAATTATACATTGCTCTTTAAGGTAGTTCAGGGTATACCGCCATCTTGAATTGTAAAATCACAATACATAATCGGTCTAGTTCTTTGCCCAAATCTGCAAATTTGCACACAGATTTGCAATTTATAGGTAACACTGTTTATTTATATAATAAAACTTAGTGATTCATTGCATTATCGAAAATGTTTTAACAAATACCAAATATTTGTGTTTTCAGAATCAATTTTCAAATAAGCCATTTAAGGAGATTATTCTTTCAGTACAAAATTTATACTGGACATATAGGAAATTTTCTTTTTACTTGTAGCAAGAAAACAAGTTCGGTGACACCATTTTTCTTTCTATTTTCTTAAAATATATTATAAAACCTATCTTCTCATATTTTATTTCAAAATTCTGTCTTATAGATTTCTTTTATGCACAAAATGTGTTTTTCATGAACAATCTAAGCAAATTTTGGCAATTTTGAACAACTCATACCTTGAAAAATAGCGTGACCCATACTTTTTATTATTTTTTGAAAAAGCGTAGTAAAATCTTCATTTTGGCAAAGTATAAGAAAATTCTGTCATTTTTTTCTATACCCTGAACTACCTTAATAAATGACATTATCATAAGGCCAAAAAAAAAATAATATGTGTGTTTCCTATTACATCTTTGAAAAAAATAGAGTACATGTAGGTAGGTAGGGAATTTTTTTTATTTTACCATTTTTTTTACATTGAGTCTATGGGAGGGACATTCTGACTTTAACAGTACGTATTGAAAAATGATAAAAAAAACTCTTAGGGTAGGCTGTTTTTTAGCTTAAAAAATAGGGAGGGTAGGGTAATAGGAAACACACATCTTTTTTTATTTGGCCTAATCATCAGATCAGGGGATCATATTATTATACAAAGTGCAGTGGTACCAGAAGTTCAGAACTAATAGTCGGTATGACCTGACCGCATGTGCATTTTAATTTTACTCACTTTGGTCAGTATTTGATGTCTCCGAGACTTACAAAACGTTCTTTTATGTGTGCCATGTGGGGTCTGTACAAAATGTCAACTATCTGGAAAACGGATGTCTTGTGATTTGGGTTATCACCGGAGTCAAAGGCGGATAGCTTGAGTTGCAATCCGAATTTTATCTTCTTTCATGTTGGTGGTTAATGAATAAAAATGAAATGAACGGTATTTCCTGCATCAAATCTTTTACACGTCAGTTCAGTTCACTTTCATTTGTGCAGTCTAAATTTTCATCAACGCACTTTTATTTGTAAAGTATTTCAGCTAAAAATATAAAGTAAGCCTTTCCCTTTTAAGTTATCGTGTAGCATAATGTTGAAGCATCAAATTATGACATGATTTAACTTATCAGCCTGGAATGCCAAAATCAACGTCGAACTCTGGCCGCCATTACGTGTTGACAACGTCGTCTAGTGAACCGTATCACTGAGCACCGAAATCCTTACTCAGACGCTTCCGGTTGTCCTACTGTGAGGTCGGAGAAATTTATAAACTGCCACGGGAAATGAGGGTATATTGGATAGGGACAGAAATTTAGCCTCGCAACAGGTCACCTACGGACCCCTCAAAGAGTTGTTGCAAGGGTTCTTAACGTGCAAAGAGCGTGGCACTCTCTTTGCACGAAGCATCGGATTTAACGTCCCCATTCTGACCGGACGTTGTTTCCGATTTTGGTTCTGTTGTTAGGGATTTTACCTGTGACGTTATTTAAGTTATGACGTCATGTTCAATGTAAACAAAGAAACGCGATCATCAGGTAACATTTATTCATATTAAAGACAAAGAATTATTAAAAATGAAATTGGAATTGTGTTCGTTGAGTTCCTATATTTTACTAGACTTCTCAAGGTCTCATGACAACGAGACCGGAAGAAGGAAGTAGATTTCTGCACAAATGCGGGAATTAGAAAAAGTTACAAAAAAAAGTTAACGATTTTGAGTTCATTAGTACAATGAAAAATTTCGGGAAATTTTCCAGATTTTTTTTTTTTTTTTTATTGATTTTTCTACTGTAATACGGGACTTCGTCCCCTTAATATGAGGCAGGTGTTACCTGTGAAAGGGAACGAAGTCAGAAAACCTTTAGAATCCCGTTAAGGTGGTATGGAGTATGAATTAAAAATTTATAGAATTTTTTCATACCATTGGCGGATCCGGAGGGAGGGCGCCCCCTTTGTGGGAAAAATTTGGTTGATCATATAGGGAATCACTGAAGCATGACTGGAGCGGGCCCACTTAATAGGTCAACCAGTGCTCCCCATCCCCCCTTATGAAAAGTTCTGGATCCACCACTGCATACTTTGCTTAAATGTAGTATATATTGTGATATGTTCAAAATATAATAAAAAATGATAGGTTACCGAGCATTTTCTGAAGCTACAGGTTGTGACAAAATGACACATTTTGTATGGATTATACAGGGAAAAAACATCATTAATTATGCGATTAGAAGCTACATGTAAACTGAATAATAGAATTGTAAAATAAATACGAGAAGACAACTTTTGGAAATTTTCGGGCTAAAATATAAAATAGCAAAATTTTAATTTAAATTCCTTCAGAAAATTTCAGAGTTACCTCACCTTCAATTCATATGATTTAGATTTAAAAAATGGATACCTCTTCATATATTGCGTATGTGAAAATGTAACCTTTTCCCATATTGTTTGGGTTTCATGTGGTGTGTAATATAGGAGTGGAATACCAAAATGTTAAAAATGAAAACTTGGTTGATTAAAACACAGCAGGGAACACCAAGAACGGTGACAGACGAAGAAGTTATGGGAACTTTATTGACCTTATCATATTTTTCTGATATTTTCCTGACCGGCATTACACATATTTTCAAGCTTGAAAAGGTGACCAATTCAGCGGCACATCATATCACCTTGTATACAGGAAGTGCCACTAGTAATCTCATATTTATATGGAAAATGTGGAAGGTGATATACAATACTATTAAATATGGATGCCTTGGAGACATGTCAGACACACCAATACAATAGACAATAACACTATTGAAGCTAGTAAAACTTGAACAGTTCTATGCTTTCGAATGGCAACTATTCAATGTCTCAAATAGCTTATAACAGTTGTCTTCTTAAAACGTACAGAAAAAAAGTAAAATTAACTGACGACTGCAAAAAAAAAAAAAAACACACACAAACAAACAAACATGTTCAGGCCTTTAGTTTTCTCGTTTGAATTGTTTTACATTTGCAATTTCTAGGCCTTTTACAGCCAACTATACTGTATGGGTTTTCTCTTTTTAGAAGGCTATACGGTTGCCTATAATTGTTTATATCCACTTCATTTGATCTTTGGTTGATAAAATTTAAAAGAAGGTGTCGTATGATTGCCAATTCAACAACTCTCCATAAGAAATCAAATGAAACAGAAATTAACAGCTATATGTCATCGTACGGCCTTCAACAATGAGCAAAGTCCATACTGCACAGTCAGCTATAAAAGGCCCCAAAATTACAAATGTTAAACAATTTAAAGGAGAAAACTAACGGCCTAATTGATGTACAAAATGAACGAAAACACATATCATGTAACACAGCAACAAACGACAGCCACTGAATTACAGGCTCCTGACTTGGGACAGGCATATACATAAAGTTGTCTCAATTGCAATTACACCACATCTTCTAATTTTTATAAACATCTGAAAAACATCACACCATAAAACAGTATAGAAATGGGCTTAGCCTTAAGTCATATAAGTGTTACAGTTTCAGCTCCTATACACATAGAGTAGAAACACTCTAACAGTGGTCATAAAAGTGTCTTATTTTCTTGCTTCAGACTTTAAACTCTGATTGAAGGTTGTAAAATTCAATATACATCATATCTCATTGGGATGCATGACCTTTGAGCAATGGGTTTGCAAGTGGCTACTGTGAATGTAGAAGGTGATAACATAAAAACATTGGTTTAAATTTGTGTGACAAGGTAAACGTTGCTAGAAATAATCATTTTTCATTGTTTCTTCACCATGTTTACTGCATCGCGTTACAATACAAATTTCTCACTTCTTGCTAATAGATCTGGTGATGTGAAGTTGATTTCTCTTTTTTCTTCTCATTGTATCATTTTCCTTTTTTACTCTTTTGTGATGGTAAGCCATCATGCATGTTATTGTATATATAAAACAAAAGTTGTGTCAGTTTTGCTCAATACCTCAGTGTAACATGTAGGTACATTATGAAGATATGCGGTTGTAAATGACACATTCTATGTAGAATGATTTAATAATTTTGAATAAGAAAAATATATGTCAATTGTCATTATTAAAAATTCAGCTTCGTTTCGGTGTCACTTCTTTTTCTTTTGGCAGTAAGTTTGTCACTAATAAAATTATTGAAATATATAGTAAAGAAGAGTTGTTCTGCGAGTTCATTTTTGAAATTATTTATTAAAAGGTATGATTTAAAACTAAAAGATGTATTTTTTTGTTAATTGTCTGCGTTTAATTTTTTTTATGTCATATACAATGCTTATTTCTTATTCCTTGAAAGTTGTTTTGTATTTTTTTTATAAAAAGGTAATTAAAAGGGTCTATATTCTTCATATTTGAGTGACTCATTTTCTTTAAATTTGAGTGCCCCATTATTTTCTATTTTTACTTTTTGCCATATTTTTCTTATTCATAATTTGTTTGCTATTTTTCTGCACATTTTGTCGATTCTTTAAAACCCACGCAGACCCTCATCTACGAGTGGACTTTGTATCTAAGTGTTAAAAACACATTTAATGAAATAAGAAGAACGATTTTAAGTTAAATTTCCTGAAGATTATACACATGAAAATGAGATTACTAGTTTTCAAAGAAGCCCGTATGTCGGGGATAACAAAACATTCAAATTCGATTTATTATGGATCTTTGTACAGATACATGTCTGTCTGGTTGATATGCGGTAAGTTTCCCAAAAGAACTCACTATAGGAATAATCTAACTTCAGAATCTGTTGAAAAAGAAACGGAAATACCGCAACGTTTCCGATGTTGGTTCTATTGTTAAGACATTATGTTGTGACGTCATTTGCAATGTAAACAAAGAAACGCTATTGTCAGGTAACGTTTTTTATCATATCAAAATCTGAATTAAAAGAATGTATATTTAAATGGTTAAAAAGACTGAAAACTCTGCTATTTTAATGTAAACGAAAAGACGTGTTGCTATGAAGCATCGAGTTGTTAAGGAACAGATCTGTTCCAAAACCAACGTGTCACAATGATCCTTAATCATAGCGATCACCATTATATGACTTCATACAACTTTGAATCTGCATGTCTTTTTGTTAAAAGTATAACGAAAAAACAACAACATTAAAGCAAAGTCAACCATGAATTATAAAAAGGACATTATAAGAATACAAATGTTATTGTTATTGTGTTGTCGTCCATACTCTTTCCGGTAATCATACATATTAATTTTCGGGAAATCGTATGACATATATTGCAGCGTCCGCCAGGGGAAAATGCAACTGTTTGAAAAAGTTCGAAAAACGTTTACGATTATGATTTTATTAGTATATTGATTTTTTATTTTGATTTATTGTAGTTTTATTGATTTGCTTACTGACGTAAGGTACGTCCCCATAACATTTTACTCAAATCCGAGCCAAAACGATACCGGAAAGATTTCTGCGCAGATGCGGAAAATAAAAAGTCTAAAAAAAAGTTAAAAAAGTTAACGATTTTGAGTTCATTAGTACAATGAAAATTTCGGAAATTTTCCCAATGTTTTTTTTTTTTTTTTATTGATTTTCTACTGTAATAGGGGACTTCGTCCCTTATTAATTCCATCCGTCTTGCACTTCTTGTGCAAGGTTATTTATTTTCAGCTCTTTTTAAAAATCCTGTCCATTCCCCTCCGAGAAAATCAAATGGTAGTCTCAAGACAACATTCCACAACAGACCAAATGACACAGAAAATAACAACTTCAACCTTCAACAATGAGTAAAACCCAGTCTATACCGCATAGTCCGCTCATGGTAGCGTGCACGCCTCGAGTGCGGGAGGCCGTGAGTTTGAACACCGACCGAGCCAAACCAAATACTTGAAAATTGGTATTTGCTGCTTCTCCGCTAAGCACGCGGCATTAAGGAGTAAGAGCAAACTGAAAGACTGGTCGGCTCGGAGTTAGAATAATGTATCCGAGTAAGGCGACATGTCAACCGGCGCAGATTTCCAAATAGCGATAAGGTGTATACATAACATAAACATGTTCTTAATCTTGTCCTGAATATGCACATTAATTTGCCGCTGGACGTTAAGCAGCCATTCATCATCATCTTCATCCTTATGCCGTCAACCCCTCGCGGTATAAATGTGCAGTTCATTAATGAATAAACTTATCTTACAGCGACAAAAGAAGACACAATGCTGACGTTCGTGGCACTTTTTGTCGTATTTTTATCTGGAGGTTAGTAATTATAATATGATACTGTGCACTGTTTCAGTTTTAAAGATGTTCGCCAATATTTTTTTAAATGTCAAGTTTTTTGATTGACTGTTGTAAACTGAAAGTATATAAAGAGTCATTAGAACTGAGGAAAGGAGACCAATAACTGTTTTTAACATGCATATTTTCCTTACTGAGTTTTTCTTATGTTTGTTTTGTCTCTGTATTGCTAAAACCAAAATTGGTTTTTGTTTGTTTTTCAATAAATAATAGAGCTTACAAAGCAGACAAAAATGAAGATTTCAAGATTTATTAGGAAAACACTCAGATTATTCGCCCCGTAAGATTTATCGTTGGCTATTATTCAGTCAATATATACAAGAAACTTATATATATATATATATTTTTAAAATGCCTAAAAAGTGTACAAACCAACACCAATAACAAAAAGGTAACTATAAATGTAATTATTTATAAATATTTCGGATAACAGATATCCTTCATCAGTATGATTATGATGTTAAATGAATCATATCAATCTACTTTGATTAAACTATAACAATCTTGAAATTTATACAATAAAGCAATTAAACCGAACATCATAGTTGAGACGCTTGTACAATTCTAAAATTTTAAACATGACTTAGGTTTAATATAGTTATTTACAACAGAGACTGCAAAAATATGCTTCAAATAAAAATAGTAATGTGCGATATGAACTGGCACTATTCTAAAATTTAAGGGCATACGATACAGTTACAGGAAGGTTAAGACGTTGCTAACGTAAATTTAGGAGATAATTGTATTGTATTTTAAGCTTGGCCTTCGTAAAACGTAGATTTTACTGTCGTAAATTGAGTTTACCTAGCGACGCGCAGCGGAGCTAGGTAAACGGATATTTGCGACAGTAAAATCAAGTTTTACGAAGGCCAAGCTTAAAATACAATACAGTTATCTCCATTCTAATGCAGCATATTAAAAGAAAAACCATTTGATAAATATTTTGGCGTAAAATGGCATAAATGAAAAAGTCCGCGAAACTGTCGCAATGTCTTTAGCAACTAAACAATGTGACGTCATATGTATACTCACGATGTAAAACATAAACACTAGACGTGTTGACAGTTGGAAAGCAAGTCCTTGGAAACGTCCGTTGTTGTCAAGCTCTATCAGCAACAATAGCAGGGGAATTAATTAGGTGGCGCTACAGTCGTCCGTGACGTCGAAAAGTCCGCCAAATCAATCGGCTAAAAAATTGACGTTTTAAGTATTTTTTTTCAACTTGTCATGCTTTTATTATATTTGATTTTTTAAATTTGTAGGTTTTGCGATCAATATAGTTTCAATACGACATACATACATTACCAAAAATAGCTTGTATTTGCTATTTCTTTATCCTGTCCGTTCTAAAAATTATCAGCCATCTTTTTTGTTCGCCAAAAACATCGAATTTTGATAACTTGACGTTTGCGTATCCAAATACGGAAAAGAACGGCAATAATCTTAATTGAAACCGGGTAACCTATTTCAAATTTCTACACAATTTTGAAGCCATCATTTTTTAGTGTAAAACATCAATTTTAGTGACCACCAGTCATGTCAATTTGTACCTGGTTTTGGCTTCGTTTCTACTTCAAAACAGTAAAGTTCAACTTCTTTTCATTCTTCCTGTTTCCAAAGTACTCTAAATACTGATTTTATTAAAGATATGAATGAAATTGTGATTAAAAATTGTTGTTTTTCACAATTCCATACGATACCTCCATTTCAAAGTAATTAAACCCCTTTTTGACCCCCTACACAAATTGACGGTGACATTGTTTTCTTTTTTCAACATACGTCATATAACGTTAACAAAATAGGTGCCAGGGTCATGTGCATAGTGAAAATTTACACATTGGAAAAGTGAAACAACAAACAAAGATCTTCTTTGAAACTATACGTCTTAGAAAATTTCATTCATACTTGAAAAAGCCTATGGAAGGACAAAAGCACAAAAAAAAATAGCAATAGAAAATGAATTGTAAAGAAAATTTCTGGAGAAAAAACATGAAAAAAGGAAATGAAGGTCAGTTAATATTATATTTATATTTTATAAGTTAAAACCTTATTTATTTAATTATCTCTTTACTAAGTAAGCTACATTAATTAAAGAGCAAAAACTAGCTTATCAAGTCAAACAAGAAGTTAATTCATAGAGATGTGTTCTTACAAAATTGAATTTATTCAAATGCCAAATTCTTTCAAATTTAATAATCCATTGATCATTAAGTAAAATGCACAAGATTTGTCCCACCAACTTTCTTTTATGATATAAATATCCAATTATTCAGGTAAAATATACAATACTTTGTTTATAAATATGTAAAGCAGCTGATACAGCAACCTGAAAAGAAGAAGCCCCATTTTTTTCTCTCAAAAAAGTTTACTTTCATAATCTATATAATACCCTGAGAAATAAGACATGGGCTACTGTGCTAGCTAATCTATTAGTTGAATTTTACAATTATAATAATTTAAAAATTCAAAATTGTGTCACATTCACTTAAGATTTTAACCATAATTTTTTTACAGAATTTCTGTCAATATTTTTGTTAAACTTATCCTTTTTCTGTAGGATATTTTCTAGACAGTACTTTACTGTTCAACTAAGAAACATAGGCTCTTTTACTTTGAAGAAACTAATTGTGACTCTTGGTCCCACTTTATAGAATATAAAATATAAATGATCAGTACTTTTTATTATTTTCATTTTCAGAAAGATTATTCAAATTGTATAAAATATGTTTTATTGCACATTATTAGAAGTGTTTAAAATTTTCTAATACATATAGGAGTGGTCACAACACATAAGGCATATATCATTATTTATAAAATTTACAAAGTAAATTTTATCAGCCAAACTAATTTATATCAATAAAGCTAGATTTCTACATGACATTTCTTAATTTTACTAATTTTTTGTCTTTTGATTTTTACAACTAATCCTTCTCTGAAAAGTAGGAAGTATCTCTTCTCATTATTATAATAACATAGTTGTACATCAATTTCGTTTATTTTCTTCCTGATTTTTGTAAAGTAAACTCCTTTTTATATTTTTTGCTGGGGTTTTAATTTTGACTGGTGATATCAAGGGGAGATAACCACTTGCACAAATCGGCAAAAAAACCACCGCTTCGTGTTGAAAATAACTTGACGTTTGCGTATCCAAAATTCTCTTGCCTAGATATTCATATCGAGTGTTTGTCTTAATGAGATGTTGTATTAAATTTAAATTCAGCCCATCATTTTCAGTTTCCTCGAAAATATTTAGATTTTTCGATCAGGAGACTTGACAATTTTCACACAAACATCAAGTTTGAAGATAAAATAAAGAATAAAGGACTTTGAGTTGGTGTGTAAGTTTTGACGAGGTAAAACTATGAATATTCAGGATTATTTTCATCAATAAGTTTTTATCATGACATTGGTATTTTAGTGAGTAAAAATGAGGTTTGTCTCATCCGTAGCTTTACTGAATTTTCACGGTCACGTGACCTCCATTGTTGCTGATAAACTTGGGGTCAAACCGTGACCTGCTTTCCAACTGTGTTGACAGTTGGAAAGCAAGTCCTGAAACGTCCGTTGTTGTCAAGCTCTATCAGCAACAATAGCAGGGGAATTAATTAGGTGGCGCTACAGTCGTCGGTGACGTCAAAAAGTCCGCGAAATCAATCGGCTAAAAAATCGACGTTAAACTATTTTTTTTCAACTTGTCATGCTTTTATTATAATTGATTTTTAAAATTTGTAGGTTTTGTGACCAATATAGTTTCAATACGACATAGAAACATTATCGAAAATAACATTAATTAATTTGCCATTACTTTATCCTGTCCGTTCTAAAAAATATCAGCCATCTTTTTTGTTCGCCAAAAACATCGAATTTAAATAACTTGACGTTTGCGTATCCAAATACGGAAAAAAACGGTAATAATCTTAAATGAAACTGGGTAACCTATTTCAAATTTCTACACAAATATGAAGCCATCATTTTTTGTTCTAATACAAAAATTTTAGTGACCACCTATCATGTCAATTTGTAGCTGGTTTTGGCTGCGTTTCTATTTTAAACAGTGAATGTTCAGCTTCTTTTCATTGTACCTGTTTCCAAAGTACTCTAAACTACTGAGCTTATTAGAGATATGAATGAAATTGTGATTAAAAATTGTTGTTTTTCACAATTCCATACGATACCTCCGTTTCAAAGTAACTAAAACCCTTCTTGATCCCCTGCACAAATTGACGGTGACATTGTTTTCTCTTTTCAACATACGTCATATAACGTTATATAAAACAAAATATGTGTCAGGGTCATGGGCATAGTGAAAATTTACACATTGGAAAAGTGAAACAAAGATCATGTTATGCGTTTGAAATTGTACGTCTTAGAAAATTTCATTCATACTAGAAACAATTCTGACAAATTAATGATAGCCTATGGATGGACAAAAACACCAGAAATAGCAAGAGAAAATGCCCTTTAACCCTCTCAGTCCCAAATAATTATCATTTTCATACATGGAAAACCCTATTTTTTCGAGGTAAAATGCATATTTTCCGCATATTTTGAATACACATTCCTGACCTAGTATGCCTTTATTGATGTATTTGACTTTGTAAACACTAAATTTACATAGTTGACATTATAAAAACATTGTTATTTTATTTTCAAAATGTACCGTTAACCCTTTCGGCGCCAAACCGACAAAAATGTCGTTTACCGCTAGCACGCCAAAACGACATTTTTGTCGTTTTTTATCCCAATTAAATAAAACAAAAAAATGCATATCAATAGCAGCAGTTTGATGCTCTAAACCTATATAGTTTTAAAGAAAAATAACGGAACAAGTTTCAAATAAAAAAAAACATCATCCACTGATGACGTCATGGTCAACTATGACGTCATTTTTATGGGTGTATAGTTAATGATGGACGACGGCGATTCGGGTTCCGAATATGAATCAGACATAAACATATCAGTCACTGATTCAGAGGAAGATGAAGAACTAGATGAAGGTATACCAATGAATAGGGGACCGTGGTTCCCTGTTGTAGATCCAGGGACGTTTTCATTGCCGGAACCAAATTTTCATGAACAAACTGGGCCGGTAAACTTTCTGCCAAATTCAACAATTTTAGATTACTTTTTGAAATTTATAGACATGCCGGGGAGAAGTATTATCGACATTTTAGTTAATGAAACAAATCGATATGCCACCCAGTGTATTGCTGAAAGAAGTCGACCCCCAAGAGTAGTGCCAGAGTATGCACGATTGAAAAACTGGACTCCTGTGACACGTCAGGAAATTCTGGCATTTGTTGGACTTGTTCTTTCCATGGGTGTTGTAAAGAAACCTACATATGAGTCATACTGGGAGAACAATCCTAGATCATGGTCTATGGAAACCCCAAATTTTGCACAAGTTATGTCTAGAAATAGATTCCAGGCTATTTTGCAGTTTTTGCATTGCAACAACAATGAGACAGCAGTGCCACATGACCAACCAGGCTACGACCCACTCCACAAGATCAGTCCTGTCATAGACATTTTAAATCAGACATTTGCAGAAAACTACAGGTACATGTACTGATAAGTAAAATGTCCGATAGTACGTTTTTTTGTTCAAGAGTATACAATACATTTTAAGCTATTAGGAGAGTGAAGATATTATATAAAGAATGAAAATTGTGTTACATAGTAAATAAACAAAAAAGACATTTACTTCAAGTTTACACATTTTTCACAATTTATTACATTGTGTAATCAGAGACACATAATACATTAACATTGACTTTGTATATAAAACTTATCCAAAGTTAATTACAATGTTGTCATTACTGTGATGAAAAAAATGAAAGTGGACTAGAAAAAAATCTAAAAGATATATCTGTATACCTGTTTTTCAATTCATATACACTCTACGTGCATCTATAACGACGACAATTTTTTATTCAAAAATGTAAATTTGCTTTGAATATTTTTAAAGTGTAGCCGTACAAAAATTTCACCTAATTTTATTATCCTTATATTTTCACAGACTTAACCAGGATGTTTGTGTAGATGAGAGAGTTGTGGGATTTAAAGGCCGACATCAGCTAAAGCAATATTTGTCCAACAAAAAGGCTCATAAATGGGGGATTAAATTGTGGGTTTTAGCGGAATCCTACACCGGCTACACCCACCAGATTAAAGTATATAAGGGTAGACGAAATGAAGCAAGAAGTGAAAATGGGCAGGTAAGGTCAAATATTGCATTTGAAAATGTACATGTCCATGTTGTAACTATTTTAAAATATATAGTTCCTATATTAAAAAATTATAAAAAAAATAAATAGATTAAATGCAATAAACGGGCATAATGAGGCATAGTCAGAGCATATAGTCATGTTTATAGAAGGAATCTGCATCCTTTTTCAAACAAAATTCTTGGATTCACGCCATATATCATATGTTATCTTTTAAGTAATCTAACAGCCGGCCACCTTGAAACTTTTTCGGTAAACCAGTCTTCGTTTGGTTTAATAGAATCACTGGTTCGTGTTTACCCCTGTTTTTTCAATATATATTTCAGGATCTTTTGAATAAAATTAAATGCTTAAAACTTAAATATTCTCGTGGGATTTTCTCGCTGTATTGAAGACCCATTTGTGGCCTTCGGCTGTTTTCTGCTCTTTGGTCAGGTTATTGTCTCTTTGACACATTCCCCATTTCCATTCTCAATTTTACTTACACGCAAGGACTTCGCGAATAAACACGTATAAACCAAAATCATTGCTTTTTCAGGGGTACCAAGTAGTGACAGAGCTGATGACACCTCATTTCAATAAAGAACATCATGTTACAGTTGATAGTTTTTTTACAAGTCCCAAATTGGTACATGATTTGAAAGATAATGGTACATTCTGCACAGGAACTGTAATCAAAACCAGACTTGGCATGCCAAAAAGCTACCGAAATGCAAAACTTCAAAAAGGAGACATGACAGTGAAATATCAGGGACAACTCATGGCAGTTTTATGGGCAGATCGCAGACTGGTTACCATTCTTACAACAACTGGCTCTGCATGGTAAATTAAAACGTATATTACATATATGCATTTTTAATATAAAATAAGGAGATGGGATATGATCGCCTATAAGACAACTATCAACAAGAGACCAAATGAAGTGCACAATTTTTAAGCAAAGTAATGTTAAAATTATAGTCACTATAATATTACTGTTCTTAAATGATAATTTGATCAAATATACTGCGACCGAAAAAATCAATACTGTAACATACTTATTGTTGCACAAGTTAAAAATGCCGATAATTTAAGTTTTTTTGCAACCACAGAAACTTATTTTAATTGAATTAATTTAATTTGAGAACAGTTGATGGTATAATAAAAAATAAAATCTGTATATTGAGTTCACATTTTTTATATGCATTTTCAGCCTTCTTGAAAAGATTTACATGTTCATGGAGAAAACTTCTTAATGTATGTTTATAAATTGTAGCAAGGTTAACACAACAAACAGTAGAGGAACAGATGTGGCAATTCCATCCGCTGTTAAGCGTTACAACTATACTATGGGTGGAGTAGATCTCGGGGATCAGCTTCTTTTACAATTTGAGCCGAATTTCAAAAGTGTGAAAATGTGGAGAAAGCTACTATTCCATCAACTAGTTACAGCTGCAGGTAAATGACAATTTGCAAATTTTCGTCGAAAGACATTAAAATATTGCTTTATAAAAATAAGGAGATTGTGGATTGACAATGAGACAACTATCCACAAAAGTTCAAATGAAATGGATTAATTTACATTTTTTATATTGAAATGGATTAAAAATTTATAGAAACGCTACATAACTTGTATAGTTGGTCAAGACATGACATAACCTTTATATATATTTTTGTATCAGCCACTGGTCTTCCTTTCTCATAGATGGACACCCACCCCGTTTCCCTTTTATTCACCTCGGAATTATTTTTTTTTCGAAATGCATTTATTTATTCGTGATTATTTCAATTCCTACATGTGTGTAGGCAGAAAAAGGTAAGACAAATTGTTGAAACTAAATACCTAAATAAATTTTTTTAAATGTTTTTGCATTTAATATTTTTAAATTTTCGCAAATTTGACATGTATCTTAATTGCACAAATCTAAATTCATTTTGTATTTTATTTTGTTTTCTTCTCTTGATTTACTCGAGGAAGACATTCGTATGATGTGTTATTTTTTATTCCTCGTTTTCAGTTAATGCTTTCATCTGCTACAAAAGAACATTCGTCGTGGAAACAAAGCTCGACCACCTAAAGTTTCACCAACAGTTATGTCAGGACCTGTTAGGCAATCACAGAGATGGGACAAGAAATCAACAAATTAGAACCGTAAGACCGGTACATCGGCAGTTAGCCAGAATCACAGAGAGGCACTTCCCGGAGAAAATACCGGATGAGAAACGAAAGAAATGTGTAGTTTGTGCTGGCACGGAAAGATTCAGAAAATCCCGGATTCAGTGGTGGTGTGCAACTTGTAAAGTCGGACTCTGCATCGACGGATGTTTCAGGAGATACCACACCCGCATTAACTTTGAAGAATAAGAACACTGCTATTCACCGATAACTCAGTGTTGAATGTTTTTGTCAACATGTTTGATTGATCATCATGCAATAAAATATTTGAATAATTTCATTATCGTTTTCGTGCATAAAAAAATATAATGATTGGTATCTTCATGATGAAATGCTTTCTTGATTTAAATGGCTTAACAATAAAAAAAAACATTCTGCTCTTAATACATATAATATTTAATTTTTCATATGCGTGTCATGTCTCATGTGTGGTCCAATTATTCAATTAACGTAAACAACGTGCATGTGCCTGTACGTCGCATGTTGACGTTACGTTACGTATAGTTTATAGTAACGTCATTCACATATGTATGGCAACGTAACATTGTGAAAAACAACGTCCCGGCGCTCAAAGGGTTAAAGCATATGACGTCATCAAAAAGAGTGTTATTCGTGACGTTTATGTGTAAGACGTCGAAATAAAGTAGCTCGCAGGTACTTGAAAATACGCTTAGTTAGTGTTGTACAGTCAACGGCTTGTAAAACGGTTATAGTTTTATCGATTTGCATAGTGTAAAGTGTTATTGATTGCAAAAGTTCTTATGCCATCCTATCAGAGTTTCATTTTTTGAAATATATTTGATATTTGCTGAAATATATTCAACTTAAAGAAGGTTTTATTTTGGAAACAATATACTAAAAAAATATTTAACGTCACGGTACCCAAATTGCACCGAGTACCCAAATTGCACCTATTTAGAAAAAATAGCAGCGGAAATCTTACAAGATTTCCTAGAGACTAAACAATTTGTATTTTTATGATTTGATACTATGCACGGCTTTCAACATAGGTAAAAATATTTAGATATACACAAAACGTTCACAGTATTTATCAACAGATGAAGTGTTTACTGAAAAAGCAAAATGTACGGAAACGTCGCCATGCGACGTCATCAAAACGTCATCTTTTTAAAATTAGCAAATACAATATGTTACAAGTATCCATTTCTTAAAAAATGAAGAGTAAGTAAGGAATAATATCCAATTGTTTAAAATATTTGAAAAAATTAAACAAAAGCTCTGTTATTCGACTTTTGACGATGCGAATTTAAGCATGGATGCAATTTGGGTACTCCTCATTACAGAATCATTGATGGTTTGGAGGTCAGTTCAGATCAATTTTTCTATGATTCCATATAGATTCAAAATTAAATTGGTGAAACCATATAGGAAATAATGATACATCTACAAAATAAACACATAATGAAAACTTTTGTCTGAAGCATAAATAAACGTAGGTTAAAAAACTGTCAAAATAGGTGCAATTTGGGTACCCTCACGTTACTCTTTTGCTGAAAAAACTCGGAGAAGTATAGTGTCGAAGTCTTGAATACTACTTTATAAATAGTGCCGAAGTCAACAATATCTCTTCATAAATGGAACATCGTATCAAAATCATTACATAAGCAACTGAACAATATGCCGTGAATTAATAAATTGGCCGCACAATAATTCATTTTTCGTTTTTATCATTTTGTGATGTATTATGTAATGTGTTCACGTTTCACGTATGCAATCAATCCCATTGGGGTATTATTATTTTCAATAAAGTTCAATTATTCTTACTTTGCTATTACTTGAGATTTCATCCGGCTTGTCAGTCGACAGCGGGGACAACATTTTCAGGCCGCAGGTGGTCAGCGGAAAAAAAAATAAGTCGGAGCAAACGTCCCGTTCACCAAGGCGACAAAAAATAAAAACAGTCTACTAATAAAGATACCCAAATTTTATTGAAATACATGCATTTACCTAAAGCATATATCTTTATACTCCGTCTTAAAAGAGCACGGCATAGGATTATTTATGTGATAGGTGATATTTTAAAAACTATTTGACTATCTAAATATTTCAAAGAACCATGCCCTACAAATTGATTTTTTTTTCGGATTTAAATTTAATTAATATCATTTTTTTTTTGGGTGAAAACTTTTAGCAAAAAGAAAGAAAATAGCCAAATATCAGATGGGGACGAGAATCTATGATTTTTTTGTTTTAGCCTCAACGTGGAATTACATTTTTCCAACTTAATACGAGTTCTTTTCGGTTATTATGAAATGGACACTGTAATTTAGACAAAGTTGGGATGTAAGAATGGAATTATTAAAAATTTATAATCATTGAATAGCAAAGAAAAAATCTACAGCAAATAAGGAACCACTAGCATTATACATCTACTCTAAGATCTCCATTTTTTTACTTTTAAGGCCTTCCCTAATTTGGACGAAAGAGATAAAATTGAAGTCATCTGATTAACCCCTTGAAACACTGATGCATTTGTTTTATTGTACGTGTTTGTCAAAAGTTACTTAATCACTTTACTATGTTTTTGGGAAGTTGAGTTTAGGGGTGTGTATATTAGAACAGGCTTATCTTCAATACGGAACAATTATGAATAAAAGGAGATGCAGGGGGAATACATCAATAAGACAGCAAGCAAACAACAAAACCCCAAGTAGACATCTAGAAGACATTTTTGGTATTAATACAATGTGTCATGCTCTAAATAAGTTTTTCCTCAATCTGAGTAAAATGAAGATCTGTCGTAATTTGCTAACTCCTGTTTATAAACATAACGAAACTAGAGATCTATAATATTTTAAGATGATTGGGTTTTCGTTTAGCAAATGTCGTGTCTTCTTTATGATCTTACAAGAAAGGGGAGAATATTATATAGACAATTTTCAATTTGTATTTTGATTGATTGTGGCTTGCTAAACATGTAGTTTGAAACATAATATTTTATAAAAGATTTTTGTTTTAAATTTCTTTCGTTTAAATGGGCCATTTAGAATAATATATTCTTCAACAATGGTTACAGTGTGAATGTGCTTTAATTTTTTACTAATAGATATAAAAAGGATGAGGATTACCGATTTGTATATGTATACCCCCCCACCCTTTCCCCCTGTGATAGTTATTTAGAGTTTGATATATCGTCATGATGTTTTGTTATTGTACAAAAAAAAATATCAGGTTGAAGGCCGTACGGTGACCTATACTTGCTCACTTCTACGCCATTTGGTCTCTGGTGGAGAGTTGTCCCGTTGGTATACTATAATTATACCACTTCTTCTCATTTTTATCATAATTAAGTCCACAAGACGCCTGTTTCGTCTGTTTCAAATGAAAAATTGGAAACCAAAATAGTAACAAAGTTGAAGAGCATTAAAAGAAAATAAAAATAACAAAAAGCAAATCAAATTCAAAACATAAAAATGCACTAGTATACATAAATATGCAGCCTGTACTGATTAGTTACTAGTATTTTTTATTTACTCAAATCATAAAGATGCAAACTACTAGTAAATCATATTTTGCAAATTCATTTGTTATTTAGGCAGCAACCATTTGATTTTCTGGGGGGGACTATGGATTTTTTTTCTGGACAAACTTTTTTTTTCGCCTTCGGCGAAAAACAATCTATTTTTTTGATGACAAGTCGAAAACAATTTTTTTCTTTCAATTTTAGCATTACATATAGTGGCAGCTGAGGGTGGAACAAACAATTTTTTTTTCTCAGGGTCAAAAACAAATTATTTTTTTCTCCAAAAACTGGAAACAAACTTTTTTTTCCAAAAAAATCCATAGCCCCAGAAAATCAAATGGTTGCTGCCTTATGTTTGAACTTAATTGCATCTTTGATTCAAACTGGTTTTTTTCTTTTTCATAATTCAGCCTTTTCTGATAAAAAAAAATTCGGAATATTACGGTTAGATTTTATACTGATGTGCTGATTTTGTGAAGAATAAAGAAGAACAAAAACGTCAATTATGACTTAAATATCTATATTTTGGCCTATACGTATATACTTTTAGAAGTTCTGAAAATGTCATGTCATTGAATTTTTGTCGATAATTATTTTATTTTTGTGTGGTCTCACATTTCAAAATTTGAAATGGAAATCTTTGTATATTTTAACAACAAAACCTCTTTAGAACCAGTTTGACAAATTAATATATATACATATATATATTGTTAGTCAAATGCGTTTTGATAAAATATACTTTTTCACTTTTTTGGTCTTTTGGAAAATGTTGTTTGTGCTGTATTTAGACCCCTCTAAAAAGAAATTTGTTTTGCATGCACACGTATAAAAATTGCGGTTTTTATCCAACGCAATCATAGGTTTGAACGTTGTTTTCAATTTAGACTTGTTAAGTCACAGTCTCTATGGTGTTTAAGATTCGGAATTTAAGATTATTCAAAATTATAAAAAATAAGATGTGGTATGATTGTCAATGAGACAACCCTCAACCAGAGACCAAATGACATTTAGTATTCAAAAATCATGTTTTTGTCAAGCTTGGGTTTTCGTTTAGCAAATGTCGTGTCTTCTTTATGATCTTACAAGAAAGGGAGAATATTATATAGACAATTTTCAATTTGTATTTTGATTGATTGTGGCTTGCTAAACATGTAGTTTGAAACATAATATTTTATAAAAGATTTTTGTTTTAAATTTCTTTCGTTTAAATGGGCCATTTAGAATAATGTATTCTTCAACAATGGTTACAGTGTGAATGTGCTTTAATTTTTACTAATAGATATAAAAGGATGAGGATTACCGATTTGTATATGTATACCCCCACCTTTTCCCCTGTGATAGTTAATTAAGAGTTTGATATATCGTCATGATGTTTTGTTATTGTACAAAAAAAATATCAGGTTGAAGGCCGTACGGTGACCTATACTTGCTCACTTCTACGCCATTTGGTCTCTGGTGGAGAGTTGTCCCGTTGGTATACTATAATTATACCACTTCTTCTCATTTTTATCATAATTTAGTCCACAAGACGCCTGTTTCGTCTGTCTCAAATGAAAAATTGGAAACTAAAATAGTAACAAAATTGAAGAGCATTAAAAGGAAAAAAAAATAACAAAAAGCAAATCAAATTCAAAACATAAAAATGCACTAGTATACATAAATATGCAGCCTGTACTGATTAGTTACTAGTATTTTTTTATTTACTCAAATCATAAAGATGCAAACTACTAGTAAATCATATTTTGCAAATTCATTTGTTATTTAGGCAGCAACCATTTGATTTTCTGGGGAATATGGATTTTTTCTGGACAAACTTTTTTTTGCCTTCGGCGAAAAACAATCTATTTTTTGATGACAAGTCGAAAACAATTTTTTCTTTCAATTTTAGCATTACATATAGTGGCAGCTGAGGGTGGAACAAACAATTTTTTTTCTCAGGGTCAAAAACAAATTATTTTTTCTTTTCATAATTCAGCCTTTTCTGATAAAAAAATTCGGAATATTACGGTTAGATTTTATACTGATGTGCTGATTTTGTGAAGAATAAAGAAGAACAAAAAGTCAATTATGACTTAAATATCTATATTTTGGCCTATACGTATATACTTTTAGAAGTTCTTAAAATGTCATGTCATTGAATTTTTGTCGATAATTATTTTATTTTGTGTGGTCTCACATTTCAAAATTTGAAATGGAAATCTTTGTATATTTTAACAACAAAACCTCTTTAGAACCAGTTTGACAAATTAATATATATACATATATATATTGTTAGTCAAATGCGTTTTGATAAAATATACTTTTTCACTTTTTGGTCTTTTGGAAAATGTTGTTTGTGCTGTATTTAGACCCTCTAAAAGAAATTTGTTTTGCATGCACACGTATAAAATTGCGGTTTTATCCAACGCAATCATAGGTTTGAACGTTGTTTTCAATTTAGACTTGTTAAGTCACAGTCTCTATGGTGTTTAAGATTCGGAATTTAAGATTATTCAAAATTATAAAAATAAGATGTGGTATGATTGTCAATGAGACAACCCTCAACCAGAGACCAAATGACATTTAGTATTCAAAATCATGTTTTGTCAAGCTTATTCATGCCAAGAATAAATACTAAATATGTCTATTAAAATTGTGTTGGTTATTTATTTAAATCTTTATTAATTTATTCTTATAAGCATTTTGCAGCCATCAACTAAATGAAGACGACGGTGAGTGCCCGATAGTAATTTACGACGTAATATCTGACGTCATTTAGATGAATTTCTTTGACGTCACGAAACGCCAAACCCTTAGTACAAAACTTGTCAATATCATTCTTAATTTTTAAATATACCAAAAAATATTCAAATGCAAATATCGAATGATCTGTTGTAAATAAAATCAAATCCAGCTTGAGAATAAATTACTTCACAGATTATAAGAAGTAAAATCGGAAAGAAAATGAAAGCTATAAAATGGAGAAATGTAAAATATTTTTCAAAATATTGACGGTCTTTTGGATGTATTGCCCGGATAGATCTGCATGAAATATGTATAAAATGTTTGCGGAGAACAAGGTTTTATAACGAGTACATACTTATAAGTTCTGTCGGTTATTTACAGAGTTCTACTCGATTATATTTCATAACAAGGTGAAATGGACATATATGTCCTCTTGGGACTCGGCCGGTGGAGGACATATATGTCCGCTTGGGACTCAGAGGGTTAACCCTCTTGCTGCCGAGTATTTTTCTTGCTTTGTCGCGCCAAAAGCATCTTGACGTTTCATATCTGTGACGTTGCAAAACTTGTGCCTCTCTGTAGAACAGCGCTTTCCCGCCGTCCATAATTTTTCCCGCGTCAATGTAGCCGTAATTATGAAAAGCGATGTAAAAGTAATTTTATGAAAACTATTGCTCTAAGATTGTTATAAAAGATGGTTTTAATACAATATTATTTAAAAATACAACTTTTAACCTTGAAATATAGTTTTTTTTTTATCTTTCTTGTCTTTAAAAAAAATGAAAATAATATACCCATTGCTACTAGCTTTATAAGGCAGCAACCATTTGATTTTCTGGGGGGCTATGGATTTTTTCCGGACAAACCTTTTTTTTTCGCTGTTAAAACAATCTATTTTTTGGCGACAAGTCGAAAACAATTTTTTCTTTCAATTTTAGCATTACATATAGTGGCAGCTGAGGGTGAAACAAACAATTTTTTTTCTCAGGGTCAAAAACAAATTATTTTTTCTTTTCATAATTCAGCCTTTTCTGATAAAAAAATTCGGAATATTACGGTTAGATTTTATACTGATGTGCTGATTTTGTGAAGAATAAAGAAGAACAAAAAGTCAATTATGACTTAAATATCTATATTTTGGCCTATACGTATATACTTTTAGAAGTTCTTAAAATGTCATGTCATTGAATTTTGTCGATAATTATTTTATTTTTGTGTGGTCTCACATTTCAAAATTTGAAATGGAAATCTTTGTATATTTTAACAACAAAACCTCTTTAGAACCAGTTTGACAAATTAATATATATACATATATATATTGTTAGTCAAATGCGTTTTGATAAAATATACTTTTCACTTTTGGTCTTTTGGAAAATGTTGTTTGTGCTGTATTTAGACCCTCTAAAAGAAATTTGTTTTGCATGCACACGTATAAAAATTGCGGTTTTATCCAACGCAATCATAGGTTTGAACGTTGTTTTCAATTTAGACTTGTTAAGTCACAGTCTCTATGGTGTTTAAGATTCGAATTTAAGATTATTCAAAATTATAAAAATAAGATGTGGTATGATTGTCAATGAGACAACCCTCAACCAGAGACCAAATGACATTTAGTATTCAAAATCATGTTTTTGTCAAGCTTATTCATGCCAAGAATAAATACTAAATATGTCTATTAAAATTGTGTTGGTTATTTATTTAAATCTTTATTAATTTATTCTTATAAGCATTTTGCAGCCATCAACTAAATGAAGACGACGGTGAGTGCCCGATAGTAATTTACGACGTAATATCTGACGTCATTTAGATGAATTTCTTTGACGTCACGAAACGCCAAACCCTTAGTACAAAACTTGTCAATATCATTCTTAATTTTTAAACATACCAAAAATATTCAAATGCAAATATCGAATGATCTGTTGTAAATAAAATCAAATCCAGCTTGAGAATAAATTACTTCACAGATTATAAGAAGTAAAATCGGAAAGAAAATGAAAGCTATAAAATGGAGAAATGTAAAATATTTTCAAAATATTGACGGTCTTTTGGATGTATTGCCCGGATAGATCTGCATGAAATATGTATAAAATGTTTGCGGAGAACAAGGTTTTATAACGAGTACATACTTATAAGTTCTGTCGGTTATTTACAGAGTTCTACTCGATTATATTTCATAACAAGGTGAAATGGACATATATGTCCTCTTGGGACTCGGCCGGTGGAGGACATATATGTCCGCTTGGGACTCAGAGGGTTAACCCTCTTGCTGCCGAGTATTTTTCTTGCTTTGTCGCGCCAAAAGCATCTTGACGTTTCATATCTGTGACGTTGCAAAACTTGTGCCTCTCTGTAGAACAGCGCTTTCCGCCGTCCATAATTTTCCCGCGTCAATGTAGCCATAATTATGAAAAGCGATGTAAAAGTAATTTTATGAAAACTATTGCTCTAAGATTGTTATAAAAGATGGTTTTAATACAATATTATTTAAAAATACAACTTTTAACCTTGAAATATAGTTTTTTTTTTTTATCTTTCTTGTCTTTAAAAAATGAAAATAATATACCCATTGCTACTAGCTTTATAAGGCAGCAACCATTTGATTTTCTGGGGGCTATGGATTTTTTCCGGACAAACCTTTTTTTTCGCTGTTAAAAACAATCTATTTTTTGGCGACAAGTCGAAAACAATTTTTTCTTTCAATTTTAGCATTACATATAGTGGCAGCTGAGGGTGAAACAAACAATTTTTTTTCTCAGGGTCAAAAACAAATTATTTTTCTCCAAAAACTGAAACAAACTTTTTTCCAAAAATCCATAGCCCCAGAAAATCAAATGGTTGCTGCCTTATGTTTGAACTTAATTGCATCTTTGAATCTTTGATTCAAACTGGTTTCTTTTCATAATTCAGCCTTTTCTGATAAAAAATTCGGAATATTACGGTTAGATTTTATACTGATGTGCTGATTTTGTGAAGAATAAAGAAGAACAAAAAGTCAATTATGACTTAAATATTTATATTTTGGCCTATACGTATATACTTTTAGAAGTTCTTAAAATGTCATGTCATTGAATTTTTGTCGATAATTATTTTATTTTGTGTGGTCTCACATTTCAAAATTTGAAATGGAAATCTTTGTATATTTTAACAACAAAACCTCTTTAGAACCAGTTTGACAAATTAATATATATACATATATATATTGTTAGTCAAATGCGTTTTGATAAAATATACTTTTCACTTTTGGTCTTTTGGAAAATGTTGTTTGTGCTGTATTTAGACCCTCTAAAAAGAAATTTGTTTTGCATGCACACGTATAAAATTGCGGTTTTTATCCAACGCAATCATAGGTTTGAACGTTGTTTTCAATTTAGACTTGTTAAGTCACAGTCTCTATGGTGTTTAAGATTCGGAATTTAAGATTATTCAAAATTATAAAAAATAAGATGTGGTATGATTGTCAATGAGACAACCCTCAACCAGAGACCAAATGACATTTAGTATTCAAAAACCATGTTTTTGTCAAGCTTATTCATGCCAAGAATAAATACTAAATATGTCTATTAAAATTGTGTTGGTTATTTATTTAAATCTTTATTAATTTATTCTTATAAGCATTTTGCAGCCATCAACTAAATGACGACGACGGTGAGTGCCCGATAGTAATTTACGACGTAATAAATGTTTGAAAATACGAATTTAAAAAAAAAAAACAACAGAAAAACGAGGAAGAAATTCTCTAAAATTAATTTCTATTGTCTACAAGTGAACCTGAATCAATAATAATTCATTTTCATTTTCTATGATGAAGTACACACTGTAATTGGCATACACGAATCTGTTGATTGATAAATTGTTCTATTCTCAACTTTCAGTGGCAAGCATTTCATGCAATATTAATTAAGGACGTCTGAAATTTAATGTACAATAAATCTGTTCCTCAGTGGGTCCTATAAAGTAAAGTGATGAATGGCTGAAAATTGAGGTTGCCACTGGGAAAGGATGATATGTAGGATAGGATAAGAAATCATTGGGTCACCTACTAATTTAACATCTCCATTTCGAATGAAAATAAATATTTTTAGTGATTCAATGATGAAACGGGTATAAAATGTATTGAAATATCGTATGGCAATACAAGTATATCGGGTAACATTTGTGTACTTTTACAAAAAAAAATCTTCACTGAGAATTCAATCGCGGCATTTGAGCCCTAAAGAAATTTTCCAGTTCTCTTAAATAAAGCGTGTATCGTGAATATTAATATTTCGCGTAATCAAGTATAACAGTAACCTTTTCTGTGATTATTTATAAGGAATGCGATTATTAATTAAGATATTCTGATCAAAAGACATATGAAAAAACATTTAACAAATTTCTCGAAAGTATGCGACATTTTGCATGAAAATGACGAACTACGTAATTAGTAAACACGTTAAATAAGTAAGTATTATAGTACTAACAAGCTTATGATCCTGTATCATTTATTGACATCTGTTTTAAGTATACAAATTATGCATTTAATTCAGTTTGCTTCATTCCCGCCAAAATCGTTCTTTTGGCGCCGTCTTTTGACTTTGTCAGTGCCCTCTGTATTGTGACGTTACCATGGACCTTTGACGTTCTACACAATCAACAAGTTTTGTGTGTAGAAGCCATAAATGTCCCTTTGGCAGCAAGAGGGTTAATGAAAAAAAACATGAAAAAAGGAAATGAAGGTCAGTTGATTATACTTATAAGTTAAAAACCTTGCTTATTTGATCAACTCTTTACTAAATGTTATAAGCTACAGTATTAACCCTTACTATGCCAGAAGCCGATATATCGGCTTTTAGAGTTTCCTTCGTAAGTGCCAAGAGCCGATATATCGGCTTTGTTTTTTTCTCTATGTCGTTAACGGCATCACAAAGGCGATGACGTCACAATGTTCTGACAGCGTAATCAAGATGGCCGGCCACGCCCCGTTGATCGGCGTTTTTCATGAAAGAACAAGTCCAACAACATAACACGCTGATGTTCCATGAGTGAAAATTATGCCACAATAATATAACATATCTATTTTTAAATACTTTTATCTTTTATATTCCACACAAACCGGGAAATAAACCTTTTAAAAATTATAGAAATAAACAGCTAAGTTGCTACAGTTTTTACTGCAGTAACTGTAAATATTTCTTTAATGTTTCTTTGCAAAGTTTTCGTATTTCTTCACGTGCGTGACAATTTATTCTTCAGTTGTTAAATAAACTAAAAACAAGAATGTGTCGATAGTACACGGATGCCCCACTCGCACTATCATTTTCTATGTTCCGTGGACCGTAAAATTGGGGTAAAAACTCTGACATTAAAATTAGAAAGAACATACCATAGGGAACTGTCTTAGGTTGGGCATAAAAATCAATCAGTACAACTATTATGTTCCCGTCCTTTAAACAAATGTGTGATTTGTGGTGTTCGATTGAAGGACAATAGTGTCCGTCTGAAAGAGCAGCAGCTAAAACAAGTTTTATGATTTAGGGAGCTACCATTTGATTTTTATAGGGGGCTAGGATGAAATTTGAAAAAAAGGCAGGACAGGAGTTTTGAGTAAAAAAAAAGGCAGGATGAGCAACTTGCCAAAAAAAAAAAAAGGATGACAATTTATGTAAAAAAAGTCAGGATAAACTAATAAAAAAAAGGCAGGACCGAATGGAGTGAAAAATAAAAAGGCAGGACAGAGATTACAACTAAAGAAAAATGCAGGACAAAATTTTTCATCCTAGCCCCCATAAAAATCAAATGGTATCTCCCTTATTAAGATATTACGATAGTATCTGGATCATTTTCCTATAGATTTCTGGTGGTAGTTTGATGAATTTAGAACTTGATAAGGTAAATGTACCTGTATGCTCCAATGAATGCAAAAGGAGTTTGCAATGTAATGGGAATCCGACTTACGGTCAAATTCCCCCATCATAAACATGCCGAAACTTTTACAAACTTTTATCACAAATATAGAGATTTATAGTGGACGTATTTTTCCAACTGCAATAGGAAAAAAACAAGTATAATGCATTATATGTAATTCTATTATAAAGTATTAAGTCTAATTATTAAATAAAGAAACTTATGTAAAGACTAAATTATTGATTTCAAAATCTCGAGCACGACTTGTGTATTCTATTCGTATCTTATATGAGTTACATCCAAATGATATACATCGCCTGATTTTGACGTTTTGACGAGAATTTTTTTTTTTTTTTTTTTGGAGGGTGGGGAGGGTCTCATTCATTTTAAAGATTTAAAGTATCTTGCAAATGAAAATAGGCTTCACCTCTATCGAGTAAGTGTATAGACAAATTGAAAACGCGAGGTGTCAAATTACTTTTTGGATTTTTCCCGGCTAACACCCAGGAAAAAAGTGTTCCACGACCGTAAAAGGTCATAAACTGGTTGAATAAAGTTCAGAAATAGAGTAGTTTTATCATGAGTCCACGGACTATGTGACACCGAAGTCTGTTTGAAATTCACTACAAACAAAAACAGTTTAAATCAAAAGTCGTAGTTTACTTTTTAAGGTAGTGTTCCGGTTTTGTTTATACATGTATAAAAGTTTGTATGCTTTTACAATTCGTTAAACTATCACTGAACATCGAAGAAAATTATATGCAGTATTTTATCTCAAAGATTTACAATCAACTAGAATTTGTGAAATAGATAGTTTAAGTGGCTTGTATAGAATGCATTTAAAAGCGATGTCCGTAGAATTCCAAATTTTCAATTTTTGACATTTGAAATTCCCTTTGATATCTTTCGCCTTTCTTTCTTCAGTAACAGAAATTGAAGGAGTCAGTTAAATGCACGCATTTATTTCTGAATTTACAGTGCTTTGTTTTTACAGTATAAACTATCCATAACATTAACAACCTGGAACAATAAAGTGAGAGAAGTTTCGGTTCGTAGTCTGTCTATCATCTGTCCGTAAATTTAAGTGAATGTCTATCATCTGTCCGTAAATTTAAGTGAAATGTTTTATCAAAATCAAATCCGGTTGACACATAGCTGGTTGTTTAGAGTCAACATTATTGATACATGAACGCCGGTTACGGCAGACCTTGCATCGAGAGACTCAAAGTTATTGATTCATTAAAGAGCCAGCTGATAACACATCTGAAAATCACCTTCACCCAAAAAAAAAATGTTTGTTTTGTTTTTATGACATGTAAACTATGAAACGCAGATAGTTGTTTTTTTCTCAGATTCTTCTCAAGGTGGTGCTGTGAACTTGAATACTGGATCTGGCAAAGACTTACCGATAATTAGATATGGACATTCGATATGTCGAATAAGACACATATATACAACTACCTGCAATATTTCTTTATTGTGCAAAGACACGTTTCTTGTAACGATGCATTTTTATGCAATCGTTTCCTTTATTTTCTTAAATCTGGGACTATTATACTAACAGTATAATAGTCCCAGCTAAATAATTAGCGAGGACACGTAAAAACATCAAATTATTAAAAAACCAACATTGAAATAATGCATTTTTAAATTTGAAAAATATTCCAACAATTGTGACAAAGTTCAATGACAGTTGGAAAGCAGGTCACGGTTTGACCCCAAGTCTATCAGCAACAATGGAGGTCACGTGACCATGAAACTTCAGTAAAATTACGGATGAGAGAAACCTCATTTAACTCACTAAAATACCACTGCCGTAATAAAAACTTATAGTTCCAAAAAATCTTGAATATACATAGTTTTAACTCGTCAAAACTTACACATCAACTCAAAGTCCTTTATTCTTTATTTTATCTTCAAACTTGAAGTTTGTGTGAAAATTGTCAAGTCTCCTGATCGAAAAATCTAAATATTTTCGAGGAAACTAAAAATGATGGGCTGAATTTAAATTTAATAAAGCATCTCATTAAGACAAACACTCGATATGAATATCTAGGCAATAGAGTTTTGGATACGCAAACGTCAAGTTATTTTCGACACGAAGCGGTGGTTTTTGTCCGTTTTTTTCCGATTTGTGCAAGTAGTTATCTCCCCTTGATATCACCAGTCAAAAATAAAAACCCAGCAAATTGAATAAAAAGGAGTTTACTTTACAAAAATCAGGAAGAAACTGAATAGAATTCGATTTACAACTATGTTATTATAATAATAAGAAGAGATACTTCCTACTTTTCAGAGAAGGATTAGATGTAAAAATTAAAGACGAAAATGAGTAAAATTAGGAAATGTAACCCTAAATTTTTTAGCTATATTGATATAAATTAGCTCTGGCTGATGACATTTACTTTGTAATTTTATAATGGTATATGGGATTACTCCTAGTAATTCAGTTCTTGAGACACTTCTAATAATGTTTAATGCATTTTCATATTTAAACAATTTGAATAATCTTTCTGAAAATGAAAATAATAATTGTACTGATCATTTACATTATTTTTATGTTCTATAAAGTGGTACCAAGAGTCACACAATAAGTTTCTTCAAAGTAAAAAGCCTTTAAACTCAAGCTATGTTTCTGAGATTAACATTAAAGTACTGCCTAGAAAATATCCTCCAGAAAAGGATAAGTTTACCATAAATATTGACAGAAATTCTGTAAAAATATTACTTCAAATTATAAGTAAAAGTGACATAATTTTGGATTTTAAAATCATTATTATTGTAAAATTCAATAATTAGATTAGCTAGCACAGCTAGTAGCCCTTGCCTAATATCTCAGGGTATTTTATAAATTATAGATTATGAAAGTAAACTTTTGAAATAAAATGGGGCTTCTACTTTTCAGGTTGCTGTATCAGCTGGTATACATATTTATAAACAAAGTATTGTTTATTTTATCTTAATAATTTGATATTTATTTCACAAATGAAAGTTGTCTGGACAAATCTTGTGCATTTTACTTAATGATCAATGGATTGTTACATTTGACAAGAATTTGCAATTTGAATAAATTCAATTTTGTAAGAAAATATCACTACATGTCATGATGTATGAATTAACTTCTTGTTTGACTTGATAATCTAGTCAATTGTGTAGTTAGATTTTTAGTAAAGAGATTATTAAATAAGCAAGGTTTTTAACTTATAAATTTAATTAACTGACCTTCATTTCTTTTTTCATATGATCTTCATATGTTTTCCATTCAGAAATTTTCCTATACAAGGCATATTCTGTTGTTATTTTTGTGCTTTTGTCCATCCATATGCTATCATTAATTTGTCAGATTTGTTTCCAGTAGATCTATGAATAATATTTTCTAATACTTATAGTTTCAAACGCAATATTTAAAGATGTCTTCGTTTCACATTTCCAATGTGTAAACTTTTCACCATACACATGACCCTGACACATATTTTGTTAACGTTATATGACGTATGTTGAAAAAGAAAACAATGTCACCGTCAATTTGTGTAGGGATCAAGAAGGTTTTAATTACTTTGAAATGGAGGTATCGTAATATGGAATTGTGAAAACAACAATTTTCAATCACAATTTTATCCATATCTTTAATTAAATCAGTGTTTTAGAGTACTTTGAAACAGGTACAATGAAAAGAAGTCAACTTCAGTTTTCAATCTGTTTTGAACTAGAAACGCAGTCAAAACCAGGTACAAATTGACATGACTGGTGGTCACTAAAATTGATGTATTGCAGTAAAAAATGATGGCTTCAAAATTGTGTTGAAATTTGAAATAGGTTAATTGGTTTCATTTAAGATTATTACCGTTCTTTTCCATATTTGGATACGCAAACGTCAAGTTATCAAAATTCGATTTTTTTGGCGAACAAAAAAGATGGCTGATAAATTTTAGAACGGACAGGACAAAGAAACAGAAAATAAAAGCTATTTTGGATAATGTTTTATGTCGTATTGAAACTATATTGGTAGCAAAACCTATAAATTTTAAAATCAATTATAATAAGAGCATGACAAGTTGCAAAAATAGTTTAAACGTCAATTATTTAACCGATTGATTTGGCGGACTTTTGACGTCATGGACGACTATAGCGCCACCTAATTAATTCCCCTGCTATTGTTGCTGATAGAACTTGACGACAACGGACGTTTCCAAGGACTTGCTTTCCAACTGGACAACCATTAATTTCGACGTTTCAGGCATTGCACATCAAGTGTTCTGCAACACTGTTACGTCAGACAATGGTTGTTACGTACGACGTCACTATACCACTCTAATAAACAAATCCTCAGAAAGTCATCTGGCACTCACCAGATAAAAAGCTTGGCGCTCAAAGGGTTAAGTACAGCTCCATGTAAGAATTATGCAGTTATACTATGAGAGTGATTTATGGATATAAAAAATATGTCATTATTTGATTAAAAATTCAAAATATATGTTTATACCAAGATATCTACCTTTTTATAGGGTCCTATGCATTGTTAGAAAAAAAATACAGACATTTGATTTATTTGTCTGAGTGCAGTAGTGCATTGCATTAAAAATAAGGCAAAAGCTGCAATTTTTTAACAGGTGAGAAAGTAAAAACCCTAGTTTCCTTGGAAGTGTGACTGGTACTAAAATAAAGTTAATATATAAAATTAAAAGAATAGCAAAAGAAAATTTCGTGTAAATTGAAATAAAGCTTCCAAATTGCAATCAAAGTCAATGAACATTTCTGAAATGAAACAATGGGAGTTATCTCTCTTTGCCTAGATGGCGCTATTTTGTCATGACAACATCACAATAACAATGGCTGCCCCCAATGCTGCAGAAGACACTTGTTCATTGCAAAAGTATTTTGGGGGGACTTGTGATCATGCTAAAGACTGCAATAAAACTATAACAGGGCATTTATGGTACTGTAAGCTGGGTAACAATGACATATTAGATGAAGCAGAACTCCTCTGTAAGAGGGCTGGAATCTGGAACTGGTCATCAAAAACTGTAAGGGGTGCAACTATTTGTCCCACTCATAGACATTTGTATGGCATAGGATGGAAACCAGGCTTGAAGTGTGGGTTTCCTGGGCATCCACAGTTTTCCAAGAAGGGGAAACCACATCGTGGCATGACTAAGGATGTGCGAGCTAGCTCAGCTAAGATGGGGCTACCTATGCAGATTGGGCACAGGTTTGTATATATATAAGTTTGAATAATTTTTCAGACATAATATATCTTTTGCAAAGAAGTGTGTTCCTTTAGGCATAAGGGGAGCTGTCTACCTTCTTTGCATCCAGAATATTGGAGAAAAGGGGAGGGGGTTGATCAATAAGCATTTTGACAAAGCATATATAGGAAGAAGGGGGTCCCAGGCCAAGTTTTGCCCCAAAATCACTGATTTTTTTTTTTAAATACCAGATATAGGTTGGGGGGGGGGGGTCTAAATTTGCCTCTGTATACATGGTTTTGGTCTATAATATACATGAATCTAAAGGAAGAATTGGGACATAGATGAAAACCTTGTTTTCTGAATGCTGCAAAATTTAACTATGTGTTGCTAATTATAAATTCATCAAGTTGGACAACCCCTCATTTAGCATGTCTAGGGAATAAAGTCTTTCAGATAGTATAAGTTATCTACGTTCATATTCGTAGATATGGATATTTTAACACCCTGAAGTATCCAAGTACACCCTGAGGCACAGCCAAAGGGTGTACAGCTGGGTACTGAAGGGTGTTAAAATATCCATATCTACGGATATGAACGTAAATAACAAATTTATCCCCGGTATTAGTCTAAATCTGGCGATTTTTAGAGAAATTTCGACCACAAAGTTTAACGTGAAAGTAACTTTTTTTTCATTTTTTAAATATCTTTTATTGAAATTTGGGATTTTGACATATTTTTAACGGGGTGTAGGGTACTGCCTTTGGTAGAACCCTACAGGTAGACGAATATAAGACGTTTTCAATCTAAAGACAGAGAAAGTGAAATGGGTCAAATTTGGCGCTCAAAGTTGTGAGAGTTACATCATAGACGGTGTGACGTCAACGTGGGTCATTTGCATAGCTAGGTCAGCAGTCCCATTCATTGACAATGTGGCAGAATAGTGATGCATAAAATTAGTGCAAATAATCGACATAATATGCCAGCTTTAGCTGGCACTTATGGTAGAAGCATCGTTTTGGAATAAAGAACGATGACTCTCTCACGACCCATCTGAAAAGTTTCGTCACTCTCGTTAAATCTCGTACGATTTGTTTTGTTTAATGGCTGCCGAGTTTATCGTTTCATCGCGATCTTGAAAAAACGGACCAGAACGGAACAGTTTCGATGTTAAATACGGCATGCATTCTTTATTGTTTACAAAACAAGAATTAAGAAATTTTGGTAACTTGTGTAGTTTATTTAAATTTTATTGTACCACGGAAATAACCGAAGTTTGGACAACAACATCTGACGTCATGTTTCATCGTCTGCTTCATCTCTCCATTATCAGTGACACTGACAGCGAAAGCAAATTTCCTGAATAATCACAGGTACTTCATTTAAAAGTCACAATATCATAATTAATTATAACATGTATAGTGTAAAAGTTCCGTCCAGCCATGGGAACACAGAAAAAAACTCTGCAAGCAATAAATTTCGGGAGAAACGTAGCCGGAGGTACTCATGCCAGTCATGGCCATGCAGGCAATGCAGAGTAAAATCCGGTGCACTGGTTGAGAATGATCATGACTACTGATATTTATCTGCCACAGAATTCCCCATATCAAGTAACAGTGATAATGACGTTGGTTATACTGTTGAATGTGATCACGGTTATTCATGTAGCCCACACTCACAGACAAATTCAGGCATGTCAGGTGAAATTCAAAACTTAACAAAAGTTTTAAACAAAATAAATATATTCAAATTCACAATCTTCTAAGGCAGCAACCATTTGATTTTCTGGGGGCTATGGATTTTTCGGCGAAAACAATCTATTTTTTACGACAAGTCGAAAACAATTTTTTCTTTCAATTTTAGCATTACATATAGTGGCAGCTGAGGGTGAAACAAACAAATTTTTTTTCTCAGGGTCAAAAACAAATTATTTATTCTCCAAAACTGGAAACACTTTTTTTTTCCAAAAAAAATCCATAGCCCCCCCAGAAAATCAAATGGTTGCTACCTAACTCTGTACTTCCTTTGGCAAACTCTCAACAAATCTTGTCATTAATTATGACACATATCTACCTTATACAGTCCCAGGAGATGGAAACTGTTTTTTTTTCTCTGTAAGTTTAATCATAAAAGGATACTCGAGTCTGAGTGGTACATTTAGGTACAGTGGCGAATCCAGAAATTTTTCTAGTGGGGGCCCACTGACTGCCTGAGAGGGGGCCCGCTCCGGTCATGCTTCAGTGATTCCCTATATAATCAACCAAATTTTTCCCAGAAAAGGGAGGGGGCAGGGCCTCTGGTATGCTCCCATATTGTCCAAAATTGGATTTTATGGGAAGATGCAGTTATGATTATCCTGATGATACCATGACTTTTGATAGGTATATACAGGGCATGTTACTTGGAAGTATGTGGGCTACATCCTTTGAAATTCAAGCTGCAGCAGTCGCCTGTATATCTTATGCTTCAGTTAAAACCTGATCAAAACATTCTCACTCTACCGAATACTTTTATCATTAAATCAGGTGCACATTTCAACCTATTAAAGCAATAAACACTTATGGTTATAACATCACAGTACCAAAATTGCACTCAGTACCCAAATTGCACCTATTCAACAAAAAAGCTGCGGAAATCTTACAAGTTTTCTTTCAACATGTGAAGTTACCTAATTATCATCTTTTTAAAATGATCAAATTAAATTTGTTACCAGCATTCATTTCTAAAAAAAAAAATAGTAAGCATGGAATAATGTCAAATTGTTCAAAATATTTGAAGAAATAAAACATTACATCTGTTTTATTCCATTTTAAGGATGAGAAATTAAACATGTAATGATGAATGGAATTTAGGTACTGACCTCATTACATAAGCATGCCTTCATGGATTTTTGGAGGTCAGTTCAAACCTATTTTTCTATGACTCTACATGGACTCAAAATTAAATTGGTGTAACTATATAGTAAACAAGGATACGTCTACAAAATAAGCACAGAATGGAAACTATTGTCTGGTTCATAAAAAAAAACATTGGTGAAAAAACTGTCAAAATAGGTGCAATTTGGGTACCCTCATGTTAGCAACTTCACACCTACAATTTAATTTTCATGACAAAAATAAAACAAAGTAAACCAAAAAGCAATAAAATGGTTCGCCGAGCGCAGCCTGATACGACCACAGATGTATATTTAGCATATGAAAAACACCAAAATTTTTATGTCAGTTGAAATCAAACATATTTTAATTTTGGACCCTTCAAACTTCAATATGGACTAACAGGTATCAGGTGAACCCAAACATTTGTATTCAGCAGCAGTCTCTAATTACATATCTCTTTTAATTTTATATGATAGTCCTACAAAATGTTGAAAATGTGTACATTTATTTTTTCTAGCTTCTTTCATGTGAAAGCGGTACCTTTTGGTCACTATTTATGTGTTGCATCTAAATATGAATTGTAACACTTTATAGTGACTGAACAGGTTAAATAAATACTTCTCAAGAAACAGAAAAGAAGACAACTTGGAACAGCACCAGCCATGCCGGACTATGTATGAATAAAACTCAGATCGGAATAGCATGGACGATATGTTATTTATATGTCCTTATGAGTAGTAAGGAAAGCTATCAATAATTCTGCAGATAATGCAATTTATCACGTTTTCAGTACATTTTCTGTTCAAATATTCACACAATCAGGGAATTGTTCAAAAAGGCTAAACTAAATTTTAATTACTGAAAGTTTCAAACAATGACAAGTGTTTCATTCACCAAATAACTCATACGTTTCTGCAAAAAAAAATCATGTGCAATTTTGTGAATTAAAGGAAAGTAGATCTTATTGCGGTGCACTTGCGCAAGTCAATTGCGAACTGATCCAATATATTTTTTTTATCATGACCAGTCCACTGATACTGACATTACCAAGGAGTACACATCAAAGGAAAATTGCACAAATTATCGATAAAATAATTTACACACCCTGTTTCGTGTGTATCTCTGCCATATCAATATTTGTTGCATTTATATATAAATGAGAAATAATCAATGTAAAATGGTAAATTTTGACAAAACCCCAAAATTATGGAAAAATCAACCCCAAAATGTTTGACAAAATTTGAAATTTTAAAATCTTGAAGAAAAACAGAATTACCCCTCCAAAAAAATAATGAAAAAAATTCCTTGAAAATAACAAAATCTTTAAATTATGAACTTAACAATCCTATTTATGGTTAACATTCCTTAGGATTAAATGAAAATGAAACCTGATCAAAACAATAATCTAAACAGGCTCACTGTAAATTCAATCAAACCCATCTTTTAACAATCAGAATGACCCTCTTGCTGATCAAATATATATGAGATGCAGGAAACTGGGAATAGAATATGAAGAAAAAGTTACATCCAGCTAATTTAGAAAGAAAAATAATTCAACAAACAGAAAGCGTTGTTTGCAATACAAAATAACAAAAACAGCTACAACTTTTAAATATATTGATGAAAAGATATTTCAAATCCTCCACCTCTTCATGAAAATCGACCAAAAATAATTTAATAAAGTTATGGATTGTATAACAGTATTCATAGTTTTGAAGTTAAACAAATCTTTTGTTGTTTTAAATTTTGTAAGATTTGCTAAGAAAGAAAAATATGAAAATGGCCCAAAATAATGAATGTAAGCATTGTCATTTATATAAATCACCAATAAATTCATTTTCAGCAGAAAACAATATGGACCATAGCATAGTATGGTTTTTGTCGGAGTCAGATTTTTTTCACACAAAAGGCTTCAACGCTATCAATCAAAACTATTTGGTCAAAATTTAATGAAGGTACACAAATGTATGGGGAAAATCTGGATTCAGAATGTTTTTTGTCCTCTGCTTGAGCAGAATATTTTTTTTCTCAACAATTTGGGAATCAGAATATTTTTTTAAGAAAAAAACCATACCCCCTCCCACCTTTTGAAGTTCAATGATCGTTCCCTAAACATTTTCCATCTGAACTTATTATTTTATTTTAGACAAAAACTATATCTAGGACATTCATAAAAATATAGTATATGCCAATACACATAGTTAACAGCGCCTGTTGATGCTCAATGCCTGACGGTTTCGGTCCAAAGGGATCTTCATCAGTGGGTTAATGTTTGCACCTTATTTATATAAATCGGTAACCATGGTAACATATGGTTCAGAGTTAACCGCGGTTCAGAATTAACTTGCGGTATCTATATAAATAGGGTGCAAACATTAATCCACCATTCTGCCTCTGATGAAGGTCCTTTTATGCTTTCACATTTATCCCCGCTGATACACATAATTAATATGGCTTCTACTAACGAAAGCTCCCATTGGAGCTAATGTGTTTAAAGACCTCTTATGTCAGTACACCTTTCCTGTATATCTAGGACATTCGTCCTGAACATGCATGAAATATTTGCCACTGGACGTTAAGCAGCCAACAATCAATCAATATAATAGGACCATAGATGGGTATTACATCTATGATAGGACATAGTCTTGGTATAAAGCTGGCAATTAAGGTAGCGCCTTCCTCATATTAAGATAAAATCGTTAGTGGATTAAGTATCTAATTATACAGACATCATGGATAATCTACAGAATTCGATATTTCATAAGGAACAACCATGGAATTAAGGAAAAGCACGTGAATTTCCCGATGTAATGGGTAGCAACGTCCGGGGATATGGGTTAGCAATACTCAGGGGCTATGGGTTTTGTAACGACGTGCGTTAACCAATCAAAATCCTAGAAATATACTAAGTAACTATATCCCTCCCACAATTTTTTTTCAATTGGGAATAATTGTTTCAAAGGGACAAAAAACAGAAACTTTAATTTAAAAATAAAATATATTTTCTAATTATTTTTTAAAATTATGAACTTACAAATATATAGCTATAGGTCACTTTGTAGGTTTTATATATAAATTAAATTACTTTTTCAAATCTGTAAAAAATAAAATGCTCCATGTTGTACTTTGGAAAAGTAAATGAAATAAATGCATTTCATTTATATGCTTGGCATTAGTTATACATACCATTATGTAAAATTAATTTTCATGATACATACAAATATCTGTTTCGGTCCTTGCAATATTTTGCCTTTAATACTAGATCGCAGCAGGGGTATTATAATATTTACATTTGTGTATGTTTGTATACCATATAAACAGAATCCATCAGATATTTTTATATATTTTTTTCGGTATTTGCAGACAGTGCCTAGATGAAGTGTCAAATACATGTACCTCTGAATCTAACCCTGGGATCGATCTTTCCAACAATTTACAGGTATACCATGATTACACTTTTTCAATCTCTAATAAACAGATAACAGTTGCTTGATTCATGTCATACTTATGAAATTCAACTCTGGAATCAATTTTACGAAAAAACATATGAAAAAAAACAAAGTTTTCCATTGCATGCATTAAACTGTAATTTCAGAGTTGATCCAATCTAGATTTATCTACTAGTATTATATGTCTTACTTCCGGTTTTTAAATGCAGGAAAAAATAAATCATCAAATTCAGTGAATTTATCAATCTTCACCTTGAATATCATGATCTTCATGGTACAGACAAACTGTTTCAAGTTTACAACTGATGGTTGATTTTTAAAAAGGTCAGTAGATGATAGATCTGGAGCAAATTATACTACTGTGTCTAATTTTTAACTTGAAAATAATACACTGACCTATCCAACAATACAAACATATAGTTTATAGGTGTTTTTCTTTTCTCGGTTTGTATATAGATTATACTGTTTTCTTGATTGAAATGTTTTACACTGGTCATTTTGGGGTCCTTAACAGATTGCTGTTCGGTGTGAGCCAAGGCTCCTTGTTGAATGTCATACTTTGACCTACATGTATACTTTTTAACTTTATTACATTGTGACTTGGATGGAGAGTTAATATTGTCTCTTTGGCACTCGTACCTCATCTTCCTATTTATATTGTCAAACTTTTTGAGTTCCTTTTAACATGTTTAATAATGATGATAACAGAACTGCATGCTCATCCAAATGTTTATGCCTAGCCTACGATAGTAGTAGGAGCATTATGTTTTCTGGTCTGTGCTTTTGTCCATACGTTTGTCCGTCCGTCTGTCTCATGTTAGGTTAAAGATTTTGGTCGATATAGTTTATGACCAAGTTATAGTTGCATCAGCTTATAGTCATTATGTCATGTATGTCAGATTGGGATTTTCTAAAATGTATGGCAAGTTTGGGTTCTGGTCCAAATTTCATGGTTCATTGAACATGAAAATGGGATTGTGTGAAACAGCTTTTTTTCAGGTTTAAGTTTTTGGTCAGGGTAGTTTATGATAAAGTTAAAGTTGCATCAACTTAAAACTATGCAGATACATAGTCATTATGATGGGGACTTTCTAAAAAGAATGGCAAATTTGGGTTTTGGTCTGAATTTTTTGGTTCATTGAACACAGGTTGCATTGATAATTTCCCCCTAAATTACAAACTAGGATGTTGCCCTCAATTTCATTTGACAAAGAGATTAAAAATCTGAGCATGGTTTCTTTTGGACAGATATTCTTGATTATTTTTAGTACAATACCATTGACTGAAGATAGTGATACAGGTAAATTAAGTTATATTTAGGCTGATCTAACAGTTATTGACCAAGAGGTATGCTTCATTTTATACAAGAAAATTATGCAGCAGGCTAATCATCTTTAATCTCAATATAAACTGTCTTTTTAGTCCCTCTAAATATATATACACTTCACAAGATTTATTTTTAAGTTGATAAACACATTAATATTTATTCTGTAATAAGTGTTATTATATGGTTTAATTTTATTTTCAGGAGGATATACTGAAATTTGATGAAGCAAATAACATGAGTAACGACAGAAGTGAAAAGTCTGACATAAGGGTAAGTTAAATTCAGAAGCAACATATTTAATATCTAATTTTGCATTACAAAATATAAACAAAGACAACATCCCTTGGCTGTTATATAGTAAAAAAGTAATATTGCCTTGTTTATATGTGGTCGTTTGACCATATTGCAAATTAAAGGTTGAATTTTGTTCAGGTCTGATGATTTTTTGCAGAGTTATGGTCCTTTGAATTAGAAAATTCACTCAAATAATTGGTTTTTATTTTTTTAATGCTGAAAGCTATTGACTTGAAATTTGGCATAAAGTTCAACCATGACAAGTTGCAGTGAGCATTGTGATCTGGCCTCATGAAATTTTGCAGAGTTATGGTCCTCAAACTTGGAAAATTCATACATAAAATATATTTTCCATTTTTTTTGTCATATAAAAAAGAAGATGTGGTATGATTGCCAATGAGACAACTCTCCATCAAATACACTTGAGTAGTAAGAATAAGGAATTATAGGTTACAAAATGGCCTTTTACATGGAGACTTGACTCAGCTGAAAATGACTAATGAAAATAATTGATTTTGACAAACCAATGGCCACATTTATTATAATTTAAAACACAAACAACGACAAACAAATATGATTTACTTTTATAAATTGTTATTTGGATGGAGAGTTGTCTCATTGGCACTCACACCACATCTTCCTATATCTATGAAACACCGCAACAAGTGACAATAACTAAAATTGCAGGCTCCTGACTTAAGACAAGTTCATACATGTATAACATATATGCAGCGATGTTACACTTATTTGCTGGACACAAACCCTCCCTCTAAACTGAGACAACTTTGGGAATTTGACAATTTTTGGTTATTATCTTTGATATTATTATATGTAGAGAGAAAGTTTAATGGCAAATAGTTAGCATTTTTAGTAAGATCTTCAAATATATGTATAATGTCTGAAACTAAAATTACAGGAGGGTAATTTCAGGCTCTTAAAAGCCTCCTGTTTCTTATTTTAGCACATTAAACTCTCATATATATATTTTTTATACGACCGCAAAATTTTTGCGGTCGTATATTGGTATGACGTTGGCGTCATCGTTGTCGTTGTCGTTGTCATCGTCGTCGTCGTCTGAAGACACATTGGTTTTCTTACTATAACTTTAGTTTAAGTGAATGGATCTCTATGAAATTTTACTATAAGGTTCAATACCACAAAAGGAAGGTTGGGATTGATTTTGGGGGTTATGGTACCAACAGTTAAGGAATTAGGGGCCAAAAATAAGCATTTTTGTAACTTCCAGACAATTACTTGTGTGTAAGTGTATGGATCTCTGACATTGTACCACAAGGTTCCATATCACAAAGGGAAGGCTGGGATTGATTTTGGGGGTAATTGCCTCAAAATTTTAGGAATTAGGGGCCAAAAAAGGGGCAAAAAATAAGCATTTTTCTAGTTTCAGGACAATAACTTGTGTGTAAGTGTATGGATCTTTCTGAAATTGTACTACAAGGTTCAATATCACAAAGGGAAAGCTGGAATTGAGTTTGGGGGTAATTGCCCGAAACGTTTAGGAATTAGGGGCCAAAAAGGGGCCCAAAATAAGCATTTTTCTAGTTTCCAGACAATAACTTGTGTTCAAGTGTATGGATCTCTCTGAAATTGTACTGCAAGGTACCATACCTCAAAGAGAAGGCTGGGATTGAGTTTGGGGGTGATGAATCATAAGGGGTTCAAATAATTTGGGGGAGATTTTTTTTTTTTCCTTTTTTTTTCTTTAAAATTTTCCATTTTAAGTTGGTTATTTCTGATTTATATTTAAAAGCAAATAATAATGATATGGCAGGAGATACACACCAAACAGGATGTGTAAATTATTATATAATAAGTATTGTGCAATAGCAAGAAATTTTCAATTGCACAGTATCTAACCGTGTATTAAGTTTATGGATTTTGGGCCCCGTTTTTAAATTGAGGTCCAAAGGGTCCAAAATTAAACTTTGTTTGATTTCATCAAAAATTGAATTATTGGGGTTCTTTGATATGCCGAATCTAACCGTGTATTTAGATTCTTTATTTTTTGGTCCCGTTTTCAAATTGGTCTACATTAAGGTCCGAAGGGTCCAAAATTAAACTTAGTTTGATTTTAACAAAAATTGAATTCTTAGGGTTCTTTGATATGCTGAATCTAAACATATATTTAGATTTTTGATTATGGGCCCAGTTTTCAAGTTGGTCCAAATCGGGGTCCAAAATTAAACTTTGTTTGATTTCAACAAAATTGAATAAATGGGGTTCTTTGATATGCTGAATCTAACCATGTATTTAGATTTTTGATTTTGGGCCCAGTTATCAACTTTGTCCACATTGAGGTCAAAGGGTCCAAAATTAAACTTAGTTTGATTTCATCAAAAATTGAACTCTTGTGGTTCTTTGATATGCTGAATCTAACCATGTATTTAGATTTTGGATATTGGACCATAATAGGTGAATGTTCAATTTAAATTTTTTAAGTTCTTAGACCACATTCATTCTGTGTCAGAAACCTATGCTGTGTCAAATATTTAATCAAAATCCAAATTCAGAGCTGTATCAAGCTTGAATGTTGTGTCCATACTTGCCCCAACTGTTCAGGGTTCGACCTCTGCGGTCGTATCAAGCTGTGCCCTGCGGAGCATTTTATTTTACTTGATAAGCCCCAAAATAAGAAAACAACTGATATTTAATGCCAACATAATTTCTTCTACAGGTATTGATATTAAAGAATACAGTTACAGCTGTGAACCACAGGCTGGAAAATCTTACTGTGATTCTAAAATTGCCCACATGAGAACGAAGATGAAAACCTTTGTGGCTTCAGGAAAAGATGTAATAACTGCCAAAGATATGAAAGTTGCTATTGATGATGGGTCAGGTGTTGTTGGTTGTCAGGTAGCATATGTTACAGTTGATAGTACAAAACAGACATTAACATCCCACAAATGGAAAGGTGTGAATGCCTACACTGACATAAAGTATGAGGAAAATGGCATCAGGGTCTACAGAGCACATGGCATAGGGACAGGATCTTTTTTATCACATGCTGAAATTAACAAACTGACAAGTTCTCTTCAATAAGACACAAAATTAGTTGTCCATGATGATTTTAGCTTACCCTCTAAGATAGAAGGCAAAATCAAAGTTCAATTGAATGCTGAACAGGATACTGTTGTACCAACTGAAGGACTTGCTGTTTAGCAAAATATTGAGACCATTGATAACACAACAGTTGTTAGCATACCTGATGCCCAGATATTTTCGTGTCCTGAAACTGGATGTGTGAAAATATATAGAACATTCAGTGGATTAGAGGCACATATGTTATTTGGGAAGCATGCTTTAAAATTAGAGCGGATATCAACATATGATGAAGTAAGAATACAGTGGGCATCAATTTGTAATGAGGTAATGTGTTACCTTAAAAACACCACTGTGTCAAGGAGGCAATGAAGTTGAAGCATCCACATGCTCAACTAACATGGGATGGGGATTGAAGAATAATAAGAAGACAACAAGATTTAAACAACATGTTAAGGATTATCTTATTAGAATATATCATGAAGGAGAACTTACAGGCAAAAAAGCAAACCCACAAGATGTAGCTAATCAAATGCATACTTTGAAAAATGATGATGGAAATAAACTTTTCAAACTAACAGAATGTTTGCAAACCTCACAAATAACATCTTTTTTTTCAAGACTTGCTGCAAAGGAAGTTGTTTTACCTGACAAGAATGACCAAATTAACGATGAAGACTTACTTGCTGTTTCTGCTTTTCTTGATGAAGCTTCAGTTATTGAAAGAATCTTATAGAGCAAATAATTGTATACATTGATTTTTTAAAGGGTCACTAGCTACGAGATATATGAAAAATCTAATATGTTGATTTTTTTTTTGCTCAATCATTAATAAAATGCAAATAGTGAAATAATAATTCGCTTTTAGCAGCCAATATGGTTCAATTTTGTCAAAATAAGCAAAAAAACATTGATTATGAATTATTTACTTGCAAGTGAATAATTCGACCTCAATGAATCCGTATTCATGTGAACTTCAATTTAACCCCTTAGCTTGAGATGGATAACATGTGAATTGTATGTGTAAAGTTATTTAAAGGAAAAGAATGTCAACATTGAAAGTGAAACAAAGGTAAATCATTTGATTGACTGATTCGATCCACAGAAAAACATTCTTATAGAGTTAAAATGATGATTAACACTTATTTTTCAACTATATGTGAAATTAAATAGACCTAGAATAATTCAACAGCACGAGTTTGCTTAATCTATTTATTTCTATATTTATGTTTACATCGCTGATATGGTCATCGGATGACTTTGGAGGTCAACTCGATAATTAATTAGATGGCGTCTAATCTCAAATACAAACGAAACGAAGCTAAATATTTTTATTCCCGTGCCCTGTTAATTGTTTAATTTATACTTTTAATAGTTTGGATAAATGTTTTACATTGTTATAAATCAAATATGAGAATTTGATTAAAATCGGTGAACATGAATTTGACAGCTAGTGCCCCTTTAAACCTGAAAAGTGCAAATTATGGTATGACATAACCTGTCTGTTTGTCTGTGAACAATTTATTTTTTGTATGATTACTCAAGTATGCCTGGACCAAATTTTATCAAACTTCAATACAGTGTCTAGACCAATAACAGAAAGCTGCCTATTATTTTTAAGGATTCAATTTAAAGATAAATATTGTAACACTAAATGAATTCTGACACAAATAATTAATTATTGGCTGATAGAACTAAATATATATATATATATATATATAGTCATTAAATGAGGAATAGTGTTATGATGATTTTATTCTTTCAGAAAGTAGTTGATTTTTTTGTTAAGTTTTCCTTTTTAAGGCAGTTTAATGTTCAGCATATTTTGTAGCACAATGAAGCTTAATTTTAATTTTTAATTATTAATTTTAATTTTCCTATACACAAGGAATCTTCAAATCATATATGATGTGACATTAACTTTATGGTATTGTGACCATGGGTAAAGATTTTGGTATGTCTTTTGGTCAGAGGTACATGATGTGTCACACTTTAACTTCACCATAGAACAAATCTAGATATGAAATGCCCAAAGTTTGTCAAAACGCTATAGCTTGAAGTAGGTTTGATAGTCAAGTCAACATGTTTAAAGTTATGGTTTTATGTTTCCTTCAATTTGTTGAGAAGTAAATGCCAGGTGGTTCACAGTAATAAAACTTTGTATGTGGATGCTAAATGTTAAGTAACAGTACATTTCAATGTTTATTTTGAGGCTCGATAGAAATTTCCTGCAACTTTGAATTAATTAGTACTTTTTAATGCAAGTTTTTTTCTTAACTAGTTTTTTTTGGAATTAAGTTGCATTTAAGCTCAGTGAATAGTATTCTCATATTGTTTTGTCAAGTAGTTCTAAGGGCCAAAAAATTTTCTGTGTGAACAGTTACAAAATTACAATATAGATAAAGCCAAAACTGTACAATTTTACCTAATACTGAATACATTTAAATGAAATTAACTATGCATCATAAATGGAACATATTTATCAGAGCCGTTTTGAAACTGGCATATATATATATATATATATATGATATATATATATATATATGGTTCATTTATATTTATATTTATATTTATTACATGATCAAACATGTACTTATATAAAAAACAGAATGTTTTACAAATTACTTAGTATTGTATGAAAATGTTACTAACTGTAGGCCATAAGGACAGTTGAAAAAAATATAATACATGTATTATTACATGTATATATCCAATACAATATTAATAGAAACACCATTTGTTTTTGTTTTTTCTATATATGAATAAAAAAGGATGTGGTGTATGTATCAATGAGACAAATAAATCAACAACAAAAAATGGCTGGAAACACCAACACCCAGAGGTCACCTTGTTGCCTCCACAAAATGACCAACTTCCCTTACCACATTAGCACTAAATGGAACCAAAACAAATGTTATTCATTAAAAGAAAGTTGCAATAAATCTCAGAATATACATAGTAATTCCAATTATAAACAGAAAACAAATAACAAAGAGTTCACATGAGACAACTGCTGAAAATAATGGGCCGTTTCTATGGTAGGCACATACAGAATGTGACATTTTGTTAATACTCTAAAGCTTTCCCTTAGATTATATGATTGTGGAATACACATATCAAATTGTTTTTCAGATCAATTACTGCATTTCCAATAAAAAAACACCAAACTTATAAAAACACATATACCAAAAACAAACCAATTGCAAATAAAGGTTTTCTTTCCATTAAAACGTTGAATTATCTCCCCTTTTGACATGAAATATAACATTTAAGGTTATATTCCACCATTTCTTTGCATTCTATATGTTATACTTTATAACCTATGTGTAACACTATAATATGGCTTCTTTTACTTGTCTAATTTTACTATATTTTAAATATAGTATATTTTGGGGAAAAATCTTGATAGCCAAAAGTCAGTAATATTAGGCGGCCAACAGGAAATTTTGAAAATATTTACACAAAAATGTTTTTCTCTCAAAAATAAGAAATTATATAGGACTTTATCTCAAAAGTAAAGATTTGTATTTTTCCTTTTGGGTTTTACCATTTTTTACCCACTGAAAATGTTAAAAATAGGAAAATATAGAGAAATCAGCAAAATGAATTATCTCCCCTTTTTGAATTGCTTTCTCTATCAAACCAGCTTCCACTGAATTATCCTACCATCATTCAAATTTAAACTAACTAAAACATTTATCAAAAAATGTTTTTACTTTATGTCATTTTTGTTACAAATCATCCAAAATGAGGGCCCAAAAATGGGGGTTTTGGTGTTTTTTTGTCATGAAATTTTAGAAATTGACACTTTTTTACTGTTTTGGTTGCTATGGTTACCATGGTACTGACATTCAATTTTTCAAAACTAAATTTGCTTTATGTTGGGACATGACATCTTCAGGTGAAATTTTATCCAATTCCGATGACCCCAGTGAATCACCCCCTGCATGATTCTTACATGGAGCTGTACTTAAGTACAAAAACTAACTTATCAAGTCATACAAGAAATTTAATTCATAGCAGTAAAGATGTTTTCTTACAAAATTGAATTTATTCAAATGGCAAATTCTTGTCAAATTTAACAATCCATTGATCATTAAGGATTTCATTAAATAAAAGGCACAAGATTTGTCCCACCAACTTGCATTTGTGATATAAATATCCAATTATTAAGGTAGTTCAGGGGTATAGAAAAAAAATGACAGAATTTTCTTATACTTTGCCAAAATGAAGATTTTACTATGCTTTTTTCAAAAAAATAATAAAAAGTATGGGTCACCGGGCTATTTTTCAAGGTACGAGTCGATCAAAACTGCCAAAATTTGCTTAGATTGTTCATGAAAAAATACATTTTTGTGCATAAAAAGAAATCTATAAGACAGAATTTTGAAATAAATTATGAGAAGATAGGTTTTATAATATATTTTAAGAAAATGGAAAGAAAAAATGGTGTCACCGAAATCTTTTTCTTGCTACAAGTAAAAAATGAAAATTTCCCTATATGTCCAGTGTAAATTTTGTTCTAAAAGAGTTATCTCCCCTTAAATGGCTGATTTGAAAAATTGATTCTAAAAACACAAATATTTGGTATTTGTTAAAACATTTTCGATAATGCAATGAATCACTAAGTTTTCTTTATATAAATAAACAATGTAACCAATAAATTGCAAATCAGTCTCCAAATTTGCAGATTTGGGCAAAGAACTAGACCGATTATGTACTGTGATTGTACAATTCAAGATGGCGGTATACCCCTGAACTACCTTAAGGTAAAATATACAATACTTTGTTTATAAATATGTATACCAGCTAATACAGCAACCTGAAGAGTAGAATTACTAATAGCCCTATTTAGGTTTTTTTCCAAAAGTTTACTTTCATAATCTATAAAATTCCCTGGGAAATTTGGCACGGGCTACTAGCTTTGCTAGCTATTCTAATAATTGAATTTTACAATAATAATGATTTTAAAATTCAAAATTATGTCACTTGTAATTTAAAGTATTATTTTTTACAGAATTTCTGTCAATATTTTTGATATACTTTTTTCTGGAGGATATTTTCTAAATTCTAGGAAGTACTGTACTGTTCAACTAAGAAACATAGGATTGAGTTAAAAGGCTTTTTTACTTTGAAGAAACTATTGGTCCCACTTTTAGAATATAAAATGTAAATGATCAGTACTATTTATTATTTTTATTTCAGGATGATTATTTAAATTGTATAAAGTATGTTTTATTGCATTAAACATTGTTAGAAATAGAAGTATTAAAAAATTCTACTAGGAGTGATCCCATATCCCATTATAAAAATTGTAAAGTAAATTTCATCATCCAGAGCTAATTTACATCAATTCAGCTAGGTTTATAGTAGAGGTTTATATGTGACATTTCTTGATTTTTACCATTTTTTTTTGGTCTTTTAATTTGTGACTCTAATCCTTCTCTGAAAAGTAGGAAAGTATCTGTTCTTAGTATTATATAACATAGTGTAAATCGAATTTCATTTATTTTCCTCTTGATTTTTGTAAAGTAAACTCCTTTTTATTCATTTTGCTGGGTTTTTATTTTTCACTGGTGATATCAAGGGGAGATAACCACTTGCACAAATCTGCAAAAAAAACCACCGCTTCGTGTTGAAAATAACTTGACGTTTGCGTATCCAAAACTCTATTGCCTAGATATTCATATCGAGTGTTTGTCTTAATGAGATGCTTTATCAAATGTAAATCAGGCCATCATTTTTAGTTTCCTCGAAAATATTTAGATTTTTCGATCAGGAGAGTTGAAAATTTTCACACAAACTTCAAGTTTGAAGATAAAATGAAGAAACAAGGACTTTGAGTTGATGTGTAAGTTTTGACGAGTTAAAACTATGTATATTAAAGATTATTTTGATCAATAAGCTTTTATCATGACAGTGGTATTTCATTGAGTAAGATTGAGGTTTGTCTCATCCGTAGTTTTACTGAATTTTCACGGTCACGTGACTCTATTGTTGCTGATAGACTTGGGGTCAAACTGTGACCTGCTTTCCAACTGTTGATACCTTTCGTACGCTTCAGAATGGTTTCAATGTTGACAAAAACAAGATTTTGGGACTCAAAATGTGACTTTCATGTTTATTTTGTGAGAAATTACATACCAAAAAGAATCGGAATTCAAAATGGTGGCTTTCTTAGTTACGGACTGGTAGAACGTGGAATTTACCCCTTCAAAATATTTGTCAACGTCCAATGAAAATTATCGTTACAATCGAATTGCATTAGAATGTTATTTTCGCGACGTCAAACTGTGACTTATCGGGAAATGATGCAATTTTTGACTGATTTTTATCATTCAAACTGATTTAACTTGAAAACGAGTTCATGGACCCCTCTTTTTTAAAATGACATTTGGTTTGATTACGTATGAAGATTTAGTGTACCAATTTTCACGAAAAAGTCAATAGTGCAATTATTTTGAATTTGATAAATATACAGCAAAAAATGACGTTTTCTTCTACATTCATGAACATTTCATAAATATGAGTTATTTGTAAAAATAAAATGTACAAATTAAAGAACAATTATATAGAACAGAAATTACAAATATTTTAACAAAAAACAGCTTGTGTTTATCTTTTAAAACAAAAAAAGTTCTGTATTTCTGTCGAAAGGAAAAATACATCCACAAATCCGAATTTTGAGGAAATATCTGAAATTTCAACCTCAATTTACTCAAAAAGTAGCACATGATGGTATATCTTTTATTGCATATTTGATTTAATCAGGTAAAAAATAGCCTATATGCAAATTTTCATCAAAATTTCATTACGGGATCAAAACTGTATCGTATGCCCTTAAAAGGTGACGACAGTTACGATGTTATAAGAACGATTGCGTCAATAAACGTTTATTGACGCAATCGTTCTTATAACATCGTTACTGTCGTCACCTTTTAAATTTTAGAATTGTGCCATTTCATATCGCACATTACTATTTTTATTTGAAACATATCTTTGCAGTCTCTGTTGTAAATAGCTAAATAACCTATGTCATGTTTAATAATTTTAGAATTGTACAAGCGTCTAAACTATGATGTTCGGTTTAATTGCTTTATTGTATAAATTTCAAGATTGTAATAGTTTAATCAAAGTAGATTCATATGATTCATTTAACATCATAATCATACTGATGAAGGATATCGGTTATCCGAAATATTTATAAATAATTACATTTATAGTTTCCTTTTTTGTTATTGGTGTTGTTTTGAACACTTTTTAGGCGTTTATATAATTTATTTATTGTGTAAAGATCGTTGACTATTATTCAGACGTTTTAAATATATATCTTTATATATTATTAATTTTAACTTCACTTGTTTCGAACTTTTACGTGTATTATATGTTTCCAATGTATCCCCGACTCTGTGTAACCGACAAAATGTCAGACAAAAAATCATTCGACTAGACAATTTTTTTAAAAGATTTTTTAGTTAAAAATATGATAGAAAAAAAGTCAAATCAAATTTCTTTATTGGACAGACAAACCCTAAAACAGTTTGATACAGACTGTGTTTCTTGTGTACATGTCTATTATACTTGCATTTTAACCTGTCAGGTTTTTAACTTATTTTGCAATAAACAGTATTATTATAAAAATAATATATAACTATCTGACAGTACTTGGTAAGAAATTTGTGTGTCAATTTCACATATTATATCTAAAAAATGACACTTAGTCTATTCATTTAAAGATACCAAAGTTTATCATCAGGGGTGGATTTAGAGGAAGGGGTCGCCTCCCTTCCCCTTTGAATGGAACTAAATACATGGTTATTGCATAGACTTTCTACAAGTCCGACTCTTTACGTTGTCATATTGGTGGGATGCCCATTTTTCAAAATTTTGGATCCGCATCTGTTAATCCTGTTATAAAAGTAGGCAAGTCATCAGCAAGTCTATTACTTCTTTGTAATCTTTCAGACATTTTAGTTTCAGCTCTAGGATGTGAGAAATATTGGGTGCAATTTGAAAACTCTTGCTATTTTTCAAATCAAATCCCAGTAAGTCAGTGGAAAGCCTTCAATCGAATAAGACGTAACAGTGCTGGAATGGTTGAACCAATCTGGTTTAAATATCCAAGTGCCAAGGTAAGTAATCTGCAGAACTGTAGATATCTGGTTTAAATGGACACAAGCCCAAGTGATTAAACTGTAGAACTGTAGATATCTGGTTTAAATGGACACAAGCCCAGGTAAGTAAACTGTAGAACTGTAGATATCTGGTTTAAATGGACACAAGCCCAGGTAACTTAGTAAACTGTAGAACTGTAGATATCTGGTTTAAATGGACACGAGCCCAGGTAATTTAGTAAACTGTAGAACTGTAGATATCTGGTTTAAATGGACACAAGTCCAGGTAAGTAAAGTGTAGACCAGTAAAGCAGAACTTTAAACCACATGCTTTTACCAGTTCTCGTGCAATCATGTACGAAGGTGTGGATGGGGTTCCTTCATTTCTGTTGAAGATATCTTGTTTAAATGGGCACAGGTCTAAGTAAGTAAAACTGTAATATCTATCACCCTATTTATATAATATCAGCTGTTCTTAATTATTACATTAATTGTAATGCAAACACAGAAAAAAATCTACTTTTCACGATCGCAAAAGAATTGTTTTGAACCCTTACAGACCTGAAATGTGTGCTGCAGATCTGCAGCGGACTTTCTGCATGTTTGCTGCGAAAAAAGCTTGCAGGAACTCTTTGAATAATGTTTGCAGATGTTTGCAGTTAGCTGCAAACCTCCTGCAAACATTGCAGCTTTTTGCGGCGAGATTACAGGAAAAACTAGAATATAAGGGATGTTCGCAGCTAGATTGCAGAAATCTTATTTTCTATATTACTAGTAACAATTCTATATGTTTTCAAGACTTAGAGCATTGCAAGAATAACATAAAATGACTGAGCATGCCTATTGGTAACTTCCTGGAAGATAAATATTTGAAATTCGGTGCTGAATTATGTTGATGGTGTTTGATTCATGTTATATATCAATGTTCAGGGAGGCATTTTAGGTTGGATATTAAATTTTTAGTTTTCAAAGATATTTATTCTTTGTAAGTAGAAATTCCCCATCATCCTATAAACTTATAACCCGAATAATTCAGTCGTTATATTCCACTGATCTACGATTACTCAATTAACCTCGCAAGTAGGAGAGGTCGATTACGGGGAGGGACTGAATTAATCGTGTTAGTAAACTTATGAAATTCGTCCCCTCCACAAATACCTGGTAGCTGTATTAGTCTTCATGCTTAACCACAGGCCCAGCAGTCCAGGCTTGTAAAATTGTTTTCAGGCCTGTATGATTATCTCTACAGGCCAACAGAATCTAATTAAATTTTCCAAAAATTGAGCTCTTGGCCTGTAGGTTTAAAAGATCATCGTGAAGACTGCTGTATGCACAAAATGCATTTCAATTAAATACACCCTTCTTTTGTACTTTAGATATTTAATTCATTTGAGCACTTCAACAACAACAAAACTTTAAATAAAGTAAAAAAAAAAATAATACACGTGTTTCCGCTAACCCTACCTACCCTATTAAATTTTTAGTGCCTACCCTAACACTTTTTATGCCATTTTGGAACAAGCACTGTTAAAGTCAGACTGATTCCCTAGTAGCAACCAGCTAAAAAATGTTAGTAAAATAAAATGATATTTCCAACCTACCTACCCTATTTTTTCAGCACGTTAAGGGCTATTCCATAAAAATGTATGTGGGAGGGTAGGAAGGGAAGTTTAATTAATGAATGTGGGTCATGGGTCTTTTTTCAGTATGCGTCTATTACCATTATGCAAAATTATCTAAAAAATGGTTCTTGGTTGTAGGGATATTTTGAAAGTCCCTTCCTACCCTCCCACATACATTTTAATGGAATAGCCCTAATGGAAACACATGATCATTTACACATGTATTATTTTTTGGCCTTATGTCTTAAAAGGTATTTACTTATGCTATGATAATTTTGCAAATGTCAGATGAAGTATTTGAATTATTGTATGTATTATAACCTAACTTTCAGAATTCACACCGGCTGTGTAATATAGATAATGTGATGTGTACACAACATTGGTTAATTGTATAATGTATGTATTTCCTGCAAGTTTGTCGCAAACACGCAGGAGAAAGATTAATGTGCATATAAATGTTTGCCGGTGGTCTGCAACAAACACACAGGAGAAATATTAATTTGCATAAATATGTTTGCAGCAGGTCTGCAGCAAACACTAATTTGCATGTTTGCTGCAGGTCTGCAGTAAACACTCATTGGATTGGTAAACTGTTTGCAGCAGACCTGCAGCACATTTGCAGCAAACAATTAACATGCACAAATACAGACTCTGTGTTCGCTGCAAGTCTGCAGCGAGTTAGCGAATAATTGCAGGAGGCTGATTTTTTCAGTAAGGGAATGGCAACTGGAATTTTTTTATTACAAGGTTAACAAAAAAAAATATTTTTATATGGTTAAGACTTTTTATCAAATATTAAACTATCAATTACTACAAGTTCCGATTACAATCTATGAAAAGATGGCGTTTTTTTAAAATTGAAAACGAGGTTGGTGACCCCATTTTTTTCATTAGCCAATTTTCTAGCTTTTACCTAGCATAAAGCGAAAAGAAAATTTAAAGGATATGTTATTGGTAGATCGATATAGAAGGATTTGTCTTTAAGTTTACAGGCTGCTATTTTTTAATATTAAAAATTTTTAAGATCAGCATCAAAGCATTTATAGAATTGAACATTTCATTTACAGTCGGCATGCATAAGGAAAGACGCACACCTTGTAGAAATCGAAACCAAAGCGGAAAACGACTTTGTAAAGAAATTGGCACAGAAGGTCCCAAACTTTCGTAAGCATTTTTATCAATACAAGACTAGTGTTTAAAAAGCTGATGTCAGTCCTTTAGCAGTATTTTCATTAGTTTAATGTGGTTCACAACACTACCGGGAGGTGTGTAATTATCCCCGGCTTAGTATATTTCTAGGATTTTGATTGGTGCGCACGTCTTTACAAAACCCATAGCCCCTGGGTGTTGCTAACCCATATCCCCGGATGTGCTATCCATTACATCGGGGAACTTCACGCTCGTTTTCCTTAGTTCCATGGTTGCTCCTTATGAAATATCGAATTCTGTAGATTATCCATGATGTCTGTATAATTAGATACTTAATCCACTAACAATTTTATCTTATTATGTCGATTATTTGCACTCATTTTAGTAAATGCATCACTATGCTGCCACATTGTCAATGAATGGGACTACTGACCTAGCTATGCAAATGACCCACGTTGACGTCACACCGTCTATGATGTAACTTTCACAACACTGAGCGCCAAATTCGACCCATTTCAGTTTCTCTGTCTCTAGATTAAAAACGTCTTATATTTTATATACCTATAGGGTAGTACCCTACATCCCGTTAAAAATATGTCAAATTCCCAAATTTCAATAAAAGATATTTAAAACATGAAAAAAACGTTGCTTTCACGTTGAACTTTGTGGTCGAATTTCTCTAAAATTCGCCAGATTCAGACTAAGATCGGGGATAAATTCGTTATCTACGTTCATATCCGTAGATATGGATATTTTAACACCCTCAGTACCCTGTACACCCTTCGGCTGCGACTCGGGGTGTACTTGGATACTTCAGGGTGTTAAAATATCCATATCTACGGATATGAATGTCGATAACTTGTCAAATCAGCTGAGCGTTTTAATCACGTTCTATTGTAAAAGGGAAAATTGGCGATTTTTTACTTATCATCTTATATTGTTCATAATAACATAAAAAACATATTCACCAATTTTTATCTGAATATGAACATTATTTAATAAAGAAGAACATTGGAAATTATTAATTTTATTTTGTCGAACTTCCTGTCAACTGTGACGTACTTTAAATTGCATGCCGGGAGTGAAATAAATCTCATTTTAAGTCTTGTTCGTTAATCATCTAATAACGCGATTTAAAGCGCCTCGATGACTATCTTGCGTAGCTATTAAGTACCGTTCCACCTAAGAATCAGGCAAGACCCAATACATGTCCATCTTGGATTTTCTTTATAATTACAAGTATCTAGTGGATATAACTAAAATACTTTAAAATGCATTCAAATGTGCGGTCATACTTCTCGTTGCTATGGAAACGGAGGCTGTTAAAATTAGCACTAAAATCCTCAAATCTAATGAAAAAAAAAAGGACTTTTAGCGTTTTTGTGCTGAAAGTAGACAAAATACAGAATGTGTGATAGAACATTTAATGGTGATTTCTTTTAAGGTACAATTGAAGTATAAATTACATATTTCAATTCAATAAAAAAATTATATAATTACAAAAATATTGACATTTTTGTGACATAGCTCTTCAATCTATAAAAAACGACAAATTAAAGGCATTTTTGTGTTCTAATAATTAACAAGACCAGACAGACCCCGTCTAAACTGCATTTAAATCATAAAATATGATAGTTGTATTACCTATTACAGAAAAAAAAATTCCGCGTTTTTTTATAATGCCCCCATATAATCGCTATGCAATTGTTTAAAGAAATAGGGAATTTTACGAATAATAATTGACTAGACTGTATTTCCTGCTTACTTTGAATTTCGTATAAGAGTTGTTGTAATAAACTTATTAGTCAATCTCTGAAACACTTATTAAAGTGAATGATTTGTATGCAAAATATGTGTCACTAAAGGGCATGATGACCTTGACCTTGACCTCTAAAATGATATATCGTTACATTATGAGCTTATTGCTGAAAGTAAAAGCTCTACGACTCTCAATGTATATTTTATATTGCTGATAAAACAATACCTGATGCTTTCTATTCATTTAAAAATCTTTCCAACATATTTTATATACTTTCTATTGCCATATCAGTTATTGTGAAAGCAACATTCAGCACTTTAAAAAACAGTTAAGAGCTTCACCATGAACGCATGATACTCTGTCACTTTTAATGAATAAAGTTCAATAACTTCTCAATGTCATCTATTTTAATAGATATAAACCAGTTACTAAAGTTTCATGAAAACTACTCAAAGCATTTTTGAGTTTTTGTCAGAAAACTAGAAAATCCCCCCTTTTTATGAATGAAACACCACAACTCAGAAAAGTAAAATCTCAAATTATAAAAATCGAAAGGGAGCTTATGTCAACAGATATAAACAAAAAACCAAAGTTTCATGAAAATTCATTAGAGCATTTTTTAATTCTTGTTATGGACTTCAATTTTACTTCATCAGATAAAAATTCAGCATGTTCAGAGACAAACTATGCTTAAAATTTCTTTTGTCAATATACACTGATGTTGCTAAAGTGATACAACTAAGACTTTGGGCAATTGTACATGTGATGGTAGAATCACTAAACTTCTCTTATATTTTCACAGAAAAATCAGAATAAATATGTCAAAGTTTGAATTTTTTATGCTAAAACTTGTTAAATGTGTTTTATACATGTATATCCAAAGTCAGACAGTATTCTAATTTGATTTACCCACTTAAAGTATTACAATTTTAAATAGTACATACATATATCCACAAAACTTTGTGCAATAACAAGCATTGATACATTTTAAAAGACAGAAAGGAAATACTTTATATTAAAGTTGAAAAATCTGTCACAAGAAGGAAATTTCAGAAGCCTAAAAAAGCCACCTTACCCTACAAAAATTATTGCTTAGACAACAGTCAAAAAAAATCTTTCAGTGAAAACAGCAATGACGACATTTCAAATCTTACTTTTCCCAAATCAAATGTTACATGTTTAAAATGTCTTAAAATATATCATGCCTTTAATATCATATTATAATGATAAGAAGATGTGGTACGAACTATGAGTGACCACTACTTGTTAACGTTAGCAACTACAAAATGTATAGGTTATTGTATGACCTCCAACATAGATCAAAATCCCACTTGATTGTAATAGTTGTCAAATGAATATATGTATTGTAAATGTAAAGGCCCGAGAACACAGTTCATTTCCCCTATTTGCTTATTGTAAAATAATGAAAATTTAAAAAAAATTCCACCTGCTCAATATAAGATTGGGTGTGCATAAAGTTTGACTTTTTTTACCAAACACATATAAAATATTCTGAAAAGTCTATCAGCTCATTTTCTCCTGGTTACCCAAAACCTAAGGACAAAGTCACATAGCTCCCAAGAAGACGAAATTTCACCCTTATTTACCTGACCACTGAAAATTTAAAAAAAAAAGTATTTAGACATGTTAGACAGTATATCTAAGTCATATCTTTTACCTTAATACAAAGAAATAATGAAACATTTTAAAAAAGGCAAAGAAAAAAAACCTAAAAATTACACTGAAATTAAGGGGACTAACTATGTTTGTGGACAACAAAATGAAAATTGAAGGTAGATAAGTTCATAACTGTGTCCCCGGACCAATATATTAACAATGTATACTGCATAAATATGGTACACATATCAAAGCTAAACGTTTTAAAATCAGACATCTAATGTTTCTATAATAGCAATGTTATCCAGTAAGTTTAATACTGACAATAAATCATCATCATTTCCGTCTTCAATGTCAACTGTATCAATAGCTAATTTCTTATTTTTGATGGATGAGATGCAGACAGAGAAAGACGTGAAAAAGATGTTATTTGGCTGGGTTGAAGCCATTCTTCCGGTGAAAATTTTCTTTCCCATTTTCTTTGATATTTCTCAATTCAATTGCAACATTTTCTGAATTTTCTTTTCTGCCAGTTTTTCCACCTTTGTCCTACAACTCCGTTAAGTAATCCTTCACCTTCTGTGAGAATCGGACACACTTTTTCTCTTTTTTTCAAAGCCCATCCCAACGATGGCACTTTGTTACAAGGTACATTAATATTAGCTGTGTTGCCAGTGGTTATTTTTGACCGGTCTGGTATTTCCTGGCATTTGGATGCCCACAGTTTTTTTGCTCTATCATAAGATGACTCCATCATGAGTTTTTTATCATGTTTTCCAATATACATGTGATCTTCAAGTTTATTGTAGGACTTGTAAATCTTACCACATTCTTCTTCAGGGCAATAAAAACATCATTATCATCTTCATCATTTACGGCATCAACTGTATGGTCTTCATCATTTTGGGCTTCAACTGTATGATCAACATTATCTTCATCTTCAGGCACTGATGGTACAAGAGATTTCTCTTTGATCTTACCTAAACTCTCAGAGTTATTAAAGTCACTAACCACATGGATATCTGTGCTTGTCTGCTTCACCTTACTATACCCATCCACTGTTTCTTGTGTTGTGAAGTTCCCTTCTCCAACATTGTACGCTCTCCAAGTTCTAATGCCACCATCACAAAACCTAATGTTACTCAGAAAGCTTACTCCTTTCCATGAGTGTTTTTTGATCTTTTGATTGTTTGTATTGATATCAACTACAGCTGCCTGTACCCCCTGAATTCCCTTTCCACATTCAATGGCTTTCTTGACCTCATAAGCTGTTGAGATGTTGTGTCCTTCAGCTGCATGACTTCTGATTTTGCCCCTCATGTGTGCGATTTTGGCATCACAATAGCTCTTTCCACTTTGAGCTTCACTGAAGTCATAACCCAATATTTTTATTCCTAAAACAAAAAAAAACAAAAATAATCCATATAGTTATAACCCGACCACAATACGAAATTCTTAACATAATTTCATTTATCTGCCTATATCAAAGTATTGAATGCAATCTGGTTGTGTTTTGGCTTATTGATTGTTGGTGTTTACATGTGGAGCAGGATCTGCTTACCCTTCCGAAGCATTTGAGATCATCCCCAGTTTTTGGTGGGGTTCGTGTTGCTTAGTCTTTAGTTATCTATGTTGTGTATTGTGTTCTATTATTTGTCTGTTTGTCTTTTTCTTTTTTAGCCATGGCGTTGTCAGTTTATTTTCGATCTATGAGTTTGACTGTCCCTCTGGTATCTAATCTTTCGCCCCTCTTTTAAAAGAATTCAGTCATGTCAACTTATTTGTAGATCTTGACTTGCTTATCATTTTTCCTAATACAAATTCTCCGTATCTAATACAGTTTACAAAATAATAGACAATAATGACATGAATGAAGGAAATATGAAAAAAAAAATGACATTTGACATAAGGGCAATAACTCCTATAAGAAGTCGTCTGACAATTTTGATGTTTATTCTCAACATTTTTGGCCGTCAAATTTTCTCTATTTGAAGTGGTTTTCAAGCTAAAAGACAAAACCTGCATTCATTTTTTAGCCATGTCACCCATCTTGCTTGACAGGCAGTCATCAGACACATGTTTTAAACTGGATATCCAAATAATGATTGTGGTCAAGTTTGGTTAAATTTGACCAAGTAGTTTCAGAGTAGAAGATTTTTTTAAAAGTTAACAGACAATAACTGACGACAGACAACCAGGTGAGCTTAAATAACATGAAATAAAATAAATATTGTTTTCCTACCTGTTCTTTGAGACATTTAGGTAATGACAACCAAAGATGACCACAATGGTAACATCCAGCATTGTCTGATCGCAGATAAACCTCTGTTATTTTAGGAAACTGGGTCTTGATTGTCTGTAGAAGGTGTTCAAGCACCGATAATACTGCAAAAAAATCTTGCTTGACAACATCCATCGTATGGGTTAATGTTTTGTGCTGAAAAAAGAAAGGTAAAAAGCTATGTAAGAATCTTAATTTGCTTTTAAAACAAACTTGAATATGTGTCCACAGCAAAACATGCCTTATGAAATTTCCCTTTTCGGAGAACAATGGATTAAAACACTACACTGAATTCAAATTTGTATTACTATAAAACATAAGAAACGAGACGGGTGCCATATGTGGAGAAAAATCTGCAATGCTGTCATTTATAAGGTAATACATTTACATGGATTTATTTTTGTTAATACATAACTGTACTTGAATCAATTACAATTACAGATATCTCGAATTCATACAAATTACTGCAATGTTATGTTTTTTATTTTTCTTCAGTTCCCACCACAAAATGAATGCAGTCTGTACTGTTAAATGTTCTCGTCACTTTGATTTCACATGGCTTTGGTTGTCTCATCAATTCCTTATTTTTTTAACTTTAACTAGATGTCTGCTGATATTTTTTAATGTGGTTTCTGCAATATTAGTAATTGCTTAATAAGATAAATAATTCATATAAACTTACAAATGGCTTATGGAGAAATGTATGGTGATATATCATTTGTATATTTATAGTACTTGTATCTACTTGTCATTTGTTGTAGCTATATGTACACATGTCAGGGTTCACCACAGAATGAAAATCAAGGGTGGGGGAGAAAGTTCATCAAATCGGAGATTTTGTGTTGCGTTGTTGAATCGATTCCTTGTGCATACATTATTAATTATATGCCTTAAATGTATTTGTCATATATATAACTAATTTGGAAAGGGGTCTCACAGAGTTTTTGTAGTTGGTCTTATTAGTTGTCACCACACTTGTAGGAACATATTAAACAGGGAGAGTAAACACCTGATGTGGCTTCCCATCATGATGATGTAAGAACCCATTCTTTTATGCATGTTATGGTTCATGCCTGTTATTTGTTTCTCACAAGAAGAGATATATACAATATTAGGTCAATGTCAGAAAACTATAAACCTTTTTGTATGAGGGTGAGAACCTGGGGAAGGGCGAGGTTTTACTGAGCACTTCCACAGTTTTGTGCCGATTTTTTTTACATTTACATGATTTAGAAGTGAACGAAGAATAAAAAAATGTAATATGTTAAAGATGAGGCCATAACAGGACATACATGTATGAAGTCATATTCTTCGGGGAATTTTTATTTAATAATACAATGAAAATGTTACCATGAGAGAAATAGGTAATTACTCATGTTAGAATTGGATATTTATCAATTATGGACCTTTGATGATGTCAATACATGATGGATGGACCTTTTTAGATTATATTGATCTCGGACTTTGTCCTCGGTCAATTAATCCAACAGGTCCAAACATAATGTATTGACTATTGACTGAGTGAGAGACCTTAATTTATATATAACATATTTGTAAATAGTATAATTTTTAAAATGATATTCACTCATTGTTAATATTTTGGAAATGATATTGACTCTACGATAACATTGAGTCAATATCATTTTTAAAAATAGTATCGTCGAGTGTGTGAAAATAGTGAAAAATACCAAATATATATTGGGAAACACATGACCAAATAAAATAATGATAAACAAGAAACATCAAACCATATGTTATATTGCTTGATATCCAATTCTCACTAATATTATCAAAACTATAAATACATGTAACTTTTCCAATCTTATATATGTATTCATACCTTTAAGCTTCCATCTTCATCTCTAAAAATGGAAACTGCACAATGCCAGTGTAAGCCTTTCTACCCAAACCAATCAGACATTTTTTCTCTGAATAAATGGGGAAGAAACTTCATTGCCCAATCCACAACGATTAAAAGTTGATTTTCCTTCAAGTTTTGAAATACATCATGATGAGCCTCATCTTGATTTACTGTACGTAAAATGTGAGATTTCCATTCAGAAATTTGTCGTTCTGAGCACTGAACATCCTGTAATAGTACCTTTTTATCTGTCAATTGGCATGAATTTACTGCTTCTAGAATTTTGTCAATTGCGGTAGTAAATAAATCACATCTATCACATGATTTTAAATGTTTGTGTGTACAGACATGTCTGAATGCTGGAGTTTTCGGATCGCTTAATGCATACTGTTGGCAATGATAAGCACATTCATCTTCTCTTTGAATGTGTAGCTTATAATCTGTTTTTAAATATATTTTAGTGTTTGAAAGTCTATTTTGATATCATTTTTCCAATCTTCTGGTTCTTCCAACCTGTCAACCAATGACATTAGAGTGTCAACCGCCTACGATCCATCAGCAGCTATATTGTCAACCCCTTTAAGACATGTTCTTTTAGAAGCTGCACAAGCTTTCAAAACTTGAAATAAGGTTGAATTGCTAAGAGGTGAAAATGAGTTCTCTGTGCAGTAACTTGTGTATAAACGAACAAGGTTTGAATGCATCATTGTGCGTATTACTTCAGGTATTGGTAATACTTCTCCTGAATCAAGTTTAAGGTCTCTTGTGCCATAGGAGACAATCTGTGAAAATGATATCTTGTGGTATGGTTTGAGTATCCATAATAATTTTTTTTTAACTTTAGACCTTGATTGGGAGCAATAGCATTCATCAATGCATCTGTTGTTTCCAGTGCTTTTCTCTTATAATAACGAGATTGTTTTGAATATTCCCGTGGCATAGATAGTTGGGATCTCAATGGACTGACAGATCCACGACTTATTATAAGTTCTATGGCTCTGTTCACTTTTGATAGTGGATGTATGACAGATTGAGCTTCCTCTCCCGTACTCCAGTTTGAACATTGACTTGAATGCTGTGTTTCTTGGAATGAGATTTCCTGAAATAACAAACAAAAATACCATCATATTTGATCAATGAAAATAAATTTTGCCATTGCTATTACAATTGCATACCAAAGATCATTGACTTACAATGAGAGGTTCCTCTTTAACTGACTTAATCACATTAACTTTAACATTTCCACTAAACACAAGTTTAAAAGTCACTTTACCATGACACAAAGGGGGATAGGACAAAATAATATCCATATAGTAAAGAGCTGGGAGGAGTGTGGAAAAAAAAGTTTGGCAATGTTGAATGGTGATATTATTAGTTACGTAGTGTGCTAGTGACCTAATACGATATATATGGGGTCAGTAAATTCCATATGGGGTTAGAGCCAAGCTCGAATCCCCATATGGAATTTACTGACCCCATATATATTGTATTAGGTCACTAACACACTATGTAACGAATTTATCTTACCGACTATCTTTAACTTAACATGTGGTATTTAGACTATAGCCTATAAAAGTGACCAAGTCTTCAACAGTTAGTAGTAAGAATCTACTTCCATTGGTCTTTACAAATGCCAACAATAACAACTTGTTAGCTTTAAATGTGTTTTATGAATGTATTTCAGTCGTTCATCATCAATTGCATCGTCTGTTGAAACCTTTAAGGTTTTTCCTCAACACTGTGCTGTTTTTATAAAGGGACGTCACACCACTACTAACGGTGTATTGAAATAAGCCTCGCCTACTAACCTAATATGGAACTCTACTAACCTAATATGGAATATACACGGTCTCCAGGCGGTTGGTTTTAACCAATCATATTCCTAGAGATGTATCAGAGGTAAGATAAAACTGCATACATAATATCACCAACTAACCAATAACAAAATGAATAAAGATTAAATTAAAATTGACCATACTACAAAAACTGAAGAAAACAACAGGCCTATAAAACAAAGTACATGTATTAATGTACTACACATGCCCAAATTAGGTTAAATTAGGTTAAAATATATATACATATATATATATATATATATATATATATATTTTATATTTTATATTTTATAAAAGTTTTCTTTGGTCCTTTTTGTGATAACTTTTCATATTGCCCTACTCCTTTGATATTTGGTTTTCTGAAGACTTGTAGAGAGAATGTATGACTTATGACCCTACGTCATTGTTGTTGTCTGGAAAAAAATGATTTTAAAGATAATCATTAGTCTTTCAAACTCAAGGATGTCTTCCAGCTTCAATGACATTGCAGCCGAGAAACATCCTCTTGGTTGAAAAATGGATAATCTATAAATATTTTTATAAAGTTCTAAGATTTAGTTTTTTTTTTTTTGGTATTGTATTTTATTTTTCAAACTTATTTATTTTGTTCAAAAATCCTTGTATCAACATTCCACTTTATAATTTGTATTGTATACATCTCTTGAACTGTATATTTATATATTATGGTCCTTTAGCAGCTTATAATTATTCATTCTACTTCAGCTATCCAACATTCATTTACATTTTTTGTTTAGATAAAATACCTCGACCTTTACCAATGTGACATGTTTGGGGTCAATATTTAGAATGTGATGAAGATGAAAATAATCATCTTGTACATTACTGCAAACCATGCAAAAGCATAAACATACCTCTTCAGAAAAATTTAGAATTACTACTGTAGGCATGGTTTCCATACACTTTCTTGGATAGGTTTCAATAACTGCACCACTCTCCATTTTTGAAATTGCGATTTGTACCTGCAAATTTATACTTTATATTCAAAATTTTCGACAATTCATAAACTTATGCATGCACATATCTACCAGAGCTGGACCCAAAATCAAAACTCTAACTACACGGTAAAATTCAGCAAACAAAGAACCTCATGTATCTAATTTTAGTTAAAATCAAATAAAGTTTAATTTTGGACCCCAATTTAGACCAACTTGAAAACTGGGACCAAAATCAAAAATTTTAGTACATATTTAGAATCAGCATATAAAAGAACCTCTCAAATTCATTTTTTGTTAAAATCAATCAAAGTTAAATTTTGGAAACTTTGGACTTTAATGTAGACCAATTTGAAAACCAGTCCCAAAATCTAAATACAAATGTACATGATTAGATTTAGCATATAAAACAAACTCACTGATTTTTTTAAAAATTCAAACAAAAGTTTTATTTTAGACCCTCTGAACCTTAAAGTGGACCAAATTAATAACAGGCCCCAAATTCAAAAATCTAAATACATGGTTAGATTCAGCACACCAAAGAACCCCATGTATTCAATTTTTGTTCAAATTAAACAAAGTTTAATTATGGACCCTGATTTGGACTGACATGAAAGCTGTGACCAAAATAAGAATCTAAATAAACTGTAGAACTCTTAAATTCAGCATATCAAAGAACCCCACAATTTTTTTTAAAATCAAACAAAGTTTAATTTTGATCCTTTTGGACTTTAATGTGGACCAATTTAAAGACAGGCCCAAAAATTAAAAAAACTGAATATATTGTTAGATTTGGCATATCAAAGAACACCAATGATTCAATTTTTGATGAAATCAAACAAAAGTTTAACAATGGACCCTTAGACCTTAATAGACGTAATAGGTCAAATCAAAAACAGGGTCCAAAATCCAAATTTCTAAATATTCGGTTAGATTCAGCATATTAAAGGAACCACTAAAGCACTTTGAATTAAACCCCATTTAAAATGGGCAAAAGATAATCAATTTATACAAAGTATTACAAAAGTATCGTGTTTGGCCCCTTTATCCTAAACTGTTAGGGTCATAACCTCCAAAATGAATCCCAGTGGATAGTTTGTAGATCTAAACACTTTGTCAATGTCAAATTTGATATAAAGTGGTTTTCAACATAAGACAAAACTTTCAATTTACCCCCTATGTTCTATTTTAAGCAATGTCTGCTGTGTTGGTTGAAAGACCCAACACATTTTTTAAACTAGAATCTCCAATGATGATGGTGGCCAAGTTTGGTTTAAAATGGCTCGGAAGTTTTAGAGGAGAGAATTTTTGAAAAATTTAATGACAGACAATTAGTGATGAAAAGAGCTAACATGACGTTTTGAGTGTCAAATTCATAAAATTATAGTTATAAATTCATTTTCAAGCACTGTCACTTTAAATAAACTGCTTCGCTCAGCACAGCTGGATACGCCCGCAGAGGTCCAACCCTGAACAGTTGGGGCAAAAATGGACACAATATTCAAGCTTGATACAGGTCTGAATTTGGATTATAATTAAATATTTGACATATTATAGGTTTCTGAATAAATGTAGTCAAAGAACTTGAAATTGGTTATATGAATTGAATTTATATTTAATTAAAGATTTCTTGCTGTTGTGCAATACACTGTGCTATTGCACAATACTTAGTAAATCTGTTGTTTGACTATAAACAAATAAAACCTCATAACTCGGATACGTTAAATCGAAAATTTATAAAAATCAAAAGAGAGCTTACAAAAATAGATATAAACAATTTACTAAAGTTTCATAAAAAAATGCTGAAAGCATTTTTGAGTTATTGTCCGAAAACTGGAAAATCCCCCTTTTTGTAATGAATAAAACCCCATAAATCGGAAATGTATAGTCTAAAATTCATAAAAATCAAAAGGAAGCTCATGTCGATAGAAATAAACAATTCACCAAAGTTTCTTGCAAATTGGTGAAATTATTTTTGAGTTATTGTCCGAAAACTGGAAAATCACCCATTTTTTAATGAATAAATAGGTATGCCACATGAAATTTTCAGTAGATTTATATAATAAAATCAACCATTTTATGTGATAGAGCATAACACACTGAAATCTGACACACTGACTATCTTCATGAAATTTTGTCTTTAAGGGTTTTTTGGTATGATCTTTCATTTAGACCTGTCAGATTTATGGCAACAATTTTCATTAAAAAACGACTAAGTCCAACATATTTTCAGGATAAACTTTGCATAGCTTCATTACTATATGAACTATCTTCATGAAATTTTGTCTGTAAGGGTTTTTTGGTATGATCTTTCACTAAGGCATGTCAGATTTGGTGTAAATCTTCAATTTCAAGCAAAATGGTATCCATGGAAACATTTTTTTGTGAAATTCTGCATTTTTTTGTTACAATCCTAAGAAATTTTCACAAATATTTGACAAATGTTTGACCTGACTGCATGCAACTCCGCTTTTTTTTTGGTATGATCTTTTATTTTTCAATATCTTAAGTAATGTAACTCTCTTTATGCCAAACTGTATCCATGGCAACCATTTTTCTTTGTGAAAATGTGTAATTTTCATTATGAATCTTTATATAGAATGTCAAATTTTTTGAAATTACAGCAATTGACCTTAAGGTTTTCAGGTACCATCTTTCATGTAGTCTTGTGTAATTTTGTATCTCTTTAAATTGTAGAGGAACTGTTACCATGGGAACCCTATTATATAGCTATATTACATATTTTAGTCATATATGGAGCAGGAAAATTTTACCCTTCCAAGGCACCATTTTCAACACCATTTTTATTGGGATTTCATGCTACACAATCTTTTGTTTGGGGTGATTTTGCTACTAAGTAAAGGAAAATCCCTTTTATGAAACTAGTGTTTGCCAAAAAGCTTAGTTACCATATTGCTTTTCTATTTTCATACAATGAATTGTGTATCATGTTGAATCATTTTTACAGTACTAGTATACTGATTTCTATATAGACAAACTATGAATTAAATAAAAATTTAATATACCAATAGTTAAATTACTACTCTTGAACAAAATACTTTTCAACAAATTGATTATGGTGATGATTTATATCATCAATGTCTGGAATTATCCAATGTCTCAATCCAGGGGAGGGAAGAATGTCAAAATGCGAATAAATAACAAATTTCATATCTATATCCTTTATATCCTCCTTTGACGGCCATTTAAACGTAATTCCTTTTTCTCTGGCGTGCCATGAAGTTAATATTTAATATATTTTCAGGTTTAAGCTGCAATACTTCTCCTGGGTACCAATCATCCTCAAATGATATAGCTACCCATGTACCAACAGTTATCTCTTTTTCTTTGTCTAATTGTAAAAATGACACAAGATTGTCTTTTAGTTGCGCAAGAGTGTTTTTATAGGCAAATGCTGTTTTTGGAATTTCCATTTTTAAAATCTGTTTGCAATATAAAAGTTGATCTCTCAATTTTTCCTTTTTTAATTTAATTGTTTTTGCTGTCCTTGAAATACTTTCGATATCATCTCGGTTTCTCACTATTCCCCCCATTGTTTTTAACATTACATTCAATTGTGTTCATCTGTGTTTTTTTCTTTTGTTCTGCTTTTAATTTCTTACATTTTACAATTTTTATCATTTTTGTTCTTTCTTCCAAAACTTTTTTTTCATGCAACCTCTCTTTTCTTCTGAAAGAAGGGGCTTTATTTCTAGCTTGTTTTAACATTTCTTTCCTTTCAAGTATTGATTTAGTTTTTAACCATGCAACAGTTTTGTTCCTTTTAAGCATGCTCACTGAACTATGATGTCTGAATGTAGCATTTGGTTTTTTTCTCATCGAAAAATCAAGGTCACCAAACAAATTTTCAGCAGGAATATTTGTTAGCTTGCTATGTGAAGTACGCTGCTGAAGTTGGACATCTGCTGAACCATATATTCCATTTTCTAAGTGGTCTTTAAGCTGCCTCTCAACTATTTGTAACATTGCTTCACATATTTTGTTTAAATTTGATTTTACATTTGGGAAACACATGGCAGCATTAAGTACAATTTCATCTGTAACATGAGGATAGTTTTCAAATAAAGGCTTCATATTTCGGTCAAACATTTCGTCACAATTTATTTTCCACTCAGCAAGTTTACTTTGTAAAGGTCTAACAAATTTGTACAAATCAACATATTTTTCATTACTGTTTATTAGATTCCAGTATGGTTCTGCAATCAATACAGAAGCCATAGCTATAGCAGCAACCTGCGACATTACACCTTCACAAGATATATCAGCGAGGACAGATTGAAGTTTCAAATTTGGGGTTTCAAAGTAATTTGACAAAAATCTATAACGTCATGTTGATGGTAAACAATAGAAACTGCACCTGTGAATAAATTGTTAAACCTGTTGCCTCTGTAGTTAATTATTTTTGAAGATTTTTTTATCATGCATGAAGGCTAACCACTGCTGTCGTACACCATTTTTTTCATCACCTCTAGGACCTAGAATTTCTGAAGCAGTTCTTATCAGACGGACTGCAGCTGGTTCTGAATTGTTCTTAAAACGAAAAATTGTGGCAATGAGTCGCGGCCTAACGGAATATTATCTTTTTTTTTTCAATAACTTTAAAATTTCAGTATGAAATCCCAAAAGAACATGGGCAGAACAATAGAAAAAATTTAAACTTTGTACTTCAACCTCATTTAACTGTTGACTGAGTTCTGAAGATCTCCATTCATCTATAATTTGATTAGTTTTTTTCATTACACTTGATCGGTCACTCATCATTGCAGATAATGATAATAAAAACTTCTGAACATTTACATTTTGATAAGAAGCTGATTCCTGAAGAGTATCTTTAATCACATTTGCTACTGTTTCTGAGTCCTCTTTTGCTATAACTTTGTAGCCTAATGAAAGTGTGGATTTTTTGTATGTATTCTCATATCTAGAATTTTTTTGCCATCACGGCCTGTGCCATCTGAGAAGAAGTCAAAGTTTTCAGAATTGGCCAAAGTTTCACTAATCTGTTGTTTGGCAACAATGTGGGCCTCATCACATATATTTAAAACAGTGGATCTGCATGGTAAGTCTACAGATGAGTGAAAAATATTGTCACTTACAGATCTAATTACATTTGAAATCTTATTACTTGGTACATCAATACCTTGTAGTTCAAAAATGCAAGTCCTTAAGTCATCAGTGTACCTTCTACTGTCTGGATCTTTAGTTATAACTTTCTTATTTTCATTTTGTAAACTGTTCAATTCATCATTCACAATTTTGTTTTCTCTATTCAAAATGATGTTTTCTTGTTTTCTATTTTCAATTTCTACATTACAGTTATGAAGATTGTTACATAAATTGCTATTTTTCTTTGACAAATATGACACTTTTTTAGATAACTTTTTTTATCTTCATTCTGTGTTCTCCCTGTATGTTGTCAATTGTGGCATTTAAAGTATTTACACTTTTCTTCAAAGACTTATATTTTTTAACCAGCTTTCCATTTTTGTTGCATACATTTAACATTTTCCTATCAATGGTTTTTTCCTTCCTTTTCAATCTTTTAACACAATTTTCTTTTTTTGATGATATAATAATACGCTGTTTTTCTTTAATTTCTGCCTTTAATGTTTCATTTTCTTGTTTTTGTCCTTTTAAATCATGTATTTGTAACTTTTGCTTTGTAAGTTTAGCTTCATTTAGATTAATTTGTTTGTTTTGTTCATGTATCATTTCTCTTAAAATTGCTTTTTCCTCCATTAAGCAGTTAATTTCCTGAAAATTTTGTTTCTGATCACCAACAAGTTTTAAACATGTTTTGGCAAGCTCATTATTTTGTTTTTCTTCAGCAGTGAGAATCCTTGAAGCCTTAGTTGTGCTGTTAATAAATTTTAAAAAATTTGTATTTTTAAATTCTTGTAAATCTTCTGTCTTCCTATTTTTCATAAAACATTGATATAAAGTGTTAACTTTTTGATGTAAGTATTTCATTTTATCTGGTGTACATTTAAATTGCATTTCCTCCGGTATTAATTTTTTCATCCAGGCACACACCACACCCCAACAATAGTTATTTTTGTTCTTATAAACACAAATTTCATGGAATGCCTCTACCGTAGCTGAATTTGTCAAAGAAGAAGAACAGGGTGACTCTAATGACAATTTATTTATACCTAATGCATTGCATGCTTTTCCAATAAATTTCTGTGTTTGTGATTTGCCTGCAGCACTTATAATTTCTTCAGTAATTTTTTCTTTCTTCAGAAGGTTTCTAGTAACTGTCCTTGACACATTGGACCATTTTGGTATTCTAATTGCTGGTATCGCAAACCTGAGTATTTCTTCTAAAGTTGTATATATAGTTGCATCCATTTCCGCAATTGTCATATATAGCAAGGCATACTGCGCTGAAGTTATGCATGACAGGCCTGAAAAAGAATAAAAGATAACTTAACAATGGGACAGAGATTTATTTGAATTAGCAAATGTTTTAAATAACTCAATCCATACAAATACAATTCCCAGGTCTCATTTAAAGGTTGGTGTTGCTTTTTATTTAAAAAAAAAAACTTAAGTCCACACCTGAAAAAATTTGCTTTTTCATTTAAAAAAAAACTTAAGTCCACACCTGAAAAAAATTTGGGCAGCATCCCTCCTAGAAATTAACATTTTCAATTACCCCCTCCCTATACAGCCAAGGCCTGATATGGAGGGGATTATTTTTTTTCTAAAGGGATGAAAGTATGTACGGGCAAGTCTCATTTATTAGTCAAATTTGTGACATGAGACCATCATACTTTCCCTGAATTTTTTATTCAGGTTATTGCCAAAATCGTTTTAGCAATTAAAAAAAACTTACCTGTTGTTAATCTTTTATTAATTATATCTGCAACATCAGCTGCAGTCCAACCGCTTAGCGTCAGCAACTCTGATTTCGAAAACGTTGTATTCATTGTTATGGTGTAACGTCAGATTGATTGTTGTAGCGTCATTAGAAACGGAAGTGACAACGGATGCCAAATAAGGGCAATTCGGTACATGAGCTAGATTATTTAGTTTCGTATCTTATAGTGATTTTGAAAGAAAAAATTATGAGCTTTCTGATGATATAATTTTTATCAAATAAAATCACCGATAACCGGCTTTTAAACGGAATTAAATATTTATTTTCATTTTTTCAACACGTTTTTATATTTTGATCAGACAGAGAATTACATCATCAAAAAATGCGAAACTAAATCTTTAAAATGAACCTTCAATGCAATAAAAATGGCTAGAGGCTCCGGTACCGCCGCCTCATCAAAACTACTAGAGAACGGCATCTAATCCTCAAATTTTGAACACGACGTCGCGAATATTGTTTACAGATGCGGATGGCTCAATTGTATACTGTTCGGAAAATCCGTTAATTTTATTTCTACCGCTGAAAACGAACTACATGATACTCTGAAGGTTGCAGTTTTTGAAGATATATTTTATTAGGGTGAAATTTAAAGGGAAACCCTTGAAAAACATATTTGAAAATGACGTTCCAAATGAAAGTCATTGAAATCCAACAACAAAATGGCGTCATATGGCATACCTAGAATAAAACCCCAAAACTCGGAAACGGTTAATCCGAAATTTATAAAAAAAACGAAAGGATGCCCACGTCAATAGATATAAACAATTTACCAAAGTTTCATGCATATTGGTGAAAGCTTTTTTGAATTAATGTCCGACATGTTGACGACGGACGGACAGACAGACGGTCAACGGTATATCATAATACGTCCCGTAATCGGGCGTAATATGAGGAAGGCGCTACCTTAATTGCCAGCTTTATACCAAGACTATGTCCTATTATATTGATTGATTGTTGGTTGCTTAACATCCAGTATTTCATGCATGTTCAGGACGAATGTCCTAGATATACAATATAGGAAAGGTGTACTGACATAAGAGGTCTTTAAACACATTAGCTCCAATTGGAGCTGTCGTTAGTAGAAGCCATATTAATTATGTGTATCAGCGGGGATAAATGTGAAAGCATAAAAAAGGGACCTTCATCAGAGGCAGAATGGTGGATTAATCTTTGCACCCTATTTATATAGATACCGCAAGTTAATTCTGAACCGCTGGTTAACTGTGAACCATCTGTTACCATGGTTACCGTATTTATATAAATAGGGTACAAACATTAATCCACTGATGAAGATCCCTTTTGGATCGAAACCGGTCAGGCATTGAGCATCAACAGGCGCTGTTAACTATGTGTATTGGCATATACTATATTTTTATGAATGTCCTAGATATAGTTTTTGTCTAAAATGAAATAATAAGTTCAGATGGAAAATGTTTAGGGAACGATCATTGAACTTCAAAAGGTGGGAGGGGGTATGGTTTTTTTCTTAAAAAAATATTCTGATTCCCAAATTGTTGAGAAAAAAAATATTCTGTTCAAGCAGAGGACAAAAAACATTCTGAATCCAGATTTTCCCCATACATTTTTGTACCTTCATTAAATTTTGACCAAATAGTTTTGATTGATAGCGTTGAAGCCTTTCGTGTGAAAAAAATCTGACTCCGACAAAAACCATACTATGCTATGGTCCATATTGTTTTCTGCAGAAAATGAATTTATTGATGATTTATATAAATGACAATGCTTACATTCATTATTTTGGTCCATTTTCATATTTTTTCTTTCTTAGCAAATCTTACAAAATTTAAAACAATAAAAGATTTGTTTAACTTCAAAACTATGAATACTGTTATACAATCCATAACTTTGTTAAATTATTTTTTGTTGATTTTCATGAAGAGGTGGAGGATTTGAAATATCTTTTCATCAATATATTTAAAAGTTGTAGCTGTTTTTGTTATTTTGTATTGCAAACAACACTTTCTGTTTGTTGAATTATTTTACTTTCTAAATTAGCTGGATGTGACTTTTTGTTCATTTTCTATTCCCAGTTTCCTGCATCTCCTATATATTTGATCAGCAAGAGGATCATTCTGATTGTTAAAATAAGGGTTTGATTGAATTTACAGTGAGCCTGTTTAGATTATTGTTTTGATCAGGTTTCATTTTCATTTAATCCTAAGGAATGTTAACCATAAATAGGATTGTTAAGTTCATAATTTAAAGATTTTGTTATTTTCAAGGAATTTTTTCATTATTTTTTTTGGAGGGGTAATTCTGTTTTCTTCAAGATTTTTAAAAATTTCAAATTTTGTCAAACATTTTTGGGGTTGATTTTTCCATAATTTTTGGGGGTTTTCGTCAAAAAATTTACCATTTTTACATTGATTATTTCTCATTTATATATAAATGCAACAAATATTGATATGGCAGGAGATACACACGAAACAGGGTGTAAATTATTTTATCGATAATTTGTGCAATTTTCCTTTGATGTGTACTCCTTGGTAATGTCAGTATCAGTGGACTGGTCATGAAAAAAAAAATATATTGGATCAGTTCGCAATTGACTTGCGCAAATGCACCGCAATAGGATCTACTTTCCCTCTAATTCACAAAATTGCACATGATTTTTTTTTTACAGAAACATATGAGTTATTTGGTGAATGAAACACTTGTCATTGTTTGAAACTTTTAGTAATTAAAATTTAGTTTAGCCTTTTTTGAACAATTCCCTGATTGTGTGAATATTTGAACAGAAAATGTTGGAAAAACTTGATAAATTGCATTTTCTGCAGAATTATTGATAGCTTTCCTTACTATTCACAAGGACATATATAACTAACATATCGTCCATGCTATTCCGATCTGAGTTTTTATTCATACATAGTCTGGCATGGCTGGTGCTGTTCCAAGTTGTCTTCTTTTTCTGTTTCTTGGGAAGTATTTATTTAACCTGTTCAGTCACTATAAAGTGTTACAATTCATATTTAGACGCAACACATAAATAGTGACCAAAAAGGTACCGCTTTCACATGAGAGAAGCTAGAAAAAAATTAAATGTACACATTTTCAATATTTTTGTTATGTAGGACCATCATATAAAATTAAAAGAGATATGTAGTTAGAGACTGCTGCTGAATACAAATGTTTGGGTTAACCTGATACCTGTTAGTCCATATTGAAGTTTGAAGGGTCCAAAATTAAAATATGTTTGATTTCAACTGACATAAAAATTTTGGTGTTTTTCATATGCTAAATATACATCTGTGGTCGTATCAGGCTGCGCTCGGCGAACCATTTTATTGCTTTTTGGTTTTACTTTGTTTTATTTTTGTCATGAAAATTAAACTGTAGGTGTGAAGTTGCTAACATGAGGGTACCCAAATTGCACCATTTTGACAGTTTTTTCACCAATGTTTTTTTTTTATGAACCAGACAATAGTTTCCATTCTGTGCTTATTTTGTAGACGTATCCTTGTTTACCCTATAGTTACACCAATTTAACTTTGAGTCCATGTAGAGTCATAGAAAAATAGGTTTGAACTGACCTCCAAACAATCCATGAAAGCATGCTTATGTAATGAGGTCAGTACCCAAATTCCATTCATCATTACATGTTTAATTTCACATCCTTAAAAATGGAATAAAAACAGATGTAATGTTTTATTTCTTCAAATATTTTGAACAATTTGACATTATTCCATGCTTACTATTTTTTTTTAGAAATGGATGCTGGTAACAAATTTAATTTGATCATTTTAAAAAGATGATAATTAGATAACTTCACATGTTGAAAGCTTTTTTTGTTGAATAGGTGCAATTTGGGTACTGAGTGCAATTTTGGTACTGTGATGTTATAACCATAAGTGTTTATTGCTTTAATAGGTTGAAATGTGCACCTGATATAGTGATAAATGTATTCGGTAGAGTGAGAATGTTTTGATCAGGTTTTAAATGACGCATAAAATATACAGGCGACAGCTGCAGCTTGAATTTCAAAGGATGTAGCCCATATTTCCAAGTAACATGCCCTGTATATACCTATCAATAGTCATGGTATCATCAGGGTAATCATAACTGCACCTTCCCATAAAATCCAATTTTGGACAATATGGGAGCATACAATATATACCTAAATGTACCACTCAGACTCGAGTATCCTTTTATGATTAAACTTAGAGAGAGAGAAAAAAACAGTTTCCATCTCCTGGGACTGTATAAGGTAGATATGTGTCATAATTAATGACAAGATTTGTTGAGAGTTTGCCAAAGGAAGTACAGAGTTAGAAGATTGTGAATTTGAATATATTTTTTTTGTTTAAAACTTTTGTTAAGTTTTGAATTTCACCTGACAAGCCTGAATTTGTCTGTGAGTGTGGGCTACATGAATAACCGTGATCACATTCAACAGTATAACCAACGTCATTATCACTGTGACTTGATATGGGGAATTCTGTGGCAGATAAATATCAGTAGTCATGGTCATTCTCAACCAGTGCACCGGATTTTACCCTGCATTGCCTGCATGGCCATGACTGGCCACAGGGCTTGTTTAGTGGGTCAGACGAGGTTTTACTGTCAATGGCGATCGCTATCCTATATAAAACCAATAGGATAGCGATCGCCATTGACAGTAAAACCTCGTCTGACCCACTAACAAGCCCCTGTGGACTGGCATGAGTACCTCCGGCTACGTTTCTCCCGAAATTTATTGCTTGCAGAGTTTTTTTCTGTGTTTCCATGGCATGACGGAACTTTTACACTATAAATGTTATCATTAATTATGATATTGTGACTTTTAAATGAAGTACCTGCGATTATTCAGGAAATTTGCTTTCGCTGTCACTGATAATGGAGAGATGAAGCAGACGATGAAACATGACGTCAGATGTTGTTGTCCAAACTTCGGTTATTTCCGTGGTACAATAAAATTTAAATAAACTACACAAGTTACCAAAATTTCTTAATTCTTGTTTTTGTAAACAATAAAAAATGCATGCCGTATTTAACATCGAAACTGTTCCGTTCTGACCCGTTTTTTTTTCAAGATCGCGATGAAACGATAAACTCGGCAGCCATTAAACAAAACAAATCGTACGAGATTTAACGAGAGTGACGAAACTTTTCAGATGGGTCGTGTAGAGAGAGTTATCGTTCTTTATTCCAAAACGATGCTTCTACCATAAGTGCCAGCTAAAGCTGGCATATAAAAATGTGTGTCCCTGCTAATTTTTGTTTTCCTTTAGTCTATTACAGTGGGACTTACTACACAATACAAATTGATATTTTTTTATACTACATGTATAAACAGTCCCTGAGTCAGGAATCTGATATTCAGTAGTTGTCGTTTGTTCATGTGGTTCATATTAAGTGTTTCTCGTTTCTCGTTTTTTATATAGATTAGAGCGTTATTTTTCCCGTTTGAATGATTTTACACCAGTAATTTTTTGGGGCCCTTTATAGCTTGATGTTTGGTGTGAGCCAAGGCTCCGAGTTGAAGACCGTACTTTGACCTATAATGGTTTACTTTTATAAATTGTGACTTGGATGGAGAGTTGTCTCATTTGCACTCATACCACATCTTCTTATATCTACCTAATACTTACAGCATCTTTTGGACTTCTTGGAAACAATGTTTCTTCTTCTCTTAATCTTTTTTCACTGGTTGATTCTCCACATGTTTGTATCTGTAATAAATCATTGAGTCATGATTAACAGTAAAATAATAATATTTATCACGTCTAACATGGTCACTTGAAGATAATTTCAAATTATTTGCACATGTATAATATACATTGTAACCATCAGATTGTACTGATTATTTTTTTCTCAGTTTTAATTCATTTATAGGCATCAATTCAAGTTATCTAATTTCAACATAATAAATAAGGTGTACAATGTGCAATAAACATTTTAAGGTTAATTTATCTATTTATTTTCATTAGAAAATGGAAGATAACAAAATTTCTCTCCTTTACATAATATAATACTACAATGGGAGGTGTGTACCTCATCTTGGTTTTATAATATAATTATCATACAGTCCCTGTAACGTAAAAGTTAACACTTTTTCATTCGGGAATCGTACGTACAGCGTTCGGGAATCGTTCGTATAGAGTTCGGTCATCGTTCGTACATCATTCGTATAGCGTCCGTACAACGTTCGGTCAGCGTTCGTTCATCGTTCGTTCATCGTATGGTAAATGTCACCGTTTAGGGTTTTGTATATCGTATGGTTCATGGTATCGTTAAGCGTTTTATTTGTCGTATGGTACATGGTATGGTTTAGCGTTTAGCGTTTCGTTTATCGTATGGTATGTGATATCGTTTAGCGTTTCATCAATCGTATGGTATATCGTTTTGTTCAGCGTCTGATATATGTTATGGTTTTATTTCAGAAAGTTATTTCAATTATTATTTTGAGTTAAAATAATTTAATATAAAAGATGCGGGATAAAAAACAATTATTAGTTTGGATTGGATTAAATCTCCAACTAATATCATTATGGAATATATATAAAACGAAGGGAAACGTTTCCTCCCATCACATTTTGACTTGAATAACATGAGACCAAATACCGCGATATAAGTCTCTTTCTTTCTCTCTCTCTCTCTCTCTAACAAATATTTCTCTGATCCAAATATTTCCTTGACAAAATAAATTATATATTATGTTCTATAAATGAGGCTTTATATGAGATACACGTTTTATATCTAAATGTATTAAAAAAAAAAGACAAGACATCCATGGTATTTGTTCCCTCAATGTCAGAGTCTGATATAAACCGAAAATTGCCAGGGATAGATACAAATTCGTTGAAGACATCTATGGAAACAGCGTCGCTTGTGATTCCTGCTGTCGGTGTTAAAACTGTTATTTTGACTGTAAAAAGTGCGCAAGTCCATGTATGAGTACAGAATTAAAAAAATAACTCTACCTGTTTTCTATTTCTTTATTTTAGAGGTAAGCTTCTGGCCAAGTTTCACCTATTCTAACGCAAATCATTTACCTTAAATAACCAATCAATTTTATTCTAATTCTTTTAACGAATACATGAAATATTTGTCACTGGACGTTATGCATGCAATCGATGATCAAATACAAATCTACAGTATTTATAAACATACTACAATTGTATATATGAAAGAGAGTAAATAATATAAATTTTAATTATTTTACACATATTTGAAGGATCGAAATAATCAGTTCTACAAATGGTTGTTATTGAAAGGCTTGAAATTTTACAAATATCACATGCCTCTATGAAATTTCTTATCGACGCACCAAACTTTTCCGTTTCATCGTGCATAGCTCATTTTCCGATTCACTTAAGGTTTCTAACGATCTTCTTACTTGTTCATTACATTCTAAAATTAAAATCCTAACGTTACACAAATTGCCAAAACTTTTATTCTCAGGCTAGACTGCGTAAAAGATGAATACTGTTTTGTTTGTGTACACACGGTGTTTTGAAGGCCGATATCCAGTTTCGCTGAAAAGAATTAATTTGCACCACAACTAAATTACGCCAATTCTTTTTTGCATCACTTTATTTTAAAACTGCAGCATTCATTTGCGCCAATAAAACAATCATTTAATTGCGCAAATGTTATAGACTTGTTTGCAAATGTTTGTTCTTAGTGCACTGAGGAGGTCCTTTCCGGTATTTACAGGTACAAGTAGAAATACCGCAAAGGGCCTCCTTAGTGCATTAAGAACAAAATATTGCACTAAGGACCTGATGGAATGATAGAATTGACACAAAAAACATGGCATATAGAAGGAGACTTTCTAACAGTACATATTTTCAAATTTTATAATCATATCTTTAGTAATTATAAAGTTATTTAACAGTTGAAGTCAGTATTCTAATGTTACATGTACGTGTAAATAGGTTAATCATTTCGAGGTAAATATGGCACAATTAAGTTCCATTTATTGGCGCAATTCATATTATGAGAAAAGAAGAGATGGCCGCGATTCAAACCTTTTCAATATGATGGTAGTTGGCACAAATTACACCTAACCGTTCTGACAAACTAGTAAATTCTTCGCCCGGGGATATGCATTTGACATTAATCTTCCTTCAGTAACTTTACAATACCCAGCCGTGTCATTTCTGTATATTGTACATGTAGATAGCACGTGTGATACATGTACATGTATATACACCAGAAATACCCATTCAAGTGAATTTTATCTTTTAGAAGAACTCCATATCGGGTAACATTAAATATACATAAACATTAAATTACAATTAAAAAAAAGGTAATAATAAGTTCAAATGTTGCTTTAATAAGTATTTGTAAACTTATGTTATTACTTTATTTCATGTATCTTTTTTGTATTCTTTTTTTTTTTTTTTGGCTTCAATTACCTTTTTTTTTTTTTATCTTATTGACTTATTCGTAAATCGAAAAACGCACAAACCTAAATAGAATCATATGGCATTGAATGATTTCTCTAACTCAAAACTAGTCATAGATGCCTCTTAAATTTTATTTTTCTCGTTGGGTTGCTTGTCCATTAATTGACGTTTACGCCATATTCTTTTTTTCGGTATTTGTGAAAAGCCGCTCATCGATCAATTTCAAAAGAAATCTAATAATCGTAAGTCATGAAAATTGAGGTTCAACTTGCTATCAATTTTTCGTATACGCACAAAGATAAAATAAATGAAACACTTTTAAGCTGTTTAAATCATGCAGTGGATTTTGAAAATATAGTTTTGAAAACCGGTTATTTCTGTTTAATACTTTTCTGTCCCTTTTCTTAATAATTAGGACACGTGTCACTGGTTAATATAGAACTAGTCAACCATGAATAATCCCAAACAACAAATGTTTGATTGGTTTGTCATACTTGCTTATATTTTTCAATTACGTATTGTTTTCGGCTGAGACTACTACATGTATAACAGTTATAGTAGTCTCAGTTTTCGGCAATATTGTAACAATATCCTTTAGAATTTTAAATTGCTTCAGTCATTTAATATATATATATATATTTTTTTTCATGATTAATATTTTTAGATTGATAATATAATTGAATCATTTTTTAAGCATTATTTATATGACATTTAAATATTTATTTAACGTGCATACCGATTTGATTGGCAAATAAACACTTGACGCCATATTAATATTATATATTAACATTTCGGAAAAATTAGGTGGATATTTAATCATCGGCTCTCATAAAGTTTTCTTGTAGGTTAAAAGAAGGGGGAAAATATACCTCTAAGTAGTAAAACTTTAAGATTGGTATTCTTTAAATTGTATAACTTTCATATTCTGGCTTTCTCTTCAATTTTTAAATTATATGGAGAATCACGTTTTAATGCCAGATCTTTTATTATTTGTTCTGTTAAATCAAAGACATGTAGTACATGTATTCTATTTTCCGGGAAAAATTTATTCACAATGATAAAGAAATTAGGGATGTTGTGTATACACCTTTCTATTGGTGAACACTATATATGTTGCCCATTAGCTGTCCTTATGTGTTTTTTGTTGTTTGATTGCTGTCTCGTTGTCGTTAAACCCACTATGATCTCCTACAGTTTCAGTTCCGTTTGATGTACGTTTAATTCGGTTTAAAACAAACCATATTTGATAGGGTTATTCAATATATAATTCCCTCAAGATTTTGGTCAGAGGAAAGTAATAGAATAGGTTTGAATATACATTTTAGTGCAAAGTTAACAATAAAAGAAAAGTTTCACTTTCAATTTTCAACTACCCAAAATTTTAAACTATTAATTTTGAAGACGTGTTTCATCGCGATTTGTCCTGCTATTCATGTTATAACTGTCGTGATGAAAGTAATTCCTGTACTAGCGAAGCCGGAACTTTTCGTCAATATAAACTTGTGCATGAAATGGAGGTAATTGAAAGACTAATCCCAAACAGCGGCGAAAGCCGTTTCATTGAATTAATAAAACCCGGGATTATATTAGCCGTTTTTACGGACGATCCAGGAGTAGATTACTATATTTAAAATGTATATCAGAAGTTAAACAATTTAAGCAAGAAACTTTAGATAACTTGGGAAACAATTCTCAAGCCAAGGTTCAAGTTATTGAAAAGGTGTATTTCGACAAATAATGTGCCAGGAAAATAAAATTCTATTCAAATTAATCAAGGATAAAAATGTTTCGATTTACTTGCAGAGTGTCAGATATATTTGTATTGGGGTTGAATTAAGATATAGAAATTTTACAATGACAGATGATATGCATCATGAAAGTTAAACATCCTATGATAAAAGTTTTGTACATCTAAAAAAAATATTTATTTATGGAAAACCGTATACATGTACTTCCGTCCCATTTTTCCTTCCTACATTACAGTACTGCATGTTTAGGTGAAATAACTAAAGGGTAAACATTATTAAATCGTTTCCACAACTTGAGGTCATTTATGATAAAATGACATCACAAAAAGAACAGAACCAGAATCAACCAACAACATATAAAAAAACGAATAAAACTTGCAAAAACTAATCAAAGTCAAAAACCCTCTGTAACGTCGTGTTGTAGGAACATCGTGCACAACGTTAAAGTGAACATTAAACTTATGCATGGCGGAAAAGAAATATACGAAAACGATAGGTGCAATGTGCATGCAGCCTTGCAAATGATATTTAAAGAAATATATTTAATTAATAAAACTTAGGACTTTAATTTAAATATTGTTGATGGGATGTTGAAGTTTCCAGAACATAGAAAATACACAAGAAAATCTATCAGTACACTAGTCTATCAAAATGTGATTTGTGTCCATTTTACAACATATTGTTTAAGAATTTAGTGTTTTCCTATTCATTCTGACATCTGTGTCCCTGGATCTGAACAAGAAATTACGAAGACATTATGCTTATCAGTTTACCTTTAAAAAGATTTTTCAACAGAATATTATATATATTATTTTTTTTATTTTTGTTTTTCTTTGCGAAAACAAAATGGCCCTAAAGCTAAATGTCATCGTCAGATGTATATTGGAAGGCTATAAACACTTTAGAATATACACCACCTGCTGGATCTTTTTACCTGGACACATATCTTGTTACGTAACACGTACGAATGTAAAATTATCGATATGGTGTATTCAGTCGAATATACACGGTATCTCTGGACTGGGGTATTTAAGATATTTTGATCTGATAATGTATGTAAATTTATGTGTGCTTTATGTAAAAAAAAATGCATTTAACCATTTTATTTTCAAAACTTCTTTAAAATGAGTTGACTTTGAGCATATATTTGTTTTCAAAACCGGAGACAAATAACTAATTTCCAATTATAAACCAATCTCATTATTATCAGCAGTGGGAAAAGTATTTGAAATTTTTATAATTTAAAATGTATTTAATCACTTAATTAGTTACAAAAGCGTTTTGTTTCAAGTTCATATTCGCCTTTTGAGAATACTAATGCAGGAGTTCCACAAGGCTCTATATTAGGTTCCCTACTATTCCTTATTCATGTATATGACATAGCTGGTAATTTGATAAGTCTAACTCGATTGTGTGCTGATGAAACATCCCTTTCTTATTCAAGCAATAGTCCTTACACAATAGAGGATGTCTTAAATAACGATTTAGAACAAATTTCAGCATGGTCTAGGGATTGGTTTATTGATTTTAACAAGATTCCGACAATCTAGAACATGACGTTTAGTTGGAAGCAGGAAGATTAGTAACTGGGTTGCCCGTGTTTGCTAGTCCGGAAGTTATATATGTTCAGTGGTACAGGCTGACATTTGGTAGTGGACAGAAGAAAATCCAAAAAGCTCAATATGTTATATTCATCACATAAAGTGGGACTGCCTCTACGATTTAATGCCACTTTTTCAGTTATAGATAGAATATTAGAAAATCCTTTTTTTCATTTACTTCTATCGAATGAAATAGCCTAAATCCCGACATATGTATTATTCTTATTCTTAATAAAAAATAAAGTATTCTTGTACGTCCAGAAATATGAATATATTGATCGAACTTGACACAGACACATTTGCACGCCAATCTTTATTATTAATGACAGTTGATTGGATAAAAGTGATGGATTGCCACGCCTATATTAAAACTGAGATCCTATGAACAGACTTCAGATAGCTCCCAGTTTTCGAATTTGATAAAACAAAAACATATTTATATCTCGTATTGTTTCAATATTAAAAGTGTTGAGTAACGTAGTTGAATTTTAGATTAAATTTGGGAAGTCGTGTATATCCCCATTTTTTAAATTATTCAACATGAAGAAATAAAAAAAAATCAGCTGGTTTTGAAATTTTTCAAGAGTTGCAATTAAATTTATGATACAGAATTATTTTTTTATTTGTGTTCCTCAACAATGTTTGCTAAATCATTTTTTCATCGAATCCCGAAACGTGAAGAGTTTAATACGTGTAAATCCCAAATTCACACAAATAATAAAGTCCCAACCCGACGTTCTTAAAAGGTCTGTTCTAGAGTTTAGTTTCATTTTCAAAATTTCAGACACGTAAATAATATAGGTTATTAGCGCTAGCTTCACACTAGTTATTAGCTGGCCTAAATTATGATAGAAAACATCCAATGACATGCATAAAATATCTAATGCCATGGGTAACGCATAGACTGTCTTATTTTATAGGGATGCCCATGTGGCACATCAATGATACGATTGATTTAACCATTGTACTTTAGAATTGCAACAAATCTTAAATTCACTTAAATACATGAACCTGTTATCTTGTCGACTTTAAAGCCAACATACAGATAGCCGTTATATCCAGAGAAGAGACCTCGATGAAATTTGAAAGTTAAACAAATCTTGTAGTGATCAGATAATCTATGACGTAATTTTAAAATAAGACGACAAGGTCGAAAATAGTTCTAGCCGTCTTATAGCAAGAACGTCTCCTCACTCAGCTTGTGGTTATGTGTTGGTGGTTGATAGAGTCACACCGACTCACAATTGACTTTTCTCTGCGGTTACAAAGCTCGTTGTCGAGATCAACATTAGGAAGATACCATTAAATTTTTACGGGTGGGGGGGGGTGGCTAGGATGAAAAATGTTGTCCTGCATTTTTCTTTAAATGTAATCTCAATGTAAATGTAGTCCTGCTTTTTTTATTTTACACTCTATTCTGTCCTGCCTTTCTTAGTTATTAATTTATTCTGACCTGTTTTACATAAAGTCATCATGCCTTTTCTTTTTGGCAAGATGCCCATACTGCCTTTTTTTCTCTAAACTCCTGTCATGCCTTTTTTCAATTTTCATACGTCAGACAAACTTCTTCGTGCATGTGACTTCATATTTCAAAAGGGATAAGAAATGTCTTAATTGACAAGTTCTACATTGCATTTAAAAAATCCATTGAAAGATTATTGTATAATTAGAAATCATTGTCCGCTGTTGGAAGTTCAGATTCGCCATTTTCGTGCTTGTCATGAGACGATATTTCAGGGTTTCGATTGTTAAACTCGTTTAAATCAAATAACGAACATATTCCAACTCAACATGAGAAAGAGTGGCTCATTTACCTCTATCAATGTTTATCGTTTATAGATGTTGTACTTTCAATGCTATTTATAAACGCAGAGTAAAATTTTAAATGTTTGGTATACAAATTTAAAATTATTCAACTTAAAAAATATTCAGAAGACACTGGGAAATATCGACGAATCATTATTTATTTATTATATTGTAACAATTTTTCTTCACAAAGGCTTATAATGATAAATGAAATCAATGTTTTTGCTGTCAATATTACAATTTATGTATTGCTCTCTGGTGATGAGTCTTTGAGTTCTGACGAAAATGATAGTGTTTTCTATCTGTACAAAAGTATATAAAAACTTTGACAACCTTATTCTGTAACAGATCTTACTAGAACATGATCAATTTATGCTCTTAAGGATATGATGATCTTTATGATTGACTATTGTATTCTGAAACGTTTCAATGGTTTTAATTAAAAAACAAAATTGATACTTACAATTACGTGTAGATTTATTCCGTTTTCCTATTAATCCGTAACTAGAAAAGCGACTTAATATGTATCACATCATAAACTATGCGTGTATAATTTACATTTAAACAAATTCACACACATGACTTGTCATGTACACTAACATATTTTAATTTACACAGCTCGGTGTGTTTGTATTTATTTCTTTTGACAATAGGCGCACTCGATTAGTTATATTAAGTGGAAAATATCCATTGATTCGATTCTTAAAATTTATATATGTAATTTATTTTATATCTTCATGTTAAATTGTATATTTATGTATGCATTGGAGAAGACGTTACTAAGTTGAAAAACTTGTGTCTAATCCATTTGTCATTTTGAACAATAAAATATGTTCAAACTAAAGAATCATGATATGAATATAAAGAAAAGAAGAAAACCAAACACATTTTTTTATTAAAATTGAAAATCCAACTGATTAAAAGTCGTATTGACCTCTAAAATTCTATCACAGAAAACAAGTACTTATAGTATCTCAAAATGTCCAAATATAGCCCGCTTTATAATCGCGCAGTGGACATAATTGTTATATTTCTATTCAGACATTCCACATTTTATCAACCGTTTCAGAACTATTTTTGAAGATTACGAATTACTTCATTGCATATTTAACGCAAAATACATTTTTCAATTCTTTATTTACACTCAAACACAAATATGTGTTACATGAGAACAAATTAAAATCAAATGCAATAAATGACAGAATAGACAGGAAACTAATAACTCATAATAATAGGACGTACGCCAATTCATGAGGGCATGCCAAATTGTCACGAATGTCCAATCAGATTTTTCTGCTGTTCAAAGTTTGACGTGCGGTGATGTTTGAACAGTGTTGCGTGTATTTTACATTTTTCATTTCGGAGCCTTTAATAGCTTACTATGCTGTATGGATTTTGCTCATTGTTGAAGGCCGTACAGTGACCTTTGATTGGTCATTTCTACGTTATCCAGTCTCTGGTTAAATTCTCTCAGTAGACATTATCCCATCATTGATGATCAAGTGTGATATAAAAAAGAAAACTACATTATCGTATCTCGGATATATATCTATTAAATATAATAAAGAATACTTTAGTAAGATTGAATACAACAAAAGCTTTTCCATGTTAAATCCTTGATGCTGTCTCTTTCAGACTATCAAACACTGTCAACCTAATTGTTAACGTGGTATTATATGTGATAACTTGCTTTAAATAATAGTAAACTGAGTATTTATTCACAGTACGCACTTCCTATTTTAGTTGTGATGATAGAGATCTTAATATTATTGATACACAGTTGAGAAATATGGTGCAGTAATTCAAATGCAGATTTAAACCTTATTAATATTAAACCCAATCCCGCATGCAGCTGTGGTCATCCTGTTGAGGATAGTATTCACTATTTTTTAAGTGCCCTTTTATCAACGAAGCAAGAGAAATATTGTTTTCAAAATTAGAAAGATCTGCTATATCCATTTTGCTTTTATTTGCTGGTGACGGTGACCTTTCATTTCAGCAAAACAAAGAAATGTCCGAGTCTGTACAATCATATATCAGAAATACACTAAGATTTAGAACATTCAATTAAAATTCGGAATTCCTACTTCCCAACTCTCCACTCTAGTCCAGTTTTATATATTACTCTATATCATATTAACCTTTTTGTTTTTGAGACAAGGCCATATTTTGTCAAAAGACAAGCACAATAACCCCAGAGCGAATTGCGAGAAGTGGTTTCGTATTTCGTTATAGAAAAAAAAATGCTAATAGTTTATGTAAAATAACGACTCTCGTACGGTGTCGCGTTTATATCTTTTTAACACATTGGTGCAATTGGATGCAAAAAATAATGACCATAAAATGTCAGGTTTGCGAGATCAGACAGTAACCTAACAACTAAACAATTGAAAATCTAGGGATCAATGTTTAACATTCGTTAGCAATGAGCAATTTTCATAAATAAAACATGATTTAGTCGAATACTTTGCGAGTAAAGAAAAGAGACTACCATAGATTTGCTATTAACCACAAATGCTTAAGGGTACAAATCAGTATTCAGGAGTTACCTCTTTGCATTACACCACATTACAACAGAAATTAGAAAATAGAGCCTGGAAGTATTTCTAAGACATTGTTGTTTTCCTTTTCTATGTAGCTTTCTTTCTGGCAAACACGGTGTTAGATTTTATAAATGCTGACAGGCACCGACCATTGAAAAAAATCTATCTGTTTAAAATAAGAAATGAAAATAATTGTTTGTTTGTTGTTTTTTTTTTTTTATGGCAAATAGAAAATGACCGTTTGATTTAAAATTGTTTAAAATTATTTAGAAATAGATTTATGAAAATAATGTATTTTAATGTGAAAAGGCTAGACTTTAATTTGTGGCGTAGGGATGTGATTGAGTGGTTTTGTTTACAATTATTTCCCATTATTTCCGTAGTGAAAATCTGCAATAATTATTGTTTCATCATGTTATTTGATTTTCACATTATAACAAAACTAAGAATATGACGAATGAATTTATAGTTAGCTGTTTAATGTCCAGTGGTAACTATTAGATGTATCATTAGGAGGACATTTTAAATGTTATAAATATAAAATAGATAAAACTGCTATTCAGTCGATTTTAAAATACATGCTATAAAAGAGAATACATAACAATATTTAACAAACCTTTTGAACAAAAGGTCAACCTTAAGACTCCGAATATACTTTTGTAAGAACATTAGATTAATTCCGAATTCCATTTTAAATAAATTGTTCGGGCGTATGACAATTGTCCCGATTTTGAAAATTTTCATTCTTTCATTTGCGCCGATTTCATTTTTTCATTTGCGCCGATTTTATATTTGCTCCTAATTAGATTTACAGGTAAGTTAATCCGTAAGTTAATACTTGTACATGTACTGTACTATACCATTGGTAAAACCTGGTTATAAATGTTGTTCATTTATGTTTAAGTTAATTTTGATTCATATTGTTCTGGAACTTCGTTGTAACATGATGGACATATTGCACACTGAAACGAGCCGAGGAGTCAATTCTTTAATCATCGAGGGCCATACATATCGGAAGGTTAGTGTCCTGAAACATAACAACATATCTTACAAATGTACCATAAAATCGTGTAAAGCCAGAGTCACCACGGATTCTATTGTCAAAACACAGATCGAGCATAACCATGTGGTAGATGTCCGAAAGACAGAGGCTAAATAACTACGGGTACTGTCAAGGAAAAAGTCTGGAGGTGTAGGCCTTCTTCCGTCTCCCCGTGGTGAGCAGAGGACAACAGCTATGTACATGTTATGATTGACAATTCATTACATTTGTACAAGTGGCTAATGGAAGAGGTCTATAATGATAAATGAAAAATAACATGACTTGGATGGAGAGTTCTCTCATTGGTACTCATACCACATCTTCTTATATCTATTCACCTGTAATTTACCTGTAAAAAAATCGGCGCAAATGCAAAACGCCGAATTGTTCATTTGGAAAAAAAATGTTAATACCTTAGTCTATTTTCAAAAAATGTTGACTGAATACTCTGCAGACTGTAGTTTACCCGCACATTCACCAAGTACGTATTTCTACGGCTAAAAAAAATCATAATTGTATCTTTTAATTTGTTTAAATTTATTTCAGTGTTTATTTTTCAAACTTTTTATGTAAATAATGTTGGATCAACATCGAGTCAGATTAAATTATAATTTATTAAATTATATTATTAATTAAAAACTGAAACATGCATCCAATCTAAATTTTACGCATATTATCACCTACATAAAAAGATTTAACAGAACACAATTCATGTTTTATATTAAAAAAAACATAAACGCTCAACGAAACTATGCACGCTAAGAAACGATGTACGCTAAACGATACGATATACGCTAAACGAAACGATGTACGCTAAACGATACGGTATACGCTAAATGAAACGATGTACGCAAAACCATACGATGTACGATAAAAGGGCGCTTATGTTATCGTTTATGGTATGGTTTATGGTACATGGTTTCGTTCGTACATCATTCGTTCAGCGTCCGTACAACGTTCGGTCAGCGTTTCGTTTGCATTCGTACACCGTTCGGGAAGCGTACGTACATCGTTCGGGCATCGTCCGTACATGGTTCGGGCATCGTTCGTATTGTTAACTTTTACGTTACACGGACTGTACCTGATAAATTCATCACTGTTTTTTTTTTGGAAATTGTCTATTTGGTGTCTTTTCATCTTTTTTTCTATGAATTTTGATTATCCCATAGGTATTTAAACAAAAAGTTATTTTTTTATATCAAATTAAAATGTAATGTATAAAATGATAAATGTAAACACATTCTTAAAATGGTACATGTAAATTTGTATAATAATTACAAATCATACGCAACAATCTGGGACCCAAAGCTCATATATTAGTTTGGTAAAAACGGTACATTTCTCATTCTTAACAGACAATTTTGTGTATACATGTATCTGCATGGGAATAATACATAGAAATAAGAAGACAACTCTCCATCCAAGTCACAATTTGTAAAAAGTAAACCATTATACACATACATAACAAAAGTTGAATCAAAAATTCCAAAATAAAAGATAGAATTAATCAAATACAGTCAATACATGTACAATCTTCACCGTCAATCAAAGTATACAAATTTAAATGATGTCACATAGTCTTTACTGATCTTGGGTATGGAAAGTGATACATGTTGGTCAGTTAGAACTTTTTTAGTGAAGGTATATTACATGTACTTTCAGAATGGTGATGAAAGGTACATATGTACACAATTATAGAGAGTTGTCTCATTGGCACTCATACCACACCTTCTTATAGTTATGTATCAATGTAACTTGTAAGTGCAAAATAGTATAGTACCATGTCTTAACAAATAGTAGGTTTATCAGCTTTCATAAATGTTTATTGCACATTCATTTCATAAAATAGTTTATCTGAATAAATGTTAGTATGCAGTACATGTACATTTATATGAATATACTCACCAGAACCAACAGGTAGAAGTACACCCTTCTCGATCAGCATCCTTCTACTCATGCAAAAGAGGCTGTTCTGTATGGCTTTGCCTTTTCAGAATGGTTTGGGTACTGACATGATGCCTTTGCCCGCCAATGCAAGCCAAGAATGTCCCTGTGTCTTGGGCATACTCTGTAATCACTTGGAAATACAAAAATCCAACCCGATATGCAATCAGTTCTCCCTCCTTCACACTATTTGAGCTAGCAGTTACTCCTAGTGCCCTCAAATGGCTTTCAATGGATTGATTACAGGTTTGTAGTTCTACAGTATTTATTTCCAGAGGGTGGTGAATTGATTCCCCACAGTTATCGGTTGTAAAAACTGACAAACTACACTTTGAAATTTTATCTACTGGAGTCTGACATTTTTAATATGAGAAGGGATTGTGGGTAATTTTCTAGGGGAGATAACTCCAAGTAGCCGCAGTACTTAAAAAGGATGTTGGCTTTGTCACAATTTTCTTTAATTAATCAAAATAACGCAAAAATATGTTCCAATACATCTGAAGGTGAAATGTTATAGATTATGGAAAACATATTTGTACATTAATATTTTTCTGCTAATAATAGTAATAATCGACTAAAATGATGAAAAGTGGCAATTTTTACCTAGATATATAGTGGAAATCTTGTCAGAAACAAATCCTTGTAAATTCATTAAATGGGATATATATCCCAAAATACTGTGTATATATAAAAGATAGCACAAATACTTCATGAAAATTAAGAATATAACATTTTTGAAAAAATGTCATGTATCAGTTATCATTCAATATCTGCCTGATTCTTAGGTGGAACGGTAACCCTTTCAAGGCGAACGATGCCTTGAGGCATCGCCGGTGGGAGGCCGAACGATGCCTTCAGGCATCGTGGATTCGTGAAAATGGCCATGTTCAGTTAACTAGCTTCATATTCCTCCTCCTCGTATTTTAGCATAGAAATGCGATATATTCTGAAATCGGTAGGTTTTATGGTTTCTTTTGAGTTACTTTTTGATTCAGGTAAGTGGAAGATAACAAATAAACAGCTGAAAATCGAGTGAATTTTTGTTTTCAAAATCTGCCGCCATTTTCGTCAATGTGGGACAAACCATGACGAAACGTTTCAGTCGTATATGAAAGTATTTTGATGTTTAATCAACTTTTTTGAAGAGGAAACAACATAAGTACATCGGTAAATAATTTTTACATGTCTCAAAGCTTGTAAGAGTATTTAATTTTCGCGAACAGGGGCTGCATTCCGGTCGTTGTGTTTGTTGACAATGACAAGGGGCGTGGTTTCAATACTTTCGTTTTTGTCGGCAAGAACTCGACTGAACATACGATTAAACCCGATCATAGTTTTCACATTGTTTCGTGGGTCAAATTCCTTTTAAGGAAAGTCTAAATAAAGCTAACCAATCGTGTTCCTTCTTTGCAAATTTACGTCTTACTTGTAGTAAAAATTGACCTAATTTTTAGAAAATGGCGCTTGAGAAGTTGTAAAAAATCGAGATTTCTGACGATGATTCTTTCCAATTTTTCAGTTATTAAAATATAACAAGCAAGTGAACAGTATCGCATATTATTATACCTTACATTATATAATAATTAATTGACTGGCTAATACGGAACCACGTGTCATACTTTAATTTCGATGTTTTTCCAAAAATTGACAGGAGCGATGAATAACCCCATCAAATTGAAGCCTCCATCGAACAACCCTATTATTCCCCGGTGAATAACCCCGAAAATTGAAGCCTCTATCGAACAACCCTATTATTCACCGGTGAATAACCTTTGTCGTACCTCAATGATCACGAGTTAACTCCCTTTAAAGTATGACGTCACTTAACGTCAGATAAACAAAAACAAATATGGCAACGGCCAGGTTAGAAGTCCATCAAATGACGAAGAAACAAGACCAAACAAGACTTGGAAATTCATCTAGACGTGTCGACGATATCTCTTGTAAACGGCCCTTTTCAGGGCCATCTATATTTTACAGAAAGAGTCTACCTTTGTTGTACATACGCGAAATTTCACACAATAGACACAAAATAGTTTTCTAACGTAAGTGTTTTGACAATCTGTTACAATATTTTATTGTGATTTGTTCGTTCGGTATAATAAAACAATTATGGCCCATTGAGTCGGTGAATATCCAAAATTGTCAACCCTAGTAAGGGTTATTTCCCTCGGGCTAAAGCCCTCGTGGAATAACCCCTACTAAGGTTGACAATTTTGGATATACACCTCTTCAGCGGGCCATAATTGTATAATGTTTCTTTGAAATGAAGCAGGTAATTATGTTGACTACCGTAACGTGGGAAGTGATCTTTTTGAGGAAAAAAATGATCCTTTCTGTCCACATGCCTTCAGAAATGTAAACAAAGCTGGTTATATGCAACAGATCACGATTTAGGAATTGTCTCGATGACAATAAAATGCAATTACTTTAATAGAGGGCTCCCTATCCATGTAATTATTGAACTACAAAATCATCAAGCCCTCGGGAAAAGAACCTAATAGCGTTTCCAGCCCTTTCGGAGTAAAAAAAAAACCTGGGACTATAATTATAGACTATAGTAGTTCTAGACAAAACTGAAAAGTCCAACAAATGTATCCAGGATCACCTCAAACTTACCACTTATCTTGACCATAACTTGTCTGCTTGATGCCTTGTTAAAAAATATGTTGAAGTCTTTTCTGTCTATGTCTTAACAGTTTTAATATTGACAGGTGGAGACCATTTTACAAAACAGGTCTTCATGAATAACTATTTCAGTGTTGATAGTTTTTTGTGAAGTTTGACATTAATGAAAGGGTAAGCAACTTCCAGCAAACAATGAGACATTTATACATCGCTAGTCTTTATTGACATCAGAGACACATAATTCTGCTGACTTGTTTTGCCAACAGGATAATCAATCGTTAGGCCTAACAAAGTATGACAAATAATGAATGATCTAAAAAAATATTGAAATATTCTCTTACTCATGTAAGAGCACACATAACAGAAATGTTCCTTTTTATATTAATATGTAACCATGCCATATATATATGGAAGCTCCTGTCCAAAGTCAAGAACCTAAGCAGTAATTTAGAATTTTGTTATTTGGAGAATTCAGTGTTGACAGCAGAATTTTGATGGTCTCTGTTAATTCCATTCACAACTTATACAGATTCTGTCAATTTAGAGTTTTTATTGCCATAAATATACATCTGTACATGTGTTGCATAGAAACCTGTCTATTGTTGAAGCAAAGGCTGTATGTTGACTTCTAGATGTTTTTTTCGCTTGGAAATGTCATTGGATTGACGTGTCATTGAGGTATACAAGGTGATAATCAACAATATGTTTCCCTATAAAGGATACCAATCATCTTCCTATTGAAATGCAATTGGACTTTTAAGAAGTATTTGTACTAAACAGGGTATTGAACTTTGAGCTTTATTTGTATCATACATGGGGTGAATGTCATAAATGTATTGTAATACCTGTACATATAAATTAAAAATATACAGTACAAGAGTTACTGCTAGTTACTTTAAAAAAAAAAATTGTCTTTCTAAGTGGCTATTTCAGTTCGATTATCTTACATGGGTGTTGTGTTTATATTGATACATTTTTCAGCATAATGCTAAACTAGTGCAAAGGGAAGTTATTATCATTTAGTACAATGGAAAAGGAGAAGTGTCCCTGATGATGACAATAAAACGCTTAAGATACAACCTAGGAGGGTAATACTTTTTTTTTTAAAGGGACAATATTTCTAGTATCTAGACATTAGTACAGACAAAAAAACTTCGTTTGAATGTACAGATCAATTCAGTATATTTGTACATATTTAAGGGCAGTTCATATGTCATACAAAAACTAATTGTATTGCATAAGACCTCACAGTAGTTCGAAAGGATACACATACCAGATATTACTTTGTGCAAAGAAATTGTAACTAAAAAAAAATTCATGTATACTTTATTTTTTTCTGTGAAGATAGGTCTATATTGTTGCTGTTATATTTTTTTTTATTCAAATTCAATACAGAGGCTGGTTCTTGGGACTTATCTATATTCATAATTCTTTTGAATTCTAAATTAAAACATATCATAATAACATGACCACTTTCATTGGAAACAAATAAGTCAAGAACAATTTAACATGAATTAAGGAAACATTTATTGAAACCTTATTGTGTAAGGAATTAATTTATAATTAGAAAAACATAAAAGTTGAAATCTGTTGTATGTCACTGTAAAAACGGTATGTTTTATTTGTAGAATTGGAACTCCTTTGGAAATAAAATGACAATTCTCTTTTCAGTTTCTAGAATATAATATTTTTTTATAAGAAAAACATTATTTTTTTAATATTCAGGTATACAATCTAAATTTCTAAAGTCCTGTCAACTTTTATTAGTTGAAATTTATTGATTATTTTGAAGCCCTGAATTATGAAAAGTACACTTTTTAACACACAAGCAATGAGCTAAGAAAGACAACTCCAAATTCAGTTTATCAAATGATTGCATTACAAGTGTAAAATGGCCGCCGCGGAATTGACTGGGTAATTTTCAGTTGAGTTTAATTAGACTTATAAGTTGTTAATTTGACTGTGGAATAATTATTTCCATACAACTTTGATTAAGGAACACTCGAAATTGGTAACTACCGTTTTTTATGTGAAATTAGCAGATGAAAGGCAATAACAAAAACCGGTCACAAAAAAAAAAAAAAAAAATGATAATTTCGCGTATCCAATGTCATTTTTTCTCGCACAAAAGGTTTTAAAAACCCCCAAAATGGTATTGTCATTTATGATTAACCATTTAGCTACGATCCTTACACACTAAAATGTATCAATTTCGAGTTTGACACCGATTTGTAGAGTAACAACGAAGATACGAGCGTATTTCCAAAAACGTCACTTTTTCTCCCTGCACATGGCAAATTAATTCAGGCCAAGCAAACTGCGCGCGAAATTCGACAGGCTACACAAAGTCGCGGAAAAAAACAAATCAGTAAGGAAAGTGTTACCCAACTAATAATTAAGAAATTAAAGTGATCAGCCGTGCAACTTTTTAAATTGAAATGTACGATTTATATTTTATGGATTCCTGATATGATTATAGTAATAAAAGTAAATCATACAATAAAATATTTTTGCGATTTTAAACTGGATTTTCGACGAAAATATCGGTTATTGATTTAGGGATGTAGGGCGGGCGGTCGGGCAGACGGGCGGCAGCCAAATGTTCTCCGTGCATTTACTCATCTCAACCGTTCAACTAAAGCTTTTAAAATTTTAATATGTTGTTACTGACAACAAAATGGAGGTCAAGTTCAATAATGACGATTTTGACTTTTACCGTTCAGGAGTTATGGTTCGTGAAAGATTAAAAAATGGCGTTTCCAGTCGTGTCCGTGCATTTACTCATGAACCGTTCAACCAAACCTTGTTAAATTTAATTATGTTGTTACTGATGACAAAATGGAGGTCAAATTCAATAATGGCGATTTTCACTTTTCTTGTTCAGAAGTTATGGTTCTTGAAAGATTGAAAAATGGCGTTTCCAGTCATGTCGTTGCATTTACTCATGAACCATTCAACCAAAGCTTTTCAAATTTTAAAATGTTATTACTGATGACAAAGTGGAGGTCAGGTAGGATAATGGCGATTTTCACTTTTACCGGTCAGGAGTTATGGTTCTTGAAATATTGAAAATGGCGTTTCCAGTCGTGTCTGTGCATTTTCTCATGAACCCTTCAACCAATCTATACTAGTAAATGAGAAGACCTCATTTTGTGTGTCGCTTCTCCTCCTTCCACAATAAATTAATCATCATGCCACTGTGTCCTATAGGTACCATGCATAGTCGCATTTGTCATCCTCGCTTATGATTATTCCGTTTGGGTTATTTTGGGAGGAAAACGAAAATAAAGGCGTCAAGATATTGTTTCCGTAAAACACGGACTTTTAAGTCATAGACAGGACTTCCGTTTAGGACTGTTTAAAATTACACAAAATTTTGGTAAATTTACAAACAACCCTTAATTCCTAACTTGATTACATACAATGTTTTGGGTACCTGAGCTACAGGAACCGGTATCAAACATTCCTTTAGTCACTGGAAGCGATAAAAATACAATTTCTTGAGACCCCTGGAACCAGTATATAATCATGTTTTATTTCAAAAGAAATAATTCATGCAAGTCATAGATTTGTTGAAAAATTTCACTTTGCCTGGGTCATTATATTGGAATTTTATCCCGAGCGTAAGCAAGGGATAAAATTAACGAATATAATGACCCAGGCAATGTGAAAATGAAAACAATTCTATGGAATGCATGAATTATTTGATTCTAATTTGGTAAAGTTTCCCACTGAAAACTCTGACGCCATTTCAGTAAAATATGGCGTTTTTGTTTACAAATCGCATTGTGACGTCGACGATTTATAGTGGTTGTGCTTTATTGAGTATTTTATTATGGCTCTATTCATATGACGTAATAAGCACCCCATATTAGAATCAATTTGCTTTCTTAAAAGTCAACACCTTATTAAGTCTGACGCCATTTCCAGATTTCAGTAAAATATGACGAATTGTGCACAAATCGCATTGTTTATTGAGTATTTTATTATGGCTCTATTCATAATTCCAATCTTATTTGTAAATATCACATAATAATCTGATTTCATGGCTCAATTCATAATTCCAATCTTATTTGTAAATTTCACATAATAATCTGATTTCATTAGGGAATCCGTTTCAAGTGACTGAAATTGAAAAGGTTAACATATCGATTATTCTGTCTTCTGCATAACGAAACAAAAAGCATGGTGACAAAGCAACTCGCCTCCTAAAAATTGTGCGTTCATGTTACTACAAATAGTTGACCTTTGCGTTGACATTCTGTAATCGTTATACACCGAGGGATATGTGTGTCTGGATAAGAAACCCCGTCGGCCCGAGGCCGGAGGGGTTTCTTATCCAGACACGCCGTATTCCGAGGTGTATAACTAACTTACACCCCTTTCTAAACCCTATATTTGTTAACATTGATTATTAAATGAAAAAAAAACAAAAAAAAAAAACGATAGCATATTTATTGACAATATCAAACAATGATTTATAAAAATATTTTTTTATTACATGAAACCCCACTAGTAACCTTTTTTTGTTTTTGGTTATCTTCGTTCAAACTTTGACAAGTGAGTATATTTTACAAATGTCAATGTTGTTTTGCATATTCCCGTTAAATCTTTGTGCTAATATGGATCAGGAGGTCAAGGTTGACTGTTTCGTGTATTCTTATTACAAACGAAAAATACATGATGCTCCTGGAATACAGTTGTCAATATGGACGGGTATAAGACGGACGACATTTTTTGGCAAGTGTTGGATTTGGTAGAAAAGACTAAAGATAAAGGCAATATTATAACCCAAAGTACTTACCTGTATTAGTTTAGTAAAGGTAATCATAAAAGATATTTTATATCTTACGATTTTATCAAAACATCCCCCTCTCTTCTCGAGAATAAACAAACATTCATATTCGAACATACTAAGGGATAGGTGTGTCTGCATTAAAAAAACCCGACTACCAGACACGCTCAACATACAATATTTGATATAGAGAAACTCCCTTTTTGGGGGCAATCAGGGGCTGATCCCGGGGTTCCCAACTAAAAAGAAAAAGTGGGGTCCAACCATTCAAATGCATTGATCTTTTCAATAAAAGTCGGGTCCGACCCGCGGAACCCCCAACCCCGGATCGGCCACTCGGTAAACAGCGGGGGGGGTTCGGGTAGTTAGAATCCTCATTTTTTTTTAAAGATCAATGCTTTAGAATAGAGACACATGACTGTGATAAAAAAAAATTACCTTCAAGCAAAAGAGTATTTTTAATAAAGGATTATTTTTGTATTCCATATAGATGCCTATTGGAATTTCCTAAAATGTGTTTTTTAATATCATGAAACAATTTATAGTGAACACTATTAGTAATGTCTTATATTCATGCTATTTAAAAAATAATCAATTTCTATTGTTACGAATAACAATGGACTTTGTTTGCGGGATGTAGAAGCAGGGGTTTCCAGAAATCCCGCTCGTCACACCCTGTGGTCAAAATCCATTGTTATTCGTAACAATAGATCTATTCAATTTACACATGTTTCAGAAATAGAAACTATGAAGTATAACAATAGAACTGGGGTGTAATTAGATTTACATCTATTATTTTGAACTGGTGAAAAATTCAAAATGTTATATTGACATAAGTTTTTAAGATTCTTTTGATACCTTTCCTGAAATTCTCCAGCCATAAAATCTTTTACAATAATTCATCCTACAGTAGTTTACATAACTTTCGTTGTCTCGAACTCGGTTGACTCGAAATTTCGGATGAGTCGAAGTTTTCTCGTGGTCCCGAACTTGGTTCCATATTAATATATAACACTGGACACTTTTAATTTGCAAAACACTCATTTGCAAATCCGCCGCCGCCTCAAATAAGAGCTACAATGTCATGTTAATAACCAAAATGTGCGGAATTACATGGGATTCAATAATTTCATTTGTTTTCTACTGTTACTATTATATTTATTTTGCTATTTGATTTATAAAAACATGGGATTTTCAATATCCCATGGGACAGGGCAAAATCCCATGGGATCGACCATTATCCCATGGGATTTTGATTAAATCCATGGAATTTTTGGTCCCATGGGATAATTGTAGTCCCATGGGATATTTGTTGTCCCATGGGACAAAAAATCCCATGGGACTATAATTATCCCATGGGATTTTAATATCCCATGGGACACATTAAAATTCTATGGATTCAATTTATAATTATATAGATATAAATATACAGTAATGTGTATGTTACAATATGTATTCTATTTGGTAGTAAATTGTTATAAGATGAATCTTTTAATTGAATATCTTTTTTCTTTGGAAATGTTAATTCAACATATTGTTCTATAACTGTTCAAAACTAAACTTTTAAACAACAAAGCAGATAATGTAAGTATCAATATATGTTTATTTATGAATTATAGAATACTTTCTTGAAACACAATTATTTACCATATGAAATCAATGAAAAACTCTATTATTAGGCTTAACATACTAGTAGCTATTTAAGTAAATCTATTTTTTTCACAATATCCCTCCACACAAAACATTAATAGTTTCTTATCATCCAGCATTGTGTGATCGTATAGTCCACTTTTTGGTCATTCAACACAGAACATTGACATTATTGTGGTTTCAATATCTTTTGGGTTTTAATAGAACCGATTCATTGACTGAGTGATGAAAATAATAACTGATCCAACTTTTGTCTTTGAATTTATTCTGGTCTTGTTTCTATGTTTTCTCCATTTACTTTAGGTGATGAATTTCAATCCTTCTGAAAAAGAAGCAATAAAATCTGAAGTTATGTATTATACAAAATTGTTTGCATACATGTAGCAATAATATGATTTTCAATAAAAATAGCTATGCCGTATGGATTTTACTGGTTTTTTAAAAGTTGTCCAGTGTCATCAGTTGCTAACCTCCTACATCCTTTGGTCTCTGATGGAGATTTGTCAAATTAGCAATATACCGCATCTTCCTATTCTAATACTATATAACAATCAATTAATTTATTCTTCTTTATAACATTTGGGTATTTTTCCCAGGTTATATATATAATATATATATAAAGATCAATGTTAAAAGTTTAGGCAATTATAATAACATTCCATTATTCACAAGAATTTGCAATATATTATACAAAACGCAGACAACAGAAACAATATTTCCTTAAGCTTTTGAAGTTCTGACAGAGTTCAATTTGTGTTTTATTTCAATGAAAAATACCTTGAACTCTTTGGACATATTGAAATTATAACATTGATACAAAAATTATATTGTTTTATCCTTATTTTTGTGTTGTTGGCTTGCTGTCTCATTTTATATACAGTTATACATACATCAATAATCTTCTTCTTTATTAAAAGTAACTAGAGGCTTCAAGAAACCTGTGTCGCTCACCTGATATTTTTATTTACAATTGATGCATAAATCAATGCAACCGTTATACTTTTGCTTTAGTTTCAGAGATATAAGCCAAAACTGCATTTTACCCTATGTTCTATTTTTAGCCATGTCTGCCATGTTGGTTGGCAGGCAGGGTCATCGGACACATTTTTAAACTAAATACCCTAATAACGATTGTGAACAAGTTTGGTTAAATGGTTAAGTGTCTCAGTTGTTTCAGAGGAGAAGATTTTGTAAAAATTACAAAATTTACCAAAATTGTTAAAATTGACTTTAAAGGGCAATAACTCCTTAAGGGGTCAACTGACCATTTTGGTCATATTGACTTACTTGTAGATCTTACTTTGCTGAACATTATTGCTGTTTACAGTTTATCTCTATCTATAATAATATTCAAAATAATAACCAAAACTGCAAAATTTCCTTAAAATTGCCAATTCAGGGCAGCAACCCAACAACAGGTTGTCTGATTCGTCTGAAAATTTCAGGACAGATAGATCTTAGCCTGATGAACATTTTTACAAAAGTCAAATTTGCTCTTAATGCTTTAGTTTCAGAGATCTAAGCCAAAACTGCATTTACCTCTGTTCTATTTTTAGCCATGTTGGTTGGCAGGCGGGGTCATCGGACACATTTTTAAACTATATACCCTAATGATGATTGTGATCAAGTTTTGTTAAATTTGTCTTACTAGTTTCAGAGGAGAAGATTTTGTAAAGATAACAAAATTTACAAAAATTGTTAAAATTGACTTTAAAGGGCAATAACTCCTTAAGAGGTCAATTGACCATTTTGGTCATGTCAACTTTTTGTAGATCTTACTCTGCTGAACATTATTGCTGTTTACAGTTTATCTCTATCTATAATAATATTCAAGATAATAACCAAAACGGCAAAATTTCCTTAAAATTACCAATGCAGGGGCAGCAACCCAGCAACGGGTTGTCCGATTCATCTGAAAATTTCAGGGTAGATTGATCTTGACCTGATAAACAATTCTACCACATGTCAGATTTGCTCTAAATGCCTCGGTTTTAGAGATATAAGCCAAAATCTACATTTTACCCCTATGTTCTATTTTTAGCCATGGCGGCCATCTTGGTTGGTTGGCTTGGTCACCGGACACAATTTTTAAACTAGATACCCCAATGATGATTGCGGCCAAGTTTGGTTAAATTTGGCCCAGTAGTTTCAGAGGAGAAGATTTTTGTAAAAGTTAACGACGACGGACAACGGACGATGACGGACGAGGACGGACGCCGGACGCCAAGTGATGAGAAAAGCTCACTTGGCCCTTCGGGCCAGGTGAGCTAAAAATGGGATATTTTTTTTATTTTGATATCTCAAAACGTTATAGTTCTATCGAATAACTTATTACCAAGTTCACAAACACCAATGTGTTTTATATTAATTTTAAGACATGTATAAAATATTGAAAACAACACGTTTAATAATTTCAATGCGTCCGAAGCGCTTTTCTGGATTTACCTTCATCAGGAACGCTCAAAGCCAAACATTTGAAATCCGAGGATGAATAAGTACCGAAACCGTTGAAGAGCTATATGACAAAAATACCTAAAATTGGTAGCCAAATTCATCTAAAGTCAACTTTGCCTGAGGGAGTTGAAACCTTAGTTTCTTAATAATTTCAAAATTTATAAACGGACAATTTTAGAAAATTTTGTTAAATCATGTCAGTACCGAAGTACTGACTACTGAGCTGATGATACCCTCGGGACTGATAGTCCACCAGCAGAGGTATCGACCCAGTGATGTAAAAATTGAAAACAACACGTTTAATAATTTCAATGCGTCCGAAGCGCTTTTCTGGATTTACCTTCATCAGGAACGCTCAAAGCCAAACATTTGAAATCGAGGATGAATAAGTACCGAAACCGTTGAAGAGCTATATGACAAAATACTTAAAATTGATAGCCAAATTCATCTAAAGTCAACTTTGCCTGAGGGAGTTGAAACCTTAGTTTCTTAATAATTTCAAAATTTATAAACGGACAATTTTAGAAAATTTTGTTAAATCATGTCAGTACCGAAGTACTGACTACTGAGCTGATGATACCCTCGGGGACTGATAGTCCACCAGCAGAGGTATCGACCCATTGATGTAAAAATTGAAAACAACACGTTTAATAATTTCAATGCGTCCGAAGCGCTTTTCTGGATTTACCTTCATCAGTTCCTTATAAATGTTCCAGACCATATCAGTATTTGGACCGTACGTTAACATATAAGTATACTCTTATAGTCCAACCATATGCATATAGTCAGACCATTTGAGTATACTTGTACTGTCTAGTACCAGCTCGACCAAACATGTGTTTTTATTTCAACTGCAATTAAACTTTTTGTATTAATCTATTAAAGATTTCAGTTATGTTGATCTGTAATGTACATTTGTTTCTAATAAACTTGACCAACTTCTTAAAATTGGGCAGACTGTACGCGTACAGACCAAATACTCATATGTTCTGGAACATAAACATGATTAACAAGCATTTGACAGGATGTCTTGCTAAAATCGCATTAATATTAGTACTAAATTTTGCGTATATATATGTAAATCCACAAAATACTTACTGAAATTCATGGCGAACACTCACCAAAAACTTAAAGAGGATACAATTTAGAGGAAGGACTGCACAGATGAATGCACAAACACTATTAAAACAGAGCATAAAACTTACCGAAAACAAGATGTTTTACATTTATCCTTCAGATGCAGGAAAATTGAAAAGTTTTTTTTTCTTTCTCTGCCGTCCATGATATAAACTTTAAATTTATTCATGCAAAATATGAAAATCTGCAAAGGTAGGACCTTGAACCTCAGCTTATCCACATTTTGATTTTTGAACTGCATATTTGTTCTTTTCATCTTGCTGACAACCTAAACATAAAAAAATGATAAAAACATAATTCTAGATTAACTTTGTGTTTTTATTTTTGTTGGTACAAACAATTTTTCCCAACTTAAAACGAAAACATCATCACATAAAAAGGAGGTAATACTAACCTCCAAATTTTTAAACCAAAATTATAACTTGATTAAGATCTTGTCATAAATTAATAGCATCGATACTCTTATTTTTGAAGACCATATATGTATATTGCATACTTATATTCCTTTGTACAAGAGTATGCATATTAAGATTGATTCCGAGGACTTTAATGTTAAATTAGCATGATTAATTTTACAGTTTCTCAGCTCCATGTGTACATTTTGAGAGAATCTTGCAATACTGTATATTCTGATATTCAGAACTTATTGTGAGGTTTTTATTAATGCAACTGAGAGCTGTATCTCATTCTCATTTCTGATACATATTTATGAGCTGAAGTCCAGTGCCGAAATTTTCTTACTGCATTGAAGACCCATAGGTGACCTTCGGCCGTTGTCTCCTCTTTGGTTGGGTTGTTGTCTCTTTGACAAATTCCCATTTCATAACATGTATGCAGATTTTTCTTAAATTACAATAATCAATCACGCAATTTCATCCATTATTGAAAATAAGCAAAAATAAATGCACACAAAATTTAACAGTTATTAATGTTTTTTTTTTTAAATTCAAAACAGTTGCCTACACCGTTAATTTCCTTGTTTGATTTATTTCATATTTTTAAAGCCTTTATAGCTAGCTAGATGGTATGCCGGGGTGGATCCAGCCATTTTAAAAAGGGGGTTCCAAACCCAAGACAAAGGGGGTGTTCCAACTATATGTTCCCGTTCAAATGCATTTGAAAAAAAAGGGGGATTCCAAGTTGAACTTCCAACCCCTGGAATCCTCCCCCTGGATCCGCCACTGGTATGGCTTTTGCTCATAGTTGCATTCATATCGTTACCTATACCTTACTTGTGCATCATTTGGTCTCTGATGGGGATAGGCCTACTGAAGAAGGTTCAACTTGCAATTTGCCGGATTATGGGTCTATATCTAAAAATGTAGAAGAAAGACATGCATAATAAAAACCAAAAATTATGTTCAAACAAGAAGTAATTGTAACAGGATGCTGTTACGAAGTCTCCCAAACAAAGCTCACATAACTTGCCATTCCTATTGTCCCATATTCATTTGATTTGTTTTATTGTCCCATACAAGAATATATATGGTATAGGGGTGGAGATCTGGACTGTTAACATGATAATAGCACATTCTCAAATTGAACGGGGTGGGGTGACCCCCAGGGACTTCCCTTTAATTTTAATTGATTTGTTTTATCGTCCCATTCAAGAATATGTATGGTTTAGGGGTGGGGATCTGGACTGTTTACAAGATAATAGCATATTCTCAAATTGAAGGGGGTGGGGATTACCCCCAGGGACTCACCCTACATTTCATGTGAATTGTTTTATTGTCCTATGATCATTTCTGAAGACTGCGTGTGTCTATCACTTACAGTTTACAAGTTATATTCATTTCAAAATTGTAGAAAATAAAATCCCATAGGGTTCTATAGTAAACCCCTCCCTTCTTTCTTCCCCCCAAATACACCTTAATAGACCCCAATGCACAGCTAATTTACATTATTTTCCCTTGATTTACACTTTAGAATACAGGTATAAAGTTTTCAAGATAATACAACTGAAGCCCACAGTGGTGGATCCAGAAATTTTCATAAGTGGGGGCCTACTGACTGCCTAAGAGGGGCCTGCTCCTGTCATGCTTCAGTAATTTCCTATATAATCAATCAATTTTTTCCAAAAAAGGGGGCCCTGAACTCCTGATCAGCCCCCTCCCTTTCCTCATTTCAATCACCCTGATATAAATTTAATTTTATCACTTACAATAGGAATGGTTTAAATTCCCAAATAATTCTAGTCGGTCAAATATATGAATAAATTGATTTAACCTTTATACCATTCATTATGACATTAATATCAAGGATTTGTATAGTGTATATTTCACTATACAAATCCTTGTTAATATCAACATATTTCAGTTTTGATAAAAGAAGGGCAAAAGTTTTCTATGGGTAGAAATGGATAGTTACTAATTTGGGAAGCTTTCAAATTCACAACATGCCGGTGGCTGTGTTCAAAGTGCTGGGTTTTCATCACCCTTGTTGTTTGCGGACTAACGATTTAGGCCTGTGGTGGATAATAGTGTGCGTGCATTAATTTTCTGTACCTTCTTAATCAATATTTTCAAATACTGACAAGTGTTGTAATGTATCAATGATCATCAATGTCTTATTTGAGGCCAATGTGCTATTTAAATGTGCGATCGATAATGCAGGGGAAGGAAACTTGTCAATAATGTTTATTTTTAAGCCAAAATAAAATGAGCCGCCGTAAAATTAACCTTGGGTAATCCTCAAATTGATGCAAGAGTGCTACGGGCCGACTACTAATACATGTCTTTGTCTCAAAATAACTCGGCAGCGTCAAGTAACAGTTGAAGTAAGGATCGTCTCGGGGTGGGGGTCTTCTTTTTTTAGCTATAATTTTAATAACTTACACTTTTTTCCATTATTCTCTTTCTTTCACTATTCTTTATTCCTTTTTTTCTTTGCCCGTTATTCTCTATTCTGTTAATTCACATCCCTACCCTCTTATGTGGACTTTCGGTGGGTTTTTTTAGTTCTGGTATTATGCGATAAGTCAATTTTTCATGCAGTTTCATGAAATAATGGTTTTATGCATATCAGCAAGGAATTGTATTTAAATATACAATTCCTTGATATCAGCCAAGATTGTGCGTGAAATTTTAATAAACAATTCAACACTACACGTTATGTGAATTTGATCAAAATCGATGAACATGAATTTGACAGCTAGTGCCCCTTTAACAGGTAAAATTCAATTAACAAATTCTGATCTACTGGCATTCAACACCAAATTACTTACTTGCTGTATATTGATAAACGTGATTGTATATTGTCAATACCACAACATCGTGAATACGCCATGTGAGGTGTTGGCTATGTTATGGGGTCACCGGTGGCGGCTTCGAAACAGAGAAAAGAATCAAGGTAAAAAAGTGTAGAATTTTGTTGTTGAAAATTTAAGTTGTAAATTCCTAAAAAAAGTACTTAATTCCGTTCGACTGCTAACATGTTAGTTCGATACGAAAATAGGATAAAAAGCATCCGGAAAATTTGTGATCAATAATTTTCATTCGAATACTAGTATATGAAGAGCAATGGGTATAAAAAAAAAACTGAACAAGAAAAGTATTAGTAAACTGACAGAAAGTCGTTGAATTAATTATTTTACAATTGTTTAAATATATGAGAGAATGTTTTAGGCGAATTGTCTTTATTTACAGATAAATGTATTTTAGTTCGGGAAATGATTTATTCTTCTGGCGGCTTCAAATATTTTTTTATTAATAACTTATTACACAAGGAGACATTTTTGACTTTTGACAGCATGAACCCCAATTAATTAGCAAACACAAATTAAGAAACAAAATCGTTTACAGTTAAATTTTATAGAAGGAAAAAGGGGTGGTAAATAAACAAATTTTACTATACGTTCACATACTTCTAAAAAGATTTGCATATGTAAGCTGTCTATAGATAATGTTAAATTATTTCAGGAGTTTTGAAAAAAGAAATTATACAATTTAATTTTCGACGTCTACTGCTACAAAAAAATAGTGATTATTTTTATAGATTTGGTACTTCGATCAGTTTCGACTCAAAATTTCTTTTTGAATTATTAGATGGCAAACTATTAAGGAGAAGATTGTATCTGTACTTTATGTAATTATGGTGATATTGGCGACGAGATTCATTATATGATAGCAAGGGCTTGTACAAATCCTTGATTATAGAATGTTCGGCAATATAAATTGACGAAAGTAGACAAACCCTAATTAAACGGGGTTTTGATCTCCAAGCGGGCCACATCGAATAAAAAGATCTATATTTCTAAACGTTTTTAAATGAAATAACTTGAATTGAAAATTTTCCAACTATGTGAAGGTTTTTTATATTTCTAAACGTCTTCAATTATTACATACGAAAGAAAAAAATATTTAGCATATTCATATATTTTTATAATTTTTTCCAAGGAAACTTTTTTTTTTGCAAAGTTTACTTCTATGTGTTTATAACCATCATCAGAGACATATTCTCTGCCATCACCAATCAGTCCTAATCATTAAAGATCAATTAACCAAATTCAAATGACGATTGGTATTGAATATGATCATCGGCCATCCGTGACGTATCCCAAATAACGGCGCATGCCGATAGATAGATAGAATGATAGATAAAGATGGTTTGTATGGCAAGCCGTTGTGGAATTTATTCCCTATTCATTAATATTAAAAAATGATTTTTTAATATTACAAAATCCTTTTTTAATATTAATAAATCGAATTTTTAATATTAATAAATCGAATTTTTAATATTAAAAAATACTGTCATTTTTAATATTAATAAATGAATATTTAATATTAAAAATCATGTATTAATATTAAAAATCATTTTTAACACTAAATATTCAGTCTGATTTTTAATATTAATAAATGAATTTGTAATATTAATAATACGCTGATTTTTAATATTAAAAATCAACATCAATGTTACCTTAGCGTTTAATATAAGGCACACCAATCATTTGATTTTATCAGAGACATATAATACATGTATTATATGTCTCTGATTTTATCAAAACAAAAATAACAAAATTATAAAATAAATTATTAATCGAATGTATACCCTCAACGCTCATTAAAACTTATATATACATGCCCTAAGTGAATTTTTATGTTCTGCGTGCACCCAGGAGATCCTGAACGGTTTTTAGACGTACCACTATTTTATATGCATATATTTGAAGCTGTTCTTAATTTTGTACATAATAGGTATATATATGTGTGTATCAGACCAAATGACTTCCCAATTAGCAGAGGCGGATTAAGGTTTTCCAGCTCCCTCCCCATTTCCGAAAAAATTGGTAGATTAAATAGGAATCACTGAAGCATGACTGGAAGGACCCCTCTAAGGCAGTCAATGGGTCCCCACTTATGAAAATTTCTGGATCAACCACTGCTTAGTTCTAGTTATCTTAGGTCCTAGTGTGAAATAAAGCCAATGGGAATTGGTCTTTTTAAACACATCTACATACATGTATACGTTTTCTCAAGGGTTGGTTCATGCAATATTGAAATTATGTTTACTCAATGCGCAGTTACTGAAGTTTATATTTGCTACTTTTCTTCTTTATTTCATATAAATGATTTTTTGATTTTTTTTTTTTTTAATTTGTGGTGTTGAAATAGGGAATGGACACAGATACCTAAGCACATTTAACAAAAGAAATGTTGTGTAATGTCATCAATCTGTATTACGCGTAGACAGGATGTTCTCTAGAAAACTATACGCTATACACACCTGAGGGTACACACACTGTCGTAATGGAAAATTACTGTATGTTAAAATTACCTGTAATCAGCTTTGCAACAAATCAGTTGACTGACCATGTCGTTACAGTTCAAAAGTAAAATCACAAAATACTGAACTCCGAGGAAAATTCAAAAGGAAAGTCCTCAATCAAATGGCAAAATCAAAAGTTCAAACACATCAAACGAATGGATAACAACTGTCATATTCCTGACTTGGTACAGGCATTTTCTTATGTAGAAAATGGTGGATTGAACCTGGTTTTATGGCTAGCCAAACCTCTCACTTGTATGACAGTCGTATCAAATTCCATTATATTGACAACGATGCGTGAACAAAACAAACAGACACAATTGGAAAAAAGATTTTCCTCAAATCAAAATGGAATATTCATTGTATCTTTAAAATTTAAAACTTTAGAAATAGAAATAGAAAGAATTGAACAAATTAAAATCGTATTTTAACAAAGATTAAGATATAATTTTACAACGATCCTAAGAAAATATTCAAACAAACGTTGAATCAAACCTACGCAGTTTTATATTATAAGACTGACACACACCAGTCTGCTAACTCAGTGTGCTGGGTGAGGTGCTGGAACTTGATATACATGTATCATTAAGTTACAGTTCTGTTAGGATTTGACTGCCTTTTTACAGGGACTTTCTATTCTTACTGTTAACAGTTAGTAAAAGACTGTTCCTGACTTAGAATGATTCTCTGCTTAGCAACTGGTGCGTAATTAGCATTTGATTCAAATATCTTGTAGCAGTAAAAAAACACAAATTAATGTATTTAAGAGCCAATCCGCCAGAAAACCATGCAATATTCAGAAAATCGTCCAAATCAACAATCACAACTTGACAAATTCTTATACATCATCTTTATCCTTGACATAAAATAAAACAATTTTACCACTTAATTTTTCCCAGAATTGTATCTATTTTTAGTAACAGCCTCATTTGCATAATTCTGTTAATTCATAATGAAACCAAGGAAAATCCAACTTTTATGCCTTTTAAGAATGACCCAGAAGCATATTAAATGGGGTAGTTGAGTTTTTAGAGTAATGTCAGCTGGAATCCATCCATTTTACTATGTTATGATTAATACAAATGAAAATTTAAACGATTTGGCACACTGCCAGGAGCACGGACACAAAGGTGGGTTTTTCATACATGAATTTACGTGGTTTTCATTCGCTTCTATCTTGCAAGACCCATTCCGGATATGTTTGCAACTAATATCGGTTTTAACTATGGGGTATGTTTTATATCAAAACAAAATATTAAGCTTGGCAAATGACAATTAAATGTTAATTTATGCCTTGGAAGAATGGTGATTTTAGTCCCAAATAGACACATTTTGATTTTGATTTTAATTAAATTCTAAACACAATTGGTAATAAAATGGCTCATAAAATCATTTGAAAAGTAAAATCAATTTGTCTAAAAATGAAATAAGACGTTTTGTACTGCAAGTGCAAAATCAATAAATTGTCTGAAACCAGGAGTCCATCTTTTATGCTCTTCCATTGACTTATCTCCCTTTGGTAAGATCTCAAACATGTCAGCTCCCAGTGATGGTTTGGCAGACAAATGTCTTCAGTGAAGTTTGCGACTTTAATAATCTGGGAGGAGCATGTGGGCTATCCCAGCATTATACATCTGCATATAACAAACTATTTAAAATATCTGAATGCACTAAAGACCAAAATAGCATTTCCAAAAGAATGATTACTGCCAAGAAAGACAATTATGACAATATTTATAATTTACCAGACAATAATTTAGTGAATAAACATGATAAATATTGATTGGAAAAATAAGGCCATTAACAGCAAAAAGTGTTTTAGATTTCAACGAGCAATACAAAAATATTCTAAATCATTCTTAGTAAAAAACGTGAGGAGTGGAACCACCTTGAAGACACTATTATGCATATGGATATGCTCGCACCAGAATTGCGACTGAGAGTGTCAAAACTGCTCTGGCGCACCATCAATAAATCAACGACACTCTCTACCATTGTATTGAAACCAGCATTGGTAACCAAACATATTCATACAGATACAGACTACCATTCATCTCAGAAGTCTGAATAATTCTGAAAAATATGGTGTTGAATTTCCAACAGGCAACAGGACTCCTTATTATTTTTTATAAGACAAGGAGTGGTTTACATCATCTTGTCTTCGAATATGCTCGAAGTACAGGGACTTTTATGGAATTCATTGACATAATAGTCAAGTAAGATGTCAACCTCCTGTCCAACCCTCTTCCAGCAAAGACAAAGCTGACCAAGGATCTTCACCCTTTCATAACAGGCTGTATACAGGACGAGTTATTCCAGTAGGAACAGGTACAAATCTTACAATCTATTTTCATTTGTTCCTAATAGTCAATCTAAAATTAGGGGTCCAACATTTGATACATTAGCTAGATTAAAAAAAGGGGGAGGGGGGTTGAAGGGGCATGTGAATATTCTTTTACACCTGACCTGTTTCTAAGACATCTTATTTATTTCCTACGGCAAAGTGCAAACAAATAATATATATCCTTATATACATTGTTCTGTCTTGGGTCCATTTGTTTAATTTGATTATAAAAAAGCAAAGGTCCGAGGGTTAGAATGGTCAAAATATTTATGTCCTTGTCAGCTACGGACAGAATTTTAATTTTCAAGCTATTAACCAGGGTACAATATATATTTATTTTCTGCTTAAAAAAATCAATTTATAGACCATAATCATGATAATAATCTAAATTTATTTCAACATGTTCAACATTTATATGTAGCAGGACAGGTTTTTATTCCTTCCCTTAAGTTAAATTTTCAGTTCTTACTGGAAGTTGTTCAGCTCTTTGTCTACTAAAAGAACTTTTATCTCTTGGAAAAGCCTCATACAAATACATGTTTTACATACAACATACTGTACATGTAACACTAGACAACTTTATCCAGAGAATAATATTTTTAATGAACTAATAGGCCATGGAGACTAAAAATCAAAAGCATTGCAAACTTTTGTAAAGTTCTATTTTAGGACCCTACATGTACATGTATGTAGATTACTTCTAGAGCCCTTTTAAAAGAAAAAATACATTTAAACTACATGCACAGTGATGCTACACTACCCTACATTTCCTGTCTGATATATTTTATTTCATGTAAAACAAAATTGAACAATTATTTTATAGTTTAACACTTTTTATTTGTAGGGCTATGCAAGCAATGCTCAATTAAGATGAGTTTTGTAAAAGTGACAATAGCCAGGTCAAACTAAATACATGTATAGAAGAAGATATTGGTAAGATATTATTAACTAATATATCATGTATATTAATTTAACTGTTTGTATAATATGGTAATCATGCAAAGTATATGTAATCACTTATATAATAATTATACATGTACTACATCAGTTTTATTGAACATGTCTTTGTTAACTTGGTTTTACCATTGAAAATCACTTTACTAATTTAATTTGTAGTACTATATTTGGCCGCTCCTATAGTTTCCATTCAATAACTAACAATGACTAATGAACTGTTCATACATTCCATTTCAAATATAAAAGGGGAGATTTTTATTGGTACTTTTGAAGATATTTCGCCTGTTAGATTAATTGATTGGTTGTTGGTTGCTAATATCCAATGGCAAATAGTTCATGCATGTTTACACAAATGGTTTAGGACAAGAACAAATTAAAATAAATACTTTTTTGGGGATCTCAAATATTTCCTTAATCTTACCATGTATTTAAATTTAAGATGTTGCAATTGGGCCCCATTTTAAATTGATTCACATTGATTTCAAAATGGTCCAAAATTTTTTTTTTATTTCTACAAAAATTGAATTCTTGAGGTTCTTTGATATACAAAATGCAAATGTTTAATATTTAGATTTTTATACGACCGGAAAAAAATTTTGTGGTTGTATATTGGTATGACGTTGGCGTCGTCGTCGTCCGAAGACACATTGGTTTTCGCACTCTAACTTTAGTTTAAGTGAATGGATCTCTATGAAATTTTACCATAAGGTTCAATACCACAAAAGGAAGGTTGGGATTGATTTTGGGGGTTATGGTACCAACAGTTAAGGAATTAGGGGGCCAAAAATAAGCATTTTTGTAACTTCCAGACATAACTTGTGTGTTAATGTATGGATCTCTGACATTGTACCACAAGGTTCCATATTACAAAGGGAATGCTGGGATTGATTTTGGGGTAATTACTTCAAAATTTTAGGAATTAGGGGCAAAAAGGGCAAAAACAAGCATTTTCTAGTTTCATGACAATAACTTGTGTGTAAGTGTATGGATCTTTCTGAAATTGTACTACAAGGTTCCATATCAAAAGGAAAAGCTGGAGTTGAGTTTGGGGTAATTGCCCAAAACGTTTAGGAATAAGGGCCAAAATAAGTATTTTTCCAGTTTCCAGACAATAACTTGTGTTCAAGTGTATGGATCTCTCTGAAATTGTACTGCAAGGTACCATACCACAAAGGAAGGCTGGGATTGATTTTGGGGTAATTGCCTCAAAATTTTAGGAATGAGGGGCCAAAAGGGCAAAAACAAGCATTTTCTAGTTTCAGGACAATAACTTGTGTGTAAGTGTATGGATCTTTATGAAATTGTACCACAAGGTTCCATGTCACAAAGGAAAGCTGGGTTTGAGTTTGGGGTAATTGCCCTAAACGTTTAGGAATTTGGGGCCAAAAGTGGCCAAAAACAAGCATTTTCTAGTTTCCAGACAATAACTTGTGTTCAAGTGTATGGATCTCTGAAATTGTACTGCAAGGTACCATACCACAAAGGGAAGGCTGGGATTGAGTTTGGGGTGATGAATCATAAGGGTTCAAAAATTGGGGGGGCAGGGATTTTTTTCCTTTTTTCTTTAAAATTTTCCATTTTCATGATTTTAAATTGGTTATTTCTGATTTATATATAAAAGCATATAATAATGATATGGTTTGAATAGGTAAATTAAAAATTTTAAGTTCTTAGACCACATTCATTCTGTGTCAGAAACCTATGCTGTGTCAAATATTTAATCACAATCCAAATTCAGTGCTGGATCAAGCTTGAATGTTGTGTCCATACTTGCCCCAACTGTTCAGGGTTCGACCTCTGCGGTCGTATCAAGCTGCGCCCAGCGGAGCATTTTATTAACTTTGGTCCGGTTTTCAAATCTGTCCACATTTTAAAGTCCAAAGGGTCCAAATTTTTAACTTAGTTTAATTTTAACAAAAATTGAACTCTAATTAGGGCAATGTATGGTTCTTTGATATACAGAAATAATCAAATATCCTGAATATAAATATGTACTTAGATACATTTATGATTTTGGTCCCAGTTTTCAAGTTGGTTCAAACGGGGTCCACAATTTAACTGTTTGATTTCAACAATAATTTTATATATGCTGAATCTAACCTGTATTTAGTTTTTGGGCCCTGTTATGAAATTGGTTTACATTGAGGGCCAAAGGGTCCAAAATTAAACTAAATTTGAAATCTCAATTTGATATTGGGGTTCTCTGATATGCTGAATCTATTAAACTATATAAAGATATACCATATTAATTCTGTGTTAGAAACCTATTCTTTGTCAAATATTTAATCCTATTACAAATTCATAGCAGTATCATGCTTGAATGTTCTGTCCAAACTTGCATTTTTCTTCATCTTCAACAAAATTTGTACTTTACTGAGATAACTGGTGTTATCTTTTAAATGAAACTTTAATGAAAAGATGAGCACAATCATGACAATATGTGGATGATTTTCTGATGTCAAACATTTTCAAGATGGCCACCAAGGATGGCAAAAAAAGTTGTCAATTTTAATTCCTGTCAGTGGTATACATGTATATGAAATATAAAAATAATGTGGTAGGATTGCCAACAATGAGAACAAGTGACATAGTGGCCTTCAACAATGAGCAAGACCCATACTGCATATATATTCAGTCATAAAAGGCCCCAAAATAAGAAAAGTAAAAATATGAAAACTAACAGTCTGATTTATGTATGTATGTATGTATGCTTTTGTGGTTTTCAGATCTAGACTCACAGCTAACCTTTCTGTCAACAACAACTGAACTCTCACAGCAGTCAGCATCAGATTGGGAGACTGATAATGCTTCTGACAGAAACAATTTCAACCAACCAAACAAGCAACAGAAACTTTCCAACTTTAAAACATCAGTTAAATCTTCCATGGGCTGATGTCTCAAAAATAGCAGTTCATCATTTATGGAGATTTTAATGTTATGGATTTTCTTTACAAGAAAGTTAATGTACACTTGCTTTATAGTAAAACCTAGCTGTTCAAGTATAAAAACACATTCAACTTTATTGAAATTTGAAGACTCATATGCTCAGTCACTTGTTTATCATAGAAAAGTGTCAAATATCACTACACAGAGATTTTTGTTTACACGTGACTTTTGAGCTCCTCATTTCAAGGCGCATTAGGGATATTGTCCCATATTGAAATCCATAGTTCTGATTTTTCCAAATATTTTTATGTGATCTTCATCGGTATGACATTCTGAATAAATCTGTGTATTTTGTCCATTTCTGAAAAAATAAAATTGTTTCAGCACTATAAGGCAATGACACTTTTGTCGCTTTATTCATTTATTTTGAATACAATGTGTATGTATAATTAATTTCTTCCAGTGTACCTTCACTACTCAAAACAAGGACAAAACTTCTGATGATAACCTTAAATCACAACACACAGACCCTGTTAAAGCATTCTATAAAATTTTCTTGTGTCTAAAAGTGCATTTTGACAGAGAAATTATGCAAAATGAAGATTTTATACTAAAAACAACACCAAAATAATTATTCTTACTAGTGGAAATCTGGTATCTAATACTGTGGAAACCACTCTAAACTACTGGGAAAGTCATTCTTATCATATAATTAGAGTGCAATGAAGTGCAAATTTTCAAAACTTGTCCTTTCACATAATTCTATTTGAGAAAAATGTTTTTACATGTATTTCAGTGAAAACCTTTATCAGTGAGAAATCCACATGAGGTTTTAAAGGAAACATTGTGACATCACATGTATTATGGTGTCATTAAATAACGACAGATCAAAATAGTGCTAAATATAGTTTGCAGTGTTACGTGAGAAACAGTTGCCGCAAGATTTAACTTGAAATATTGCGTCGAAAAGATCTGTAACTAAGCATTTTCATTTAATATCAAGACCATAGCAACAGTTTTCATATTAGCATATTTTTAACATACCGACTGTAATTTCAATTGCATAAATACCATAAATAAACAATTTAGAGCTTGCCTAATAAAACAAAATGCTTACCAGTTATTCAGGACTTTTTAAAACCTCTAGTTTGCCATCTCAGGTTAAAAAGTAATGATATGTCTGGAACTGAAATAAGACAAAAAAATTACTCAGGCTGTGTTATCATTTGATTTAAATACATAAGTATTATTGAGAGAGAAAAATCTAATTCTTGAAAGTTTTATCACAAAGAAAGACAAATGCTTCTCCCTTGTGGCATTAAACCTTTTATATTAGAAGCAATGAGTAGTAGCTAACTAGCTTAATAGTTGAATAGGTGCAGCAATATTGTTTTCAAAAAGGTTTGACCCTCCCCCTTTTTCACTGAGAAATGACAATATCTTTTGTTTTGCTCGAGTGCATTAAAATAATAATTCATGATTTTCTTAATACATGTACATGTTTTTCTGTTTATTTGCATATGATATCTACTGACCGGGGTCAAATCTTTGGATAAAAGCACATGTGATGAGGTATCTCACTTTACTCGTATGAAGTGTGTTATCTCCTTGATTATCAGGTATTCCACCGACCAGAGTGATAATTACATTTAACAAAGACTATATTGTGTCATGTTTACTTACAATTTAAAAATATTAAGTTATTTCTTGCCTTTTCGGATCTCTCGGGGTAAACAAAGTTATGATTGTGCCTAAAAAAGTGTTCAGCCCGTGCCAGTAATGCATTTTAAAAGCGAAAATTTCATTGAGTTTTGCTGATCTTTATCAATAATATTTATCTTAAACCATTTGTGTTTTCAACAGACTGTCGGAATTCCAATGGGAACCAATTGTGCCCCTCTTCTTGCCGACTTGTTTCTTTATTATTATGAGGCTGACTTCATACAGGAACTTCTTAGGAAGAAAGATAAGAAGTTAGCAATATCCTTTAACTCTACGTTCCGCTATATAGATGATGTTCTCTCACTAAATAATACAAAATTTGGTGACTATGTTGAACGAATCTATCCCATCGAACTAGAGATAAAGGATACTACAGATACAGTTAAGTCTGCCTCATATCTTGACTTGCATCTAGAAATTGACAATGAGGGTCGGTTGAAAACAAAACTTTACGACAAAAGAGATGATTTCAGCTTCCCAATTGTGAACTTTCCATTTCTATGTAGCAACATTCCAGCAGCGCCTGCATACGGAGTATATATCTCCCAATTGATACGATATTCCCGGGCTTGTGTTTCCTATCATGATTTCCTTGATAGAGGATTGCTGCTCACAAGGAAGCTATTAAACCAAGAGTTCCAAATGGTGAAGTTGAAATCATCCTTCGTAAATTTTACGGACGCCATCATGAGTTGGTTGACCGTTATGGAATAACCGTTTCACAGATGATATCGGATATGTTCCTTATGTCGTAACTACAATACCCTTCCCTTTTCACGAATGTGACTTACCGAATTAGACTATTTACCGGATTTGTAATAATTAAACAACACGACGGGTGCCACATGTGGAGCAGGATCTGCTTACCCTTCCGGAGCACCTGAGATCACCCCCAGTTTTTTGGTGGGGTTCGTGTTGCTTAGTCTTTAGTTTTCTATGTTGTGTCATCTGTACTATTATTTGTCTGTTTGTCTTTTTATTTTTGGCCATGGCGTTGTCAGTTTGTTTTTGATCTATGAGTTTGACTGTCCCTCTGGTATCTTTCGTCCCTCTTTTATAACCACTGGGTCGATGTCTCTGCTGGTGGACATTTTGTCCCCGAGGACATCATCCGCCCAGTAGCAAAATTGCATGAATTTACGAAGATCTAACAGGATACTGGCTCGGACGTCGCCCAGTATAAAGGTCCGAAACAGACGTCACCATGGACACGGTGTCGTCTGATAAGGCAGGTGTCCCTCATCACCAGACATGACAAATATCACAAACATGACTCATTCAGATCATCATACTAGTGACAATAGCAATAGTACACATACACAGCCATGTTCAGTTCTCCTTAAAGACATTTTGGATTTTGATGACTCTGAACAACACTGTCTCATTTCGAAATGTGGAACTAATGGCTGCAAAACTTGTGATATTTTAATAACAGACGCTCAATTCACTAGCAATTTAACTAAAAGTCTTACTTTACTAGAAGTTACGATGATCTGAATTGTAAATCTATAAATGTCGTCTACGGATTAGAGTGTAACCTTTGTGGATTGGTTTACGTCGGTGAAACGAAAGGAAGGCTAAACAAACGTATGTGCGGCCATAGATCAGATATCAACCTCAATGCAAACGACATTCTGTACCAGCATTTTAATCAGCCTGATCATTCCATCGTTTCTATGACAGTTCGTATAATCGAAAAATATACCACAAGACTAACAATCCTCAACTTGCAACGCCTCTCCGTAGACAAAAGAGGACTACTGGATTCGACAATTGGGAACTGCGACACCATATGGTTGCAATGACAAAATTGATGGTATAGGTATTCTATCTAGTCCTTCCTGTAGCTCGGTGAATGTGATGAATATTTTCAACTCTACTCCTCGACGTAGACGCAGTCATGGTCATCGTCATTATACATCACCTACTTTGCATGATGTCTCTATTAATGACTTGCTGCCATTTATACAAAAGCCGTTAGGTATTCATCACATTCGCACGAAACTGTATTCATTACCCTTTCAAAACTTCATTCTCTGTTCAATTTATGTTTGGAAACCACTGTTACAAACCCTCATTCAAACCAATACAAACTTACAGCTATTATTTCGGATATTGCAAGTCACAGACTTTTCAAACCAGTTCGCATTGGAAAAGATGAAAAGAGAAAGATCTTTTCTTAAACTTTCCTTTGCCAACAAAGGTCTCGATGACGTCAACTTAGGCAATATCCTTCATCATAAATTAGTTCAGTCGAAAATACCTCCTTATTTTAAAGATCAGTCTGTACCAATAATTTCTTATACCTATACCAAACCAATTGCAACTAAAATTTTCAATTACAAACACGTTTTGCAGGATCTCAACATTGACGACTTCAAGTCTAAACCTCCTGATTGCACCTGTGCTAGTTCCCAATTCACATATAATCCGGCTGGCCACGTTATTACCGGAGACCTCAACATTGTCAATAACACTTCCCTGCGGAATTTGTTATCCAAAGGTCCGAAATATCGTGAGCCTAAATCCATCAATTGGAAATACAACTTCAAAATACTGATGGATTCAGTCGAGGATTATGCCAGGCAATGGGCTAAACGCGAGAAAGAAGACGTAGATACTCTTTCCGAATGGATTAAGGCTGTGAGGTCGTTGATACAAATCCGAATTAAGAAACTAAATGGGCATATCAATACCCACACTACATCAATTTTTAAAGACCCAAATGTTGCAAAGCACTTGTCCTACCTTCATGACAAATATGTTGTTGTCCCCGCAGATAAAGCCCCTAACAACATCGTTTTTGTGTGTAAATATCATTACATAAACTGCTTGATAAATGAATTAGGCATTGACAATTCACTTGGAAACTCAACATATACCCTCACGACACTTACCAAAGAGGAAATCCTGGATAATCATAGGTCTGTTCTATGTTCCTTTGGAATTTCAACCAAAGATGAAGAACTGGATCTTCCATCACTGTATTGGATACCTAAACTACATAAGTGTCCTTACAAACAACGGTATATTGCTGGGTCTTTCAAATGCTCCACGAAACATCTTTCTAAATTATTTACATCTATTTTATCAGCAATCAAAGGCGGGCTTCAAAATTATTGTGAAACTGCCTATTCTAGAGGTGGCGTGATTCAGATGTGGATACTAAACAATTCCAAAGATCATTGATGGGAACATACAATCTAAGACTCTCTCATCTTGCAATAGTATTAAAACATTTGACTTTTCTACACTTTACACAAGTATTCCCATTCCAAACTAAAAGACAAATTGAAAGAGTTGGTATTACTTTGTTTCATTAAAAGAATGGCGAACGTAGATACAAGTATCTTGTCTTGGGAGGATAAATCCTACTTTGTAAAGAATCACTCTGATTCAAACAAAAATTCTCTGAAACTGACATTATCAAGATGCTTGATTTCTTGATTGACAACATATTTGTTACGTTTGGAGGACGTGTTTTCAACAGACTGTCGGAATTCCAATGGGAACCAATTGTGCCCTCTTCTTGCCGACTTGTTTCTTTATTATTATGAGGCTGACTTCATACAGGAACTTCTTAGGAAGAAAGATAAGAAGTTAGCAATATCCTTTAACTCTACGTTCCGCTATATAGATGATGTTCTCTCACTAAATAATACAAAATTTGGTGACTATGTTGAACGAATCTATCCCATCGAACTAGAGATAAAGGATACTACAGATACAGTTAAGTCTGCCTCATATCTTGACTTGCATCTAGAAATTGACAATGAGGGTCGGTTGAAAACAAAACTTTACGACAAAAGAGATGATTTCAGCTTCCCAATTGTGAACTTTCCATTTCTATGTAGCAACATTCCAGCAGCGCCTGCATACGGAGTATATATCTCCCAATTGATACGATATTCCCGGGCTTGTGTTTCCTATCATGATTTCCTTGATAGAGGATTGCTGCTCACAAGGAAGCTATTAAACCAAGAGTTCCAAATGGTGAAGTTGAAATCATCCCTTCGTAAATTTTACGGACGCCATCATGAGTTGGTTGACCGTTATGGAATAACCGTTTCACAGATGATATCGGATATGTTCCTTATGTCGTAACTACAATACCCTTCCCTTTTCACGAATGTGACTTACCGAATTAGACTATTTACCGGATTTGTAATAATTAAACAACACGACGGGTGCCACATGTGGAGCAGGATCTGCTTACCCTTCCGGAGCACCTGAGATCACCCCCAGTTTTTTGGTGGGGTTCGTGTTGTTTAGTCTTTAGTTTTCTATGTTGTGTCATCTGTACTATTATTTGTCTGTTTGTCTTTTATTTTTGGCCATGGCGTTGTCAGTTTGTTTTGATCTATGAGTTTGACTGTCCCTCTGGTATCTTTCGTCCCTCTTTTATGATAACTAGGTATAAATAAAAAAACTACTAACCATCATTTTCACAATTTTCTGTGGTGTACAAGGTGAAATCATCCATAAATCAGTCTGAAAACTTCTGGAATTAATCTTCTAACTTGGGTCAAGATGCGTATTAGTTTCTCCATAGGCGGTAATGGTAACGTTTTCTTCTGTTGCTCAGTCCATATCGTTAACTTGGATATGTGTGATGGCTCGTTTCGAAGCTGGGACATTTTCACATATGTGGTTAAATTTTCGGGGTACGAAGTGAGATTACTTTTTCCGTAAATTAGCAAACCCCGAGAATCCTTTTGTGATGCGGCTCCTCGTGGTAAAAAATCCCATTTTCAACACAATAAGTTCTTTGAAAATTTAATACTTTGAACACATTTAATAGCTCCATAGATTTTACACATTTATTCTGTGTTCCCCTGCTTTCTAAATTAACACAAATGGTTAAGCTCAGTCACTTGTTTATCATAGAAAAGTGTCAAATATCACTACACAGAGATTTTTGTTTACACGTGACTTTTGAGTTCCTCATTTCAAGGCGCATTCATATGACTTATTTTAATTCTGTTATTTCCCAGGATGTGATGTAGAGCCTTATAGGTACAGTAATCTTAACAGCTATCCAATTTCATTCAAAATTCTTTATTCATTTTCACTAGTATATATAGACTAAGTATTTTGTTTTTGTCTAGTTATGGGAATTTTTTTATATGCATTTATGATTTTCATGTTTGTATTGACCACATTGCAGCAACATAGATATAGGTACCTAGCAAATCTTGCCTTGTTAGCATACTAGGCTCAAAGGATCATAAAAAATTTCTTTTAGTCTGAACTTATTCTGAATTGTTTAACTTCTTATTTTAAATTTATTGCTTTTGAAATATGTGTTTTTATTTTTTTACATGTTTTAGGTGCACAATTTGTCAATACAAGCTATTTCAGCTCCTGGGAGCCTCTAGATTTATAATGAATAATTTGTATTTATGTATGATTATTTTTAATGTATTAAATGAAACATTAATTATTCTTTTCCATTTGTTGTTATACTTATTTATAAGTCCATATCCTATCATATGTCAGATTTTACAAATTAGATGGCAAAATTGAGAAAATTTGAATATGCAGGCTACCCCATTTTGTTGTGGCATATACCAGACACCAACATTATTTGCCGAGCTTGATATTTTTTGATTGGGTATATATGGTTATACTTTGCGATAAGATATGTTGTTTTACAATAATAAACGGGTCTTGGGAGTATTTTGGCTCTGAAAGATGACCAAAATCAGCCATTTTGGACATGAAGCTACATAAGACATATTGATACGGTTAGATTATACATACACTTAATAGACAGCATTGTTATTTCTTTGCATTCTTACACTTAAAGTGATGTATTATGAGGAACAACTATCAAAAATTATTATTGTTGCCATATTTTTTATTTAAACCAGCGAAATATGCCAAAAAGGCTTATTTTGCTGTTTTCGAGCAATTTCATCTGTTAAAAGATGGCACCTAAAAAATCCAGATCGGTTCAATATTTTCCCAAAAAAATTTGTGTGGTTATTTACATTACTAAGGTGCACCAATGTGCCAAATATGAACTCATTTGGCAAAAGTGACATTCGGACGGTTTTGCATGGTTTTCTGGCAGATTGGCTCTTAACAGCTTTATTCAGGAGCACAGTCTGTTAATCGTAAATAACTTCGAGATTTATGTGTAAGTTTACTCTGCTGCTCGAGCTCTGCTAATCGATGTTCCAGTATTTCAGATTTATATTTATTCGTGAGGCCCTCGTCATTATTTATATTCACTCAAAGCACAGTCGCCTGGAGATTTAATAATTATAGCGAAAATTATAGCGAAAAAATACCGACAAATGGGGGAAATAAAATATTTTTAGTAGCATTATTATTAATTCTTCAGGCGACTGTGCTCAATTAAGAGGTTCTCCGTTACTTGGAAAATCTTATCTGATTCAGGATCAATTCATCGGTTACACTCCCCTATCATCAGTGATTCTTTGTTTTTAAAAAGGTATTGTGTAAGTGTTGACTCTCAATTTGCATGATTAATGACAGATATCGACTCGCTACCCGGACTACTGCAAAAAACAATTATTCAGTTCACTGATTTAGATGGACTCTAGGTAAAAGGACAGAAAGTCACAGGACAAAAAGTCACAGGACATAAAGTCACAAATTTGATAGGACAAAAAGTCACAAACAATTTGTTGACAATTGTTTGAATATATATGAAAATATCTTGAAATATTTTCTTTTTATTACATATATTCATTTTAATTTAAGGAAATTGCTCATACATGTCATAAACCTTGATAAATGAAAATGTATTAGTTTTAATCATGCAAAGGATATATTTATTGGCAAATTGAAGCCATTTAAGTACCAAGCCACTTTGACATTTTGTTTTCATAACAATTATTTGATCATTATTGATATTTATTGAATACATTTCAATTACAGAGTTGCTTCATGTATAAAACTTCAAGAAAAATACAAAAAGTGTTTTCTTGTTCAACATGTTCAAAGAAAAATAATCTCAAAACTTAATTGTGACTTTTGTCCTGTGACTTTTGTCTGTGACTTTTGACCGTGACTTTTGTCCTGTGACTTTCTGTCCTACATTCAGATTGAATAGGGTTTGGTTGACCCTGTGTCCCTCTATCTGAGACTACCATCTCAGTGATGAGCTTTATGTTTTATGTATTGTGCTTGTCATATATGTATGTCGGATAAAAGCTCTACAGAGCTTATGTTGTATTGTTATATGTATAACCGACTTTAAATAAATCTTTTTGCTAGCTCCTAATAACTAACAAGTAAGAATTAGGTTACTTCTTTTGTAATACAAACAATTAAGACGTCTTGCAAGGCTTTTTTACCATGACGGCGTCCCATTAAAAGTTGAAATAGCCATGCAAGACGTCATTATCATTTGGACTAATATTATGGCACATATTGTCGTACCACAGGATTTGTGTCAATTTTTCTGGTTTTCTATCCTCACGAACCCTAAAATACTAGTGATAAAGTGTTAACTTACTTCTTAATTAAAGCCTAATATAAAGAAGACAGAAGACCTAGACCATTCATACTTTGTATATACATGCCTAATGTTATGAAGTTTTCGTCTGTCATATGTTCATTGACCTTGAGTGACCTCATTTCATGGCTAAGTGACTGCATTGAAAAAAAGTTAAGGTTTTTTAGTATCCATAATTTCTATTATCATGATTATAATGAGTAATAGGATTCCTATTACTCATTATAAGAGAAATCAAGAATACTAAAAAATTTAAGGATAACTATATTTGATATGTGCATACCTTGCAAAGTCTTCATATTCGCCAGACAGTTTTCACTTGATTTGACCTTATTTCATGGATCAGTGAACAAGTTAAGCTTTTGTGGTCACGTCCATATCTCAGATACCATAAACAATGTGTCTACTATATTTACTTTTAATTATTGTATGGAATGATTGTAAGGTATGCATGTCCAACTGGCAAGTTTCATCTGACCTTGACCTCATTTTCATGGTTCAGTGGTTATTGTTAAGTTTTGTGTTTTGGTCGGGTTTTCTAATATTGTATGCAACATGTCAAGTATATTCGTTGTATGAAAATTTTAGGGATGTACATGTTAGTCTGACATGTTTTATTCAATCTTGACCTCATTTTTTGGTTCATTGCTTGATGTTACCTTTTTGTTTTTTGGCCAGTTTTTCTATTTTCTTATTTTCAAATTAGCAAAGGTCAACTAGGTACATATGTCTGACTGAGAAGTTTCATCTTACTTTATTTTCATAGTACATTGGACAATATAAAAAGAAGATGGGATATGATTGGACAACTCTCCACAAGAGACCAAATGAAACAGAAATTAACAACTCAAGGTCACTGTAAAGCCTTCAACAATGAACAAAGCCCATGCTGCATAGTCAGCTATTAAAGGTCCAGAAATGACAATGTAAAACAATTCAAACGAGAAAACTTACGACCTAATTTATGTACAAAAAATGGAAAACAGATATGTTACACATAAACAAACGACAATCACTGAATTATAGGCTCCTGACTTGGAACAGGCACATACATAACGAATGTGGCAGGGTATTAGGAACAATGAAAATGTTTAGTTTTTGAGGTTTGATCTATTTTCCGGATACTGTAAGCAATAAGGCCCCTTTATTTAGTGAATGGAATGATTGTAAGATGCACATGTCTGTCTGCCATATTCTATATGACCTTGACCTCATTTTCATGGTTCATTGGTCAATGAAACACTGCATTGTTTTGTCAGTTTATCATATGCTTAAAGTTACAGGTAGATTATATTTGGTGGATATGTAACAATTGTAAGGTGTGCATGTCTGTCTGGCAGATTCATATAACCATGACCGCATTTTATGGTTCTTTGGTCAATGCTAAGTTTTCTTGGTTTTGTCATTTTATCAGATATTATAAGGATAGGTCTACTTGTTGTTGTACGGAATGACTGCAAGGTGTCATATAAAAATAAGAAGATGTCTGTCTGCCAAGTTAATTTTACTGTGACCTCATTTTCATAGAATAATGATAATATTAAACAGCAAGAATGATGAGCAAGTCGACATTATATACAAATGAGGCAAAATTTTCAGTTGCCTACTAATTATGTAATAGTAGTTATTTTGTCATTAAATGATAATGTTTACCCTTTTATGTGTAGGGCAAGAACATTAAAGATAAAGGAAACTATAAACAGAAGAAATTATCAACAAAATAGATTTACAGAGGTCAATAAAGCCTAAATGGTAAGTCCACTGTTATAAATGTTTTTGCCCTTGAATAATGATTAAATATTTATTAAAATAAGATGTGGTATGATAAATGAGAAAACTATCCATCAGAGTTCAATTAAGTGGATGTAAGCATTGTAATTACTTATTAGAGGCCAATGATGACCTGTAAGTAATGAGAAAACCCATACCATATACATGATATAGTAATCTATAAAAGACAACACTAACAACATTTGAAACAAAACATCAATTCAAACTTCAAATATACCAGACTAATTTATAAAACAAAAATTACGAAAACAAAAATAACGGATATGAACCAACATCAACCACTGAACTATGTACAAGCTCCTGATATTGGACAGGCATAATATGGCTGGGTTGATATAAAAATAAGAAGCAGTCTGATTTCCAATGAGACTTTTCTCCAATAGAGATCAAATGACATTTAAGGAGGCTTGAGGGTATAAAAATTTCAGAAAAATATTAAAAAAAAAAAAAATTTCATAACTAATTTTATTTATAACTTTATTAGTTGTTACTTTATCATATGGTACAAAAATCATTCAAAACCATCTATTCGTTTTGGCCCCAGATGACTTTTAAAATGTATATATCATTGAAAAAGCTCCAAATTATCTCCCTTTGGTGCAAAAATGCTATTTTTTGACATTAGAATTGTAATATCTTTTTTAACTCATCGGTGACCTATATTTTTTATTATCATTTTCAAATAAGCTATACTTAGACTAAACTATTGTAAAATTTAAGCGATTTCTGTAATTTAGTTCTTTTTTATTTCGATATTACCTCTATTTCTCCTATTAGTTCAACAGAAAAAAAGTACCTTTACAAAAATGTATGCTTCTTTCGAAGGCGGATTGTGAGCGTAAATGAACGGTGACCCGTTTTCTTTTTTTTTATTTTATTTTTCTATTAAGTATAAGATAAAGTTCATTTATAGAAAAATATAGCGAAATCCTATATTAAGAAAACAATTTGATTTAGACCTGCGAGCCCCCTTAATTTAACAAAAATAGTTCACTGTACAGCCTTTGACAATGAGCAAATCCTATACCCGACAGTGGTTTTAATAACAGCACAACATTTGAACAAATTGTAAACATTTGTTGCAATGGGCTTAACAAAAGACTGCAACAAGGAACCAAACAACAACCGGTAATATGTAAATCATAGACACAAAGCACTGAAATAAGAGTACTAACAATGAATATTCAAATGAAAGTTTATCAAAATGTTCATAAACATGATAAAATAGCCATTTTATTGCTGTATTTCTCTTCACTGATAATTTTTGAGTTTTGTGTATTTGTAGGTCAGACATCTGGGTTTTCATGGTCATCATTCAAGAGATCAATACTGAACAGAAAACTTAAAGTTGATATTTTTCTCCATAGTGCGACTTTTTTTTATTAATTTGAAATGGAACGTGTTTTTTTCCTACATTTATTAGAAAGAGGAAATTTCAACATAATGACTCCAAACAAAAAGGAGTCATATCATCACGATCATAGATGCACAAGAACTTGATCATGTAAATGCAACAATGTAATTATCAATTGAAAGAAGGAACGAATGAAAAAAATATTAGTATGTTGTTGTCCAAATAAACTTGCTTTGTCTTCTCATTTGAATCGCTCCAACCAATAAAGATGTACAGAGGAAGATCTTTGAAGAACAGATTGAAAAAATGTGTTGTCTAAGAATTGCAGGAATATTCTAGTGGATGAAATAATTTATTGACTTGACTCTTATATAGTGGACTGAATAATTGCAAGCAGTGAAAAAAGAAAACTAAAACTTTAACAGAAAAAGTGTTTATATTATAAATTTGCAAATATAAGCTTAATATTATGTACACCACAAAGGTATATAATTCAAATTGTTTGCATATTCATGTATTGCAATGAAACTATAACAAAGAAAACCTTACCTCATGAAAAGAGTAAATTTGTCAGTCAGAATATGAAATATTTTTTTTTCAGTTCTATTTTCATAATAAAATAAACAAGACAAAGATTTCAAAACAATATTTTTCATTTATTTAGACATGTCATCATTTTGTTTCAGTGAAAGGACTTGACTCTTTGACCATAAATATTATTATGCATTCTAAATTGCAAAATAAGAATAATCTTTATTGTCATATAAACAAATAAAAACATGTTTGTGACAAAATGAAAAAAAAAATATATATATATATATATAAGAAATATAAAAAATCGTATACATTTAAAACTATTTACTACCAAACAGCATTCATTGTAACATACACATTACTGTATATTTATATCTATATATTTATAATTTGAATCCCATAGGATTTTATTTTGTCCCATGGGATAATTATAGTCCCATGGGATAATTTTCCCATGGATCCCATGGGACTACAATTATCCCATGGGACCAAAAAATCAATGGGATTTAACCAAAATCCCATGGGATAATGGTCAATCCCATGGATTTTGCCCTGTCCCATGGGATATTGAAAATCCCATGTTTTTATAAATCAAATAGCAAAATAAATATAATAGTAACAGTAGAAAACCAATGAAATTATTGAATCCCATGTAATTCCGCACATTTTGGTTATATACATGACACTGTATCTCTTATTTGAGGCGGCGGCGGATTTGCAAATGAGTGTTTTGCAAATTAAAAGTGTCCAGTGTTATATGTATTTCGACTCCTGATGAGTCGAAATTGGATGAGTCGAAATTTAAGTTGACTCGAATTAAATTTATGGTCCCAAGGTTAACAAAACCATTCAAAATTCATTATTTATCTCGAACCAAAACACATATGTCAAAACATGACCTCGGGGATTTACATGGATTGAAGAGTTAATCTGACAATACACGTGTAATTAATTTTCCGGTCACTGACCACTGTATTGATTTATGACATGCTTTTTCCACGAGTGTTTAACTAAGATTCTTTGATCACCATGATAAATAATATGTGATACATTGTTATAGTTTATGAAAAAATATTTAAAAATGTTTTAAAAACAATTAATCGTAATCATACACTAATGAGCTTGGCTGTGTATAAAGTGGGGATTAAGACTTCCGTTGGTGATCAACCCATAACTACACAATAGGCGTCTTTTTTTTATTTTTTTTTTGGTGTATTTTCTCTTGCACAAAAATATTTTAATGAAAGAAAATTAAAAGAAATCTAAATTTTTTAAATATCTTGTATACGAGGATGAACAATTTTGTCAACTTTAAATAACGCTAAGATCGATTGGAAATGACTCTCTCGGCTAAAAGCCACAGGGACAAATTGTAACTGTACAAAGAAATAAATAAGAGACATAAAATGTTATAATAATAATAAAAGACCATAACATACAAGAACATCGATCTGAGACCAGAATATCGATCCCCTTCCCATCCGGATTTATTTTAGTCTTACTAAGCTAAACAAGAGTTATGTCCCTTGGAATGTCAAACTTCCGGTTTTCGTTTGAGTCGAACTATGGGTATCTCGAAATATTTTTCTGGTCCGGCTGACTTCGAGATAACGAGAGTCGACTGTACTTTCAACCACGCTCTAAATGCCCGCGATTTCGCGGGTGTGTTCTAGTGCTTATTTAATTTTAATATGTTGTTACTGATGACAAAATGGAGGTCAAGTTTGATATTCACGATTTTCACTTTTACCGATCAGGAGTTATGGTTCAAGATTAAAAAGTTGAGTTACGGTTCTTGAAAGATTGAAAAATTGTGTACCATAACTCGGAAACGTAAAATCTAAAATTTGTAAAAAATCAAAAGGGAGCTCACGTCAATAGATATAAACAATTCACCAAAGGTGTATGTAAATTGGTTGAAGCATTTTTGAGTTAATGTCCGACCTGTTGACGACGGACGGACGGACAACGGTTTACCATAATACGTCCCCATGCTGTATCAAATATTCAATCACAATTCAAATTCAGAGTTGTTTTAAGCTTAAAGGTTGTGTCTATACTTGCTCAACTGTTCAGGGTTTGACCTCTGCAGGAAAATCCGGTTTGCTGTCTCTCTGGCAGCCTCTTGTTTGTTTTATCCGACGGTTATGTTGAACAAACACATACATTGAACTGATAATGTAATAAAAATGCATGCATGTTTTCTCACTCTTAATTCAGTCTAGCAAACATTTCCCGCTAGTATACTGTGTAAATACAATGTCACTGAATGTGTATTATACTCAGTAACTCTCACACTACCTGGTAAAGGCGTGGTTAAATTCACAATAATCAAAAGATTAGCATTATGTAATTCTGATCTTTTGATCTTCACTGGAGTGTATTTTGCCTCAAGCCGGGTTCACCGTATCAGGTGTGAACAACATCTCGTATGGATGATAAAAGAGAAGTGAGAGTTTGAGACAGAAAAAAAATATTTGGGGGAGGAATATGGTGGCAAATACCTGAATCGCCGTGGTATAATTTTTATATTTTGTTGTATTTGAACAATGAAATACTGAATTAGTTTCAATTGAATAATATTATAAATAAAAATGGCCTCCGAAAACGAGCGTATAAACCAAAAAAATGTACTATTATAAATTATTATCGGTAACCTTGAATATTTAAATGTGCAGAGACATTTATCAATTGCATTTACCTAATCGGGAATGCTCTTATTAGAGATGACCAGGATATTGACGAACGAACGTACGAAAGCGAAACTTGACGAATCGACTCGTACGTAACGGGAGCTGCCGTTTATACATAGTACATAAAAAAAAAAAAAAAAACATAAATCTTACATAAAAACGCATGTTAAGGTTAACTAATAAACATCGTCTGACTTAAATTTACATAAGTTATATCTCTGTAGCGTACTCCTCACGTTGAATTGCATGATAATAGTAAAAAATGTTTTCTACAATAGAAAACGGTGCATTCGATATACAATGAGGTTCCACAAGGGATTTAAATGAGTTACGGAGTTAATACAAGGGTGATAGCATAGATATTGACGCTTTTTATATTGATATGATTGATGATCAATTTCAAATCTTTTTTTTTACACCAAATTTAGTTTGCTTAGGTAGCAATACACAGTTATGAGTTTAGTTTCACATTTTGGCCCCGGTGGATTTTTCAAATATGAAAGTTATTGTGTAATAAAATTCATTTTTAGACAGCTGAGTTCTAATTTAGCCTTCAAAGATGGTTTATAAGAACATCAAGATTATTTTTTACATGTTTTATGGGCTATTTTCTGTTTGACTCTCCGTATTTTCATAGCTAGACCGGTCTTCGGTCCAGAAATTAATGTAATGTTTACAAACACTTTTTTTCTACACGAAGTTTTTGACGCAATTTTTCAAAAAAATGAGATGAAAGACATATGAATTTCATTGGATTTAATGGAAGATATATGTAAACAGTTTCAGAAAAGGTATTACTTGAAGTGATTGAAATTCTACTTTTGACCAAATCTTGGGAAATATGTGACATCTTTTCCCCTTTTGCAATATTTTATAACAAAAAATGCAGATTGTTGCCATGGATACACCACAAAATAAATATATTTTACCATTTTATATACTAGATATAAAATCTATGGAAGATTCTGATTACATACATATGCACATACATGTATATGACAAAAACAGTAAGCTTAATAGTGCAAGAAAGCAATGAAAAGGGGATGGTAAAATTTATGAGGGAAAATTTTAATATTTTTTCCTAACTGTTTATTGCTACCTTATGGCATACTTACCAAGCTCAGAATTGTATAATTTAAGACTTTTCATACCACAAATCTATTGATATTTAGATTCTAAATCAACTTCTGAGGGGATTAAGTGTTTAAGATTGACAATACATGTCAATTTTATTGTTAACAGTCCTTAGCAACCAAAATTAGACATTTTGACAAAAGGCCTAATATATTTGTACTCTATTGGCTTAACCCTTGCTTCTGAAGGATTTCTCTGTATGTAGTAGCCTAAGTATTGAACGCTTTGTATTTTTCTTGCGAATATATCAAATTATTATTTTTATCAAGATTTCATGTTACATTTTGACATATAATAAATGTATATTTGATTCAGTTGTAAGAAATTGGTTCCTATTACCAAATTTTTAATCAAGTCTTTGGTATACAATAAACATAAAGATTACCATTTTCATGCTTGAAATTGCTAAATTTTGTACAATTTTGCATTATCAGAGATCTTATTAAGATTTTCAACATTAAAACACTGACAAAAGAGGTATAGTTTTAAGATTTTGCCAAAATTGAGTTAGAAACAAGATTTTACACTTTGACTTGGCACCTTTCTTTAAATCAGTTTTGTCGCGTTTCAGTGTCAACTGCTAACCTTCATAAAATATTCATTACTCAACCAATTTTCAAAAATAAAAGGCCATTTTACTCGTATAGCTAGCAGAACACAGAAAATAAGTTAAAAGGGAGAATTTGAAAAAATATTTACTATTAAGGTAGCAATACACAGTTATGAGTTTAGTTTCACATTTTGGCCCCCTGGTGGATTTTTCAAATATGAAAGTTATTGTGTAATAAAATTCATTTTAGACAGCTGAGTTCTAATTTAGTCTTCAAAATGGTTTATAAGAACATCAAGATTATTTTTACATGTTTTATGGGTCTACTTTGACCTTTACTACTGATCAGTGTAACATACATTTTATTCATTATATTATATATTTGGTACTTTTATAGTCAAATAGCTATAAGTGCCATTCCTAAGAAATACACTATTTCAATATTTTTCTCAACTCAGCTACACCTTAGTTCATATAATACTAGGGACAAAATCTGTTTAAAGTAACTTTATTTATGTTTATTTCATAGTTTTTATTCTATTTATTCAAAAGAAACCCAATTTTATGATTTTTTCTTTATATAACTGATGAAAATGTGATACAGGAAATGTTTGGAATATGCCAGTTTAACTATTTGCCACTGGCCAATATGCCAATACTATGCGACATAAAAATGAGCTGTAGTTTCACTATCGATGGTCGCAATCCTTAAAGTAAGACATCATTTTAATCGATATAATGTACAGATTCAGAAAAGTAGAGAATTTTTATATATCGCATACAAAGTTTTGCTTAAGGGTGCTATAAACAGTTTCGTATAAAAACTAGGGTTATTCCCAACTAAAAATAACCATGGAGGAAATCCTTTTATTCATATATTTGGTACAAAAGTATCATGTTTTTGTATTTGATTGTAAAATTAGTTAATTAGCTTTCAATTAAACAGGTTGAAAGATTAAAATAATTTTAAAAATTAGATTAAATATACATGTTTTGAGGGGAGACAAGACTGTAAACATCCTGTTTTTTTGGCAGTGAAAATTGAAAACTTATTTGCAGCCACTGTAGCTCTTTTCGAAGCAGGAAACCGTACCCTGAAACAAGATTTTTATTAAAGGCCAGGTAAAAACCTATGAATTTCATAAAGTTTTGATTATGGAAATGTGCCTGTATCATGTTTACATGGGTATGCACATGACCTGATTTCAGGTTTTTTATGTTCAGATTAGGCAACTTTTTCCCCCTTTTCTCTGGATAAAACTTTTTTACTATATTAAAAGTACACTATATTTTTATTTCAATATAAACTAGAGAAAATTCTGATTCCAGTGATATCTAGTTTTATACAAGTATCTTTATTAACCATTCCACCACTAAGGGTCACTTAGGCATGGTCCCTTAAAATATGACGTCATAGAAAAAACTGTTGATTGCACCCTTAAAGGGTCAAACATATAATATAGTGAGATTTTAGCATAGAAATGTGTTAGTGAATGGAGTAAAACAATTCTGAAAAATATCATATGGCATGCAAACTTTAATTTAAAAGCATCAGTTTGGTATATTTAATGCAAATATTACAGATTTGTACATAGCAACCAGATATAAGAAAACCAGACTGTGTGCAAATTTTGAAGTTTTTCATCTTTTGCGATGTCATAATATTTTTATTCATTCTCTCATATATTTGGAACCAAAAGTTGCACATGAAAAGTGTAGATTTTTTCTACTTTGACCTTTACTACTGATCAGTGTAACATACATTTTATTCATTATATTATATATTTGGTACTTTTTATAGTCAAATAGCTATAAGTGCCATTCCTAAGAAATACACTATTTCAATATTTTTCTCAACTCAGCTACACCTTAGTTCATATAATACTAGGGACAAAATCTGTTTAAAGTAACTTTATTTATGTTTATTTCATAGTTTTTATTCTATTTATTCAAAAGAAACCCAATTTTATGATTTTTTCTTTATATAACTGATGAAAATGTGATACAGGAAATGTTTGGAATATGCCAGTTTAACTATTTGCCACTGGCCAATATGCCAATACTATGCGACATAAAAAATGAGCTGTAGTTTCACTATCGATGGTCGCAATCCTTAAAGTAAGACATCATTTTAATCGATATAATGTACAGATTCAGAAAAGTAGAGAATTTTTTATATATCGCATACAAAGTTTTGCTTAAGGGTGCTATAAACAGTTTCGTATAAAAACTAGGGTTATTCCCCAACTAAAAATAACCATGGAGGAAATCCTTTTATTCATATATTTGGTACAAAAGTATCATGTTTTTGTATTTGATTGTAAAATTAGTTAATTAGCTTTCAATTAAACAGGTTGAAAGATTAAAATAATTTAAAAATTAGATTAAATATACATGTTTTGAGGGGAGACAAGACTGTAAACATCCTGTTTTTTGGCAGTGAAAATTGAAAACTTATTTGCAGCCACTGTAGCTCTTTTCAAGCAGGAAACCGTACCCTGAAACAAGATTTTTATTAAAGGCCAGGTAAAACCTATGAATTTCATACAGTTTTGATTATGGAAATGTGCCTGTATCATGTTTACATGGGTATGCACATGACCTGATTTCAGGTTTTTTATGTTCAGATTAGGCAACTTTTTCCCCCTTTTCTCTGGATAAAACTTTTTTACTATATTAAAAGTACACTATATTTTTATTTCAATATAAACTAGAGAAAATTCTGATTCCAGTGATATCTAGTTTTATACAAGTATCTTTATTAACCATTCCACCACTAAGGGTCACTTAGGCATGGTCCCTTAAAATATGACGTCATAGAAAAAACTGTTGATTGCACCCTTAAAGGGTCAAACATATAATATAGTGAGATTTTAGCATAGAAATGTGTTAGTGAATGGAGTAAAACAATTCTGAAAAATATCATATGGCATGCAAACTTTAATTTAAAAGCATCAGTTTGGTATATTTAATGCAAATATTACAGATTTGTACATAGCAACCAGATATAAGAAAACCAGACTGTGTGCAAATTTTGAAGTTTTTCATCTTTTGCGATGTCATAATATTTTTATTCATTCTCTCATATATTTGGAACCAAAAGTTGCACATGAAAAGTGTAGATTTTTCTACTTTGACCTTTACTACTGATCAGTGTAACATACATTTTTATTCATTATTTTATATATTTGGTACTTTTTATAGTCAAAAAGCTACAAGTGCGATTCCTAAGAAATACACTATTTCAATATTTTTCTCAACTCAGCTACACCTTAGTTCATATAATACTAGGGACAAAATCTGTTTAAAGTAACTTTATTTATGTTTATTTCATAGTTTTTATTCTATTTATTCAAAAGAAACCCAATTTTATGATTTTTTCTTTATATAACTGATGAAAATGTGATACAGGAAATGTTTGAATATGCCAGTTTAACTATTTGCCACTGGCCAATATGCCAATACTATGCGACATAAAAAATGAGCTGTAGTTTCACTATCGATGGTCGCAATCCTTAAAGTAAGACATCATTTTAATCGATATAATGTACAGATTCAGAAAAGTAGAGAATTTTTTATATATCGCATACAAAGTTTTGCTTAAGGGTGCTATAAACAGTTTCGTATAAAAAACTAGGGGTTATTCCCCAACTAAAAATAACCATGGAGGGAAATCCCTTTTTATTCATATATTTGGTACAAAAGTATCATGTTTTTTGTATTTGATTGTAAAATTAGTTAATTAGCTTTCAATTAAACAGGTTGAAAGATTAAAATAATTTTAAAATTAGATTAAATATACATGTTTTGAGGGAGACAAGACTGTAAACATCCTGTTTTTTGGCAGTGAAAATTGAAAACTTATTTGCAGCCACTGTAGCTCTTTTCAAGCAGGAAACCGTACCCTGAAACAAGATTTTATTAAAGGCCAGGTAAAACCTATGAATTTCATACAGTTTTGATTATGGGAAATGTGCCTGTATCATGTTTACATGGGTATGCACATGACCTGATTTCAGGTTTTTATGTTCAGATTAGGCAACTTTTCCCCTTTCTCTGGATAAAACTTTTTACTATATTAAAAGTACACTATATTTTTATTTCAATATAAACTAGAGAAAATTCTGATTCCAGTGATATCTAGTTTTATACAAGTATCTTTATTAACCATTCCACCACTAAGGGTCACTTAGGCATGGTCCCTTAAAATATGACGTCATAGAAAAACTGTTGATTGCACCCTATTTTCTGTTTGACTCTCCGTATTTTCATAGCTAGACCGGTCTTCGGTCCAGAAATTAATGTAATGTTTACAAACACTTTTTTCTACACGAAGTTTTTGACGCAATTTTTCAAAAAATGAGATGAAAGACATATGAATTTCATTGGATTTAATGGACGATATATGTAAACAGTTTCAGAAAAGGTATTACTTGAAGAGATTGAAATTCTACTTTTGACCAAATCTTGGGGAAATATGTGTCATCTTTTCCCCCCTTTTTGCAATATTTTATAACAAAAAAATGCAGATTGTTGCCATGGATACACCACAAAATAAATATATTTTACCATTTTATATACTAGATATAAAATTTATGGAAGATTCTGATTACATACATATGCACATATATGACACAAACAGTAAGCTTAATGGAACAAGAAAGCAATGAAAAGGGGATGGTAAATTTTATGAGGGAAAATTTTAATATTTTTTCCTAACTGTTTATTGCTACCTTATGCCCCCAGACCACTGAGTCGATATAGGCTGGATGCAGACAGAGACATATAATACAATGATTTTACCCATCATGCCAATCGGCCTAATCGGCTTTCCGGTGGCCGAGGCATTTCATTGGCCGTTACATAGACTCTGCTAGAGTTGCGAATTTCTTGTATTATATGTCTCTGCAGTTGGAAAGCAGGTCACGGTTTGACCCCATATCAGCAACAATGGAGGTCAAGTGACCGTGAAAATTCAGTATTGCTACGGATGAGACAAACCTCATTTTTACTCTCTAAAATACCAATGTCATGATAAAAACTTGTTGATGAAAATAATCCTGAATATTCATAGTTTTACCTCGTCAAAACTTACACACCAACTCAAAGTCCTTTATTCTTTATTTTATCTTCAAACTTGATGTTTGTGTTAAAATTGTCAAGTCTCCTGATCGAAAAATCTAAATATTTTCGAGGAAACTGAAATTGATGGGCTGAATTTAAATTTAATAAAACATCTCAATAAGACAAACACTCGATATGAATATCTAGGCAAGAGAATTTTGGATACGAAAACGTCAAGTTATTTTCAACACGAAGCGGTGGTTTTTTTTTTTTTTTCCGATTTGTGCAAGTGGTTATCTCCCCTTGATATCATAAGTCAAAATAAAACCCCAGCAAAAAATATAAAAAGAGTTTACTTTACAAAAATCAGGAAGAAAAATAAACGAAATTCGATGTACAACTATGGTATTATAATAATGAGGAGAGATACTTCCCTACTTTTCAGAGAAGGATTAGTTGTAAAATCAAAAGACAAAAAATTAGTAAAATTAAGAAATGTCATGTAGAAATTTAGCTTTATTGATATAAATTAGCTCTGGCTGATGAAATTTACTTTGGGAATTTTATAAATAATGATATATGCATTATGTGATGACTCCTACATATATTAGATAAATTTTAAACACTTCTAATAGTGTGCAATAAAACATATTTTATACAATTTGAATAATCTTTCTGAAAATGAAAATAATAAAAGTACTGATCATTTATATTTTATATTCTATAAAGTGGGACCAAGAGTCACAAGTAGTTTCTTCAAAGTAAAAGAGCCTATGTTTCTTGGTTGAACAGTAAAGTACTGTCTAGAAAATATCCTACAGAAAAGGATAAGTTTAACAAAAATATTGGCAGAAATTCTGTAAAAAATTATGGTTAAAATCTTAAGTGAATGTGACATAATTTTGAATTTTAAAATTATTATAATTGTTAAATTCATCTAATAGATTATCTAGCACAGTGTCTTATTTCTCAGGGTATTATATAGATTATGAAAGTAAACTTTTGAGAGAAAACTGATGGGGCTTCTTCTTTTCATGTTGCTGTATCAGCTGCTTTACATATTTATAAACAAAGTATTGTATATTTATCTGAATAATTGGATATTTATATCATAAAAGAAAGTTGGTGGGACAAATTATGTGCATTTTACTTAATGATCAATAGATTATTGAATTTGAAAGAATTTGGCATTTGAATAAATTCAATTTTGTAAGAACACATCTCTGTGAATTAACTTCTTGTTTGACTAAATAAGCTAGTTTTTGCTCTTATTAATGTAGCTTACTTATTAAAGAGATAATTAAATAAACAAGGTTTTTAACTTATAAAATATAAATATAATATAAACTGACCTTCATTTCCTTTTTTCATGTTTTTTCCTCCAGAAATTGTCTTTACAATGCATTTTCTATTGGTATTTTTTTGTGCTTTTGTCCTTCCATAGGCTATCATTAATTTGTCAGATTTGTTTCAAGTATGAATGATATTTTCTAAGACGTAATAAAGAGGATCTTTGTTTGTTGTTTCACTTTTCCAATGTGTAAATTTTCACTATGCACATGACCCTGACACATATTTTGTTATTTTGTTAACGTCATATGACGTATGTTGAAAAAAGAAAACAATGTCACCGTCAATTCGTGTAGGGGGTCAAAAAGGGGTTTAATTACTTTAAAATGGAGGTATCGTTTGGAATTGTGAAAAACAACAGTTTTTAATCACAATTTCATTCATATCTTTAATAAAATCAGTATTTTAGAGTACTTTGGAAACAGGAAGAATGAAAAAAAGTTGAACTTTACTGTTTTGAAGTAGAAACGCAGCCAAAACCAGGTACAGATTGACATGACTGGTGGTCACTAAAATTGATGTATTACACTAAAAAATAATGGCTTCAAAATTGTGTAGAAATTTGAAATAGGTTACCCGGTTTCAATTAAGATTATAACTGTTCTTTTCCGTATTTGGATACGCAAACGTCAAGTTATCAAAATTCGATGTTTTTGGCGAACAAAAAAGATGGCTGATAATTTATAGAACGGACAGGATAAAGAAATTGCAAATACAAGCTATTTTTGGTAATGTATGTATGTCGTATTGTACGGAAGCCTTTTAGGGCCATGCCAATTTACTTTTTACAATTTGTTATAACAGATTATTAATTTGATATAACAGATTATCAATTTGATATAATTAGTTATATCAAATTGATAATTTGTTATATCAAATTGATAATCTCTTATCGTTTATTTATGTTTCTGTGTTTTGACGACATTCAGTTTGACATTCGTGCATTTTCCCGTATAATGCTTAATATCCTACGTCATTGTTTAATGACGTCCTTTACACAGTGGGAACAGTCCAAAGAAATATTCATATTTTACCAAGATTCAAATTCTTTATTTAACCTCAGACACATTTAATGTACAAGAGGACAATAAACTAACATTATATACATAAATGATGGCAGGCGAAACTGACAAATACAGAGAAAATACAGTAAAATCGAACATAAGATATCATGCTTCAATACACTATTGAAATTCAATCATAACACAGTCTGATACATGGTTTTTCTAAAAAATACTTCGAGATTTTTTTCAGGAACAACGACAGGTTTAGTGGAACATGACATAATGATAACATATTTTTCATTTTTATCTCACTTGGATTTGTACTATAGTAACTAGGTACATGTGTTTTCCTCCATATAAATGTAATCGTATACGCATCTTACTGATCTTTTTTTCCTTTCTACTAAGTTCAATCTTTAATTATACATGTCATTAAACATGTATGCCATCATAATTTTGTACTTTTAAAATATCTTAGTAATACTGTATTTGTTTACCTCAACTATTGTATCTGTAATTATATTGTATGTTTCTCTGTAAACTTGTATTTAGTTTTTAGAGAATAAAGTATCTATCTATCTATCTATTATTATACGTTATTTTGATTGGCTAACAACAATCTCGCGTCATTCTTCATTTCAAAATGAATTGCACGAATTGTAACATACATGATGACACACGTTTTCACAATAAAGTGCACAGGTAAATAAAAGAAAAACTTGATAGTAATCGTGTTTTCATGATCATAGCGAAAAAATTATAAGTATTGAATGCTTCTTTTAGTAATTTCATAGGGTTGTAAAAGCGTTGACCGTGCGTACATTTTTAGAATGAAGCGCTTCTTCTTTGTCTTATAGTTAATTTAAGTTTCCTTTTTATCCATATGTATACCTGGTTACTCCAAACAAAACTCAATTCACATTCGTCCAAAGTAGATTTTATGTACGAAGTCCATTTGAACTTTTTAGGACTAGTTTTATGTAATTCAAACATTAATTTATACATAATTGTTGATCATTTATGATCATTTATCAATAAATTATTCCAAAAAGACAAGATTTTTTGGTTTATTACAATTTCTAAAGGATATCTCCCAGTTTCACCATAAACCATGTAGTTAGGAGTGGTGTTTCTAAGTTTAAGTATTTTTTTTTTTTGCAAAATTGAAGATGCATTTTTTCTATACAATTTTTATTTTCAAAACCCAATACTTCAGCTGAATATAACAAAACTGGAACAGCAAGACAATCAAAAAGTTTAAATTGTAAATCAATAGGTATACTGATATTTTGTATTTTATAGAATAAGGCATAAAGTTCCCTTCTGAGCTTGATCATGTAATTTTTTTCTAGCGGTTGGAAAAGTTCCATTGTAATTAAACATGACCCCTAGGTACAAATGTATGAATATGAATCCACTGTTTCTATAATTTGATCATTAATCTTAAATGCATTACAATTCTTCATCTTTCTTTTACTAAAAAGTTTTAAACCACTACCTTTGTTTTACCAATGTTAACTTTTAGTTTACATATATTACAATATTTCTCAAATGATTCCAATGCTTTTTGTAAACCTTCAGGCGTTTCAGACACGATGACGAAAACGATCTCTATTTCTTGTTCAATTCTGAATATAATTAATGAACATAAAAAGTCTTTGTTTTCAATTTTACAATGTCTGGTGGAACAATTTAAATTTCGATTTCAAGAAAGAAACCTAGAAATCCGGACCATTCATTATGCCTTTTGCATATATTATAAGAAATATTTCCATTTAGCGCAATGGTCCGTGTTCCTCATTTGCTCATCAACATTGAATCGTAGTTCTGATAAATCAAGGACATCATTTTGTCATCGAGTGCCGCCCTAAAGGGTGACTGAGGAATAGAAATATGGCCACTACAGGTTTTACTTCCAACAGGCAGTAATACTCTTGCCAAAGTGGGACGTCCGTTTTGCTGTGGTGGATATACAAGTACGCAGCCACGTCCAGTCGTAATGGGGACATTAATTCATATGCCTCTTGAAGAAAGAGAGCTACACACTCTGTACGTTTAGAACCGTTGAAACAACTTTGATAGATCCGTAGGTGGCCTGTTGAAATTCTAAATTTCTGTCTCGTATCCCATATATTTTCATTTTCCAGTGGCAGTGTAAATACCTACCGACCCTCATCCCGGACGACCTCTACTAAAGGACCCATTTTTTTTATTTATTGTTAATTTGTTCTCTTCCTGAACATGCATGAAATATTTGCCACTGGACGTTAAGCAACCAATATTCAATCAATCATCCCTGTATGCCCAGTTGTTCATATGATTATTATAAAATTTTACGTAAATATAACTGATAAAAGACAAAAATTACGGAAATATTAATGCCTTTTTACTGATTGCACTCAAAGGGTGTTGGCATCTATGATATTCCAGCATCCCATTTTCTGGTATTACTCCAGTATCAAAAATCAAGTTAAATAATTTTACATATACAGGCATAAGAGTGTTAACAGTATACTCTATATATTTATTTAGGACACCATCATCAACACTTGATTTATTATTTTTCAAATTACTTATAGCGAGTATAATTCCTTCTTCGCTTATAATACCATTAAGTATATAATTAATGTCTTCTTGTATAGTATCATTATCAAAAACAAAATCTCCAAGATTTTCAACTGCCTTATCGTTTTTGTTTAACTCCCTAAATTGTTCATACAAAGATTCAATAGAAATATCATTTATGTTATCTGTTTTTGAATTGCGAACATTATTTAAAATCTTCCAAAAAGATTTGCTATCACTTTTAGAAAGGTTCCAGATCGTCTGCAATCTTTTGCTGATATTTCTTGTAGGCAATGTTTAATGTGCTTTTATATTTTTTGCTAGATTCAATCATCAATCTTCTATTTTCGGCAATATTTACAAAACTATACCTCTTGCGTGCTTTATGGAAACCCTTTCTGTTTATTGCACATAAATTATTAAACCAGGGTTTAAAATCATCGTGTTTTTTAAATTTTTTTTCTCTTTTTATCTTTTCTGAAAGTTTCTATAGCTGCATTATGAAAATTTTGGACTATTTTATCAACAATATCATCAATATCACTCTGACGTACTTCATTACATGATGAAAGATTTTCTATACTTATTAATACGTCATCAGCCAATATAGCCTCACTATCTGTTTGAATACAATTTACAAATTTTGACTTACGATTTGAATTCCATTTAACAAGTATGTTATACAGATACAATGGATAAGCGTGGATTCTTGAAAAGAAACCATGAGCCCGGAGGGCGAATGGTTTGTTTTCATGAATCTACGCTTATCCATTGTATCTATAACTTAAACTATTGTGTTAATTTCTTTTCAAAATTAAAGCCTTTTCTTAATTAGAAGGTATTGTAAGTGAGTTTAAATAACCATGTTATCGTGTCCAACGATGCATTGATAAATCTCAGATCACAATCAATTGGTTGACAAAATACAAATATAACACTTCTACCTTTAAAGATTTTTATATTTATATTTATATTTATTAGGCATCTGAATATTATCTGTTTTACAAAATAAGACATATTCGAACTTATTTCTAATAAAATTGAGAATAGAAATGGGGAATGTGTCAAAGAGACAACAACCCGACCAAAGAGCATATATAAAGTATATATAATAAGTATGTTATCGAAATTTCTAGCACTCTAGGCACATCACGATTTTCTCGCATAGGAATTTGCGAATAAACATTTGTAAAATTATGTAGTAAAACAGATGAAATCATACTATATTTATACAACAAAAATTGACAAATAGAATGTAATCATTTTTGTTTCAAACATGTGAAATAGCCAATAATAATCCAAAAAATAAACGGTAAAACTCGCTATTATTACAAAAATATCCACTATAACATGCATTATTAGATAAAAAACAGAATTGGGACAACAGAGATAATACAGGGATTCGAACCTAAACCGACAAATCCCTATCTTTTAACTCGTTGATTTTAAGCATGCTAACCTCGCGGCTACCAACTTATACTATACGACTGCCCATTGTGTATATATAAAGGTACAACCCCTGTGTGTCCGATGTTCATTTATATATATAAAATAGACATCTAAGTTATAACCCATTGGTAGCCGAGAGGTTTTGTCGATGTGTTGATGTCAGTCATTCATAACAGATTTCAAGGAAGGGTTCGATTCCCAGTGAAGGCATATACAAATTACAAAAATTAAAGGTAAGTTTTTAAATTAATTCCATTAGTGAACAGAAATCAGTAAATTAGCCAATTCAAACTTAATGAAATTAGACACACAAAGGAAACAATTGAATATAATTTGGTGAGTCCATTTCAGCAGCAGATTTAGGAAGCGTTGATTCTAGAAAAAGAATCCACGGTAAATGAATAGGCTGACGTCACCACAATGGTTTAAATGTAAGAGAATGATAATCCCTTTCTTCATGATTAAGTACGAGCGTTAGCGATTTACAAATTCTGACTTACGATTTGAATTCCATTTAACAAATGTTTGATTGGTATCATTTAAATTGTCCAATTAGCCTTGAGTATGTGTGAGCAGTGAAGCTTGAAATTCAAAACAAAGCGCACTGTGGCAATCAAAAAATAACGGTTCAAATTCAGCTATAGCAAAAACGAGTGTGAACTCGAAGCGTTTGAGAAACGTCATATTAGAATTATGATCAATATTATGGTTCTGACATAATGATCTAATAATTGATTGATTTAGATTTTCTATAAAGTATCTTTGATTTAAATGCACAAAGGAAACGCGGGAATACCAGCCATACTTGTTTTAAACTTCATGATGTCTTTCGGATATTCGCAGGGGCGGGTCCAGGTGATGGCGTAATGGGCGTACTCCCTCCCCCCTTTAAAAAAAAAAAAAAAAAAAAACTATCGTAATCTGCTGATGTGGTATTGAATATGGCAATTTATGCATTTCACAATTATTTTATGTTTTTTAGCAAAAAAAAGATCCAAGGATTTTATTCTACGCCCCCTCTTTCAAATATCCTAGAAACGCCCGATTCAGGATCCTCTGGTTTTATTTATGTAGTGCCAATACAAATTTTGCCCGCTAACCTATACTTTTCTTTTCAGTTTTATTACATTTAATAGTTTTAGAAGCCATTTTGAAAATCTTATAAAATCCATATTATTTTTTCAAAGTTATTGAAGAAAAAAAAATTACCAATGTTAAAAATGTAGGAAAATTCTAGAGATTATAATTTCCCGCCAAATTTTCAATTGATAATATTTCAAAAATAAGGACACAGACCTGTAATATTTTTTCTACTTTTTTATACATGCAAACAACAACAGGAAATTTCGAAGTTCAAAATACTCATTACTTCAGAACTGTGCGAGTCTTCCAAAAGACATTAACATTATGTTACAACTAAACAGTCAAGACGATGATACACGAGTTATTTCCGAGCTAAATAACTGGAAAGTTCCTGTCTCATTGAGTATTGATAGATTATGAATGGTTTTTCAAACGCTAGTGCGTTTCTCAGCTACAAGATCATCAAAGGGCGAGAAACATCTTCTAGTTTGTAAACCCATTGATAATCTGTTCATCGCTATTTTGCCTGTATGACGTCGTTGATGTTTACATTGATAACGGCACATACGCCCTTAGTTTCTAGCGAAAAAAAAAATTTTTATATCTCAAGCGAGGAGCATGATATGAAGAATTATAAGGCCATGGATAAATGAATGTTGTTTTCAGCTAACATGTGAAAATAATTAAGGCGTAGAAGGCAGAAAAATCTTTTTATTTTATTTATTTTTTTCTTGAAATCGGTTTAGATCTACAGAGAATATTGCTGTTTACCTGCTTTACATTCTATATTGTGGTACAAGCTGTAATTTTAATTGAGCAATGTTGACACATTTTTAAGAGGTTATAAGACAATTAAAAAAACATGGAAAATCGTCAATAGAAACCAAATCTTCTTTTTTTATCTGCAAAAAAAAATGACCCGCAGGATAAAACAGACCCGGCAGTGTTAGGGGAAACAAACAATCATTTTTGCATGGCCTTACAAAAAACAGTTCACAAAATAGTGATAATATGTGTTTTAAGGTGGTAGACCTTGGTTCAGGGAGATAACTCTTTAATTAAATCATTTCTGTGTTTGTAAAAGTCAAGTTTCATCAATGCACATTAAGCATTTATCTGAAACAGATTAAAAATAATCTATGTAACCTAGAAGCTTAGAATATTTTTTTGAAAATGGTTGACACAAACGTACTGATAATTTTAAGAGTTATTTCCCTTAACCAAGGTCTACCACCTTAAATCAGGGATCTAAGGGGGCATTGAATGATATCCACGGAACTTTTCATGCTCCTCAAAATTAGTCAAATAATAATTTAATTAACCGTATAGGACTACCAATTTCTATTTTGCTACAGAAAACATTTATCAGGAATGGTAGAAAAGTATATTTAACAGTTTATATAAACTCTTAAAACCATAAATTTAATATAACCACCCGTCAACTACACCAAAACAAACAACATGGCCGACAACAACTCATATGCCGGCGCTGTTTCAAAACCAGCAAATCAACATGATAATCTTGAAGAATTGTCGTCAGTAAAGCCTGTATTCACCCTTGAGACAGATTTATTCGGTAATTCAATACTTCAACAAAAAGACTTCCTAACGCACGAAGAAGTATACAAAAGCATCGGCAAAGATATACCAAGGTATCAATTGAAGGGGCTACAAAGAGTCAAGGGAATGTGGCGTATTTACCTTGCACAAGAAGAAGCAAGAGACCACCTCCTCATATCTGGCGTATCTATACGTAATAAACTTTTAACATTCTATGATAAAAACCCAAGAATAACTGTAAATGACCAACCAAAATATCTCAGAGTACGTGTCTCCAACATTCAATTGTCAGCTGATGACGGTCAGATTTTCGGGTTTTCTCACTGACTGCCAATCTGGAGACAGAATCTTCTATGTCCAGCCATTGAAAGGCACTTTGCCCAGATTCACAAAAACTGGAAAGTACAATGCCAAAATTTATTATAAAGGACAAATTTACATAAATCCTTACATAACTTGTCAGAAATGTCTGAAAAAGGGACACAAACAAGAAAAGTGCCAAAACTATTGGGATAGTAACCAATGTGGAAAAGAAGGGCATAGAGCAAAAGAATGCCAAACTTCAACTCTAACTACAACAGCATCAGACACTGATGTGAATAACAATAATGATCAATCTGATTCAAGTGAAAGTGAAAGTGGGGATGAGACTGACATTGGTGATCATGTTGATCACAGTGAAATCCCACCTTCACAGTCCATATTGCAACCTACAGATGCAATAACAGAAACATCAACAGATATCATTGAAGTCACAAATACAGAAACTGAGTCTGAACTACAGGAAAAGAAACAAAAGAAAAAAGATAAAACAAAAAACAAGGCTAAATCAGAAGCAAAAGGTCCAATTGATAAATTCATTGTGAATTCAGGAATCAACACACCACTACCAAGACTACAAAAACATAGAAAAAGAACAGCAACAACCCCCAACCGATGAATACCACAATAGAGAAACTGACTCCAGCAAAGCTTCAAAACATAGGACTAAGAACAGTTATCATATATCATTTTCTTTCAACATTTTCTACTGATCTCTAAATGATCAAAATGATATATACTTGTATAAACATCTGTAAATATTCCTATTTTATCTATAGCTATGAAAACATAATAAAAAAAAATATATATGTGGCAGTGTATGAAACAATACCCTTAGATTGTATATACTCGGCAAAATATCATTACAAGTAACTTGTATATAGATGTTTGTCAATATAGAATATATAGATCATGAATGAGATAATAAACTTTTCACATCAAATAACTAGTATAGTCATACATGAATATGTAATTATTTTGTTTTGGGCTTTAAATCTTCATAAAACATGACCAAGTATTGTCTAACCTATAAGTAAGGTATGTTAATATAGTGTCGATCCTCGTGTTAGCACATAATTACAACTTCTCGTCCAATCAAATTGCTTGAATTTGCCTTCTAATTTTCATAGTTCATACTTTTTCCGTGTACTAAGTAACTACGCATGAATGACCACAAGGGTAAGATTTCATTGTATCGTAATGAAGATATTAAAACAAAAATTGCCACTGGGCTTAAATTAAAATATTGTTTGTTTGCAGTTTACCGACCGACCTTCGGAAATCCGCCCGACTGTGAACATTTTATTGCTTTTAATTTGAAGAAATTATTTTTAATACTTCTATGGACTCGATCCGGAATTTTGGGCCGTTTCTGGAATTGATTACAAGTCTAGGTCAATTACATGTTTTTCTTCCCTTCCTGGCAAGCGTTCATCGGAACCTTTAATGATAAAGCACATGGAGATTGTTTACAGGTATCCACGAAGTCATGGAGGAGTACTTTATTCTGTCGTCTTCTGTCAATTTTAAGACAAATGATACAAGGAAAAGTTTCATAGTAAACGGTTTATACTGATTCAGGCAGAATTGCACACGGAATGATGTCTTCGATGATATCATTGACGATGATGCAGCGGATATTCATAAAACCGACACGATAAACGTTTCTGTCTCTAACAAATCGGATACAGAATCTTTTGAGACTGACTTTATGGAACCAATATCAGTGGTTCAACAATTCGACAGTAGCCTGGAGTATGCCATATTTTCTTTAAATCGTCGTGAAGACGACAAAGATGAAACCACTCCTCCGTGACTTCATGGATACCTGTAAACACGCCTGTACGGTGGAAGGACGCATTTGAAATGTTACAGAGGCAGATTTAGAGGGTTTTTCAGGGGGCCCGGGCCCCCCTTTTGTGGGAAAAATTTGGTTGGTTATATAGGGAATCACTGAAGCATGACTGGAGCGGGCCCCCTCTTAGGCAGTCAGTGGGCCCCTTCTTATGAAAATTTCTGGATCCGCCACTGTGTTAAATCAATAAGAAGCCACACAAACTACACAAAGATGTGGAGAAAATAAATGGTTGGCTTGAAAAATAAATATATATTCTCTCTGTATCAAATCTATCTACGGTCGCAATGAGTATGCTCCTTTAGGATAAGGGGGGCTGTCCCACTCATTGCAATTATTCTCTCTTTTACAATATTAAATATACCCAAACTGTGTGGCCTGTGTGAATTGAATTGAAATATGTCCTTAGCTAGGAGCTATGCTGCCAATTTTTGTATGCAGTCAAAACATTCCAGTACAGACCATTTACTTTTAATGGGGTGTTATGGATTTCACCCCAAAGCTAATCTTAAGATTTTTGTTTGTTTTAATTAAAGCCTGGCATCAACATATCTTTCCAAATATAACCTTTATAACAGTCAGATGTCTAATATATTTTTTTTATGTTGTCTTTTTTTTCAATTGAGGAAGATTTAATGGTTGATTTTTTTTTAACACACACCTAAATTGTCTTTTGAATCTTTAATATCTACATTTTTCTGATGCAAAAACATTCTAGTAAAGATGCATATATGTCAGTGAATATGTTTCTTTACAACAATTCTAGTCATTCTTTGTTTATAAGTGTTCCAGTATTTCATAATACCATAAATTTATGTCATAAATTGTATAATGACACTATGTTAAGTTTCAGTTTTGGTTAAACAGGTGTTTACCTGGAAATGCCTGTTCATTTCATGTTGGTTTTCATTGTTTGTTGTTTTAAAATGTTTTTTCTTCACAAGAAACTTGGTTTGTGTTAAACTGCTTGTTTAAACTTTATTCTGGCTGATAAAATAAAATATTTTTCCTACCTACCGACCCTGCAGTCTGAAGGTACAGTCGGAAAACTGCAAACAAACATATTTTTAAGGTTGGCCTGGTCATTAGGCAACCAAAAAACAATCAGCGTATTCTTTATATTTCATCCTTTCTTTATTATGTTATCTATAGGTTTGGTCCCGCTCCTTATCTATTTTTTTTTTTTTTTTGCACATTATTCTCTCTACGTAAACCCCATTCATGTCCTGATTAATGGTGACTCATGCATAGCATGATATGTGATAATTAAAAGAATAAACATATTCATATAATAATTTACTGTATGGACTTATAGATAGATGTCATAGGCCCAAATCATGTAATAAAGTAGGTCTTATAAAAATACAATAGCATTTTAATAATGATTATATATGTGTATATATATATTATATTTAACAACTCCAGGCAACAACTTTGTAAGTCGTGGCCACGAATTAGTAAATCGTGGCCACGAATAAGTAATTCGTGGCCACGGACAAGTAAGTCGTGGCCACGAATTAGTAAATCGTGGCCACGAATAAGTAATTCGTGGCCACGGACAAATAAGTCGTGGCCACGGACAAGTAAGTCGTGGCCACGGACAAATAATTCGTGGCCACGGACAAATAAGTCGTGGCCACGGACAAGCAATTCGTGGCCACGGACAAGTAAGTCGTGGCCACGGACAAATAAGTCGTGGCCACGGACAAGTAAGTCGTGGCCACGGACAAATAAGTCGTGGCCACGGACAAATAAGTCGTGGCCACGGACAAGTAAGTCGTGGCCACGAATTAGTAAATCGTGGCAACGAATAAGTAATTCGTGGCCACGGACAAATAAGTCGTGGCCACGGACAAGTAAGTCGTGGCCACGAATTAGTAAATCGTGGCCACGAATAAGTAATTCGTGGCCACGGACAAATAAGTCGTGGCCACGGACAAGTAAGTCGTGGCCACGAATAAGTAATTCGTGGCCACGGACAAATAAGTCGTGGCCACGGACAAGTAAGTCGTGGCCACGGACAAATAAGTCGTGGCCACGGACAAATAAGTCGTGGCCACGGACAAGTAAGTCGTGGTCACGGACAAATAAATCGTGGCCACGGACAAGTGAGTCGTGGCCACGACTTACATTTTTTTTTTCTCTAGAGCATAGAATGACCCAAATAAGCTTTCATACAATCTATACCAGGGAAAAGAAAAAAAATCATATCTGATTTGTTTAATTACACTCTTATCAGCGTTTACATTTAACAACGTATTTGTGGTATCCGTATATATCATGGCATTTTGAAAACGAGTAGCCGTTCGTCGATTGACAGAGTTGTCTTTTCATCAATACAAATGGCGGTCGGAAACGAAAAGTCAAACGGTCAACTTAGGCCACACCAATTTGATTTATAGTTCTTTGGACAAAAGCTCCAAAAAATATGGGGCGAGCGAGCGAAATTTTTTTGATTGTAAAAAATTCTTGAAAATGAGTTTTGTTGAGGCGGGTGCTCTACAAGTGGAGCGAGCGGTATAATTTTTTTTTAAATTGTGCAATTTAGAAATTTATGTACATGTTAAAACTGGGTAACTTCAAAGAAAAAGGAGGAGAAACATGCTCTTATGCATATAAATTGATGTATTTGTGCCTGTAGTACAGTCTTTACCATACCCATCTTCCTGGTTCGCTTTGTTTTAGTATAATTTTGATTATTTTCGTCAAATAAGCTTTAACTGCATGAATTTTTATTTAAATTCAAACATGTGTATATATTAAGGAGGCAAAGCGGATAAAGTTTAGCGAGAGGAATTATGTTAGTTAGGTAAATATATTGTATTGAATAAAATTAATTAAAATATGTGTATATATTCAAAAAAATATGCATTTGAAAAATTAAATATCTTTGATACAGTTGTTTCATATATAGTTGCGATTGTTTATTGGCTGCTTAGCATCTAGTTGAAACTATTTATCCATAACAGGATCAACATAATGAGTGAGGTGAATATTTCAACAACATCCTGAGTAAAATAGTTATATTGCTATGCATGTAGATCTCAGTGTAATGAAACATTCCCTTAAAATACATTAAGTCCTTAAACCACATTCACATGCATTATTCTTATTTGGCAAAATACATTTCCCTTTTGCCCCTGAAACCTGAAGTGAAATTATCTCAAACTGGAAGTGGTTGCACCAATAATACATGCCTTATTATTATTTGCAGGCCACCACCACTTTGGTCTCGAATATTGGAACTCTTAAAATTGTCCATTACAAAATAGTTCTGAGTGCATGTCAATAGACTAACAAGGGGATATGGGTTTTCTTCAAAATAAGATTAATATGTCATTTTTTTTAAAATCATTTTTATTAATTTTATCCAAGACAGATAGCTCTATCTATGTCTATTGTACGTCCAACGGTTGTTTTGCCTGACAAGCTGGGGTCGTTGGACAACAACACCATGTCTTGTCTGGCTAAACAGCCGCGTTGTACGTCAGATTAATCTCGGACTATGTCTGTTGAAACAATGATCGGGAATGACAATGGTTCTAACGAGAACTGTTGTGATCGTGGTCGTCTAACAAAAGATTTTTTATTTTGTCTTCTAGAACAGGCCTTAATATGTAAAACGAAATCCATTTCAAATAACTGTGTGTTTAACAACTACTTGTCCTATGGAATGATCTGACACAACTTCATGTTGGCATCCCGATTTTTGACCTTTTATTAACAAATCGATTTATCACACGTGCGTTTGAATCGATTGAAGCAATATACGCACAAAAAAAACCTCTACGAGAAAAAAAAAAAATGTGAAGTATAAACTAATTTTGGAGCGGCATGCGGCCCAAAAATTTGAGGAAGCGGTAATTATTTTTTTTTTATTGAAAAGTCAATTTTTTCCAAAATAGGAGCGGGAAAATCCAAAGAACTATTAATCTAATTGGTGTGGCCTTATGAGAGATAAAAAGCTTCGGACTTTCTATAAACGATGTTTAAATGACAAAAAAGATTGATAAGATTAATAAGAAGACTCGCTTATAACAATTTGCTGAATAATATCCGTTTTAAACACATTTTTCACGTAAACAAGTACATCTCACATTTCGACATTTTGGCAATATTGAGCTAACAAGGTAACAAAATCGAACTTTCAAGCATTGTAAAGACATTATTCTTTGTTTTAATTTTAATAGACTAGGAAAATCTTTTACAAAGCAATCTTTTGAACTTCTGTATCAGTTGTTTTGGCGATCAGTGCCTCCGTTCTCGAGTTACAGCATGTTTTTTCAAGTTGCAACTTTCTTGAAGCACCGGTCAAGAAATTAATTCAGGCTGGGGAATACCTCGCAAAATTAAAAAAAATAATATTTAGTTTTATATGGAATAATAAACCAGAAAAAGTTAAAAGATTGATAATTAAGTAAAAATTATGCTGGCGGGCTTAAAATGATAGACCTAGATAAATATATAGAATCCATAAATATTAATTGGGTAAAAAGACTCATTGATAATGAAGACTCATCACCCAATTAGAAACTCTTACCAAAATTTTACTTAGACAAATTTGGACAAGAATTCCTTATATTTAAAATGGACTTTAACAATATTAATTTGATTAATAAACTAAAAGAAATTGTTTCCGAATTTTACTTAAAAATAATCATATCATGGATAAATTCAAAATCTGAAAAGAATCAGATCAACTAACATATTAACATATAAGACAGCAACTTATATGGGTCAATAGGCATATCAAATTAAATGGTAAATGTCTTATTTTCAAAAATCGGATAAACAGTAAAATTTTATTTGTAAATGATATAATTGATGATAAAGGAAAAATTAATCAAAATAAGATTTTAGATAAATTATCTTGCCATGCTAATTGGTTTTCGGAATATACTAAATTGATCAAAGCAATACCAAAACAGTGTTTACAAGAGTTAATAAAAGAAGAATGATCAATTAAAACAAAAGTCGCTACCGACTCCGAATTTAAATTCCAAGATAGAAAAGGAAAAATGTTACCAATAAAAACATTTTCCTCCAAATATATCTACATCTCCCTTTAAAATAGATGATTATGAGAAAGCAGTAGGATTTCAAAAATGGGACAGAATTCTTAATTTAGGTAACAATACAAGGAAAAGAGAACATATGTTGTACTTTATCTTTAAAGACAAATCCTATTCAGATCTACCAATAATATCTTCTTTATATTTTATTTTTACTTTAGGTTAGGTAAAAGCTTTAAAATAAGCAAATAAAAAAATGGGGTCACCGACCTCGTTTTCGCTTTAAAACGTCATCATCTTCGTGGAATTTGGAAATTATGAATTTTAGTCAATAGCAGTGTAATATTTTATGAAAAGTCCGTATCTCATAAAAATTGTGTGTTTTGGTAACCTTGTTGTTAGTACAAACTATATTATTGATATTACCTTTTCCGAGGGGAAATTGATAACGATAAGTTGCTATAATAATTTTCCCGCCCTTTTTATTGTGAAATTATCTATAAAACAATCAAGTTTAATAAAAATTGACCAATGTTTTCTCGATGACAATTGAACAGAATATGCGTTTTTTATATTTAAACAAAATAAGGAAATAAAAAGGTAGGGTCACCGTAATGGAAAAAAAGATATTTAAAAAAAAAAATGTTAACAATTTGAATTGGCGGGAGTACATTGCGCCAATTCTAAAAGCAACGTCGAAAGACGTTAGGCCAGTTTAGACGATATTCTTACAGGTAATGGACAATTCTGATCCCGTTATTTGCTGTTTTATTGTTTGTTTGTTTTTTAACTACACTAAATACACATTAATATATACATGTTGGTACTTAGTTTTCAGTTACAACAGACACATAATTTTTATCGAGCCTGCGACTTTTGTCGCAAAAGCGAGACATAGCGATCCTACATTCCGTCGTCGTCGTTCACAAATATTCACTCTGTGGTTAAAGTTTTTGAAATTTAAATAACTTTCTTTAACTATCCTGGATTTCTACCAGTCTTGTACAGAAGCTTGTTTGTGATCATAAGATAGTATCCAGGGGCCGTGTCAATGAAAGTATCCTATCTTGTTGTCGAATATCCAGATTCGGTTTTATTTCTTGACAGTCGTTTTTGTGTGTGTTTTCGTTAGATTGATGTTAAGTTGACTCTCTTTTTACTAGTATTCATATAATTTATTTTGCCGTTTTGTTGTTTGCTTTTGCTACACTTAATTCACATTTATTTACACATAATTTATTCATATATCCAATTCAGGAACACGTCTATATTCTGGAGACCATTTCATTTTCTTCTCGGCAAATCAACATATCAAAACGATTGTCACTCTCTCCTTAGGCTAAAAGAGGAATAACTCTCATAAACGTTTTCAGTTCGCGGAAACCACGACGTCATAAACCGCTGACGGCATAATACCGTTGCGCTGGTATGTGCGCATAAACAATAGAGGGATTTGTCTTTAAGGTAGATTCATGGTATACCGCCATCTTGGATTGTACATTGGCAGTACAAAATCGGTCTAGTTATTTGCTCAAACCCGCAAACTTGGAGACATATATGCGATTTATTGATTAGACTGTTTATTAATATTAAAGAAAACTTGGTGATTTATTGTATTATTTAAAATATTTAAGCAGATATCAAATTTTGTGTTTTTAGAATCATTTTTTTCAAATAAGCCATTTAAGGGGAGATAACTCTTTTAGTAAAAAATATATACTGGACTTATAGGGAAATTTTTAATTTTTACTTGTAGCAAGAAAACAAGTTCGGTGACACCCTTTTTTCTTTTTATTTTCTAAAAACATATTATAAAACCTATCTTCTCACAATTTATTTCAAAATTCTATCTCATAGATTTCTTTTAATGCACACAAATGTGTTTTTCATGAACAATCTAACCAAATTTAGGCAATTTTCAACGACTCATAGCTTGAAAATAGCACGGTGACCCATACTTTTATTATATATTTGAAAAAGCATAGTGAAATCTTCATTTTGGCAAAGTATAAGAAAAATCTGTCTCAAAAATATATACTTATGATCTACCTTAAGGTAACACGATACCGAATAGCATATCTCCCGATTTCCAAACTTTTTGGCACACTTTTACTTTGAATCGAGTTACATCGGAATATGTAATAAAAAATGGGGGTCACCATTTTTGTTTTCTTGTAATTTTCATAGGAAAACGTCAATTTTGGTGCCAAATTTACATAGATATATAGGGAAAATGCATTTTTTTCGGCTTATCTTTTTAGATTTTCCAATGGATGGCTATGTTCTTATATACGGAGAAAAACAAAAAAACTAACATAATATCCAGGATTGTAAACCGAATCCATGCATGTATAGAAACTCATATGACACCATCCTTGTTTTTGAGATAAATGGCTTCAAAGTTGATCGATACGCTCAGAATTTGACCGAAAACGTATGACGTTATATAACGTTATTCCTACTCAGAGGTATTGAAAAAAATATGTGTCGGGATCTGAATGATGTTTATTTTATTTTCATTTCCTCTGTCGAGTTTCGTAAATTTTCTAAATTCAATATAAAATTCTACTGATATAATTTTATTTCGTCCTGCACACTGAAATTTCACTAACATGAATTAAGATTCATGTGGATCTCGTCAAACGAGCATATACGTGAAACTCGCGTGAATTGGTTGGTTCCACGTGAATTTTATGATAATAGTTCATGTATAAATCACCTTAATTTTGTACACGTTAAATTCACGTAAATTTTGAAAATAAAATTATTCAAACAATATCTTTATTTTAAAATTTGATTAAAATCATTGAAAAATACCTTCTTATTTTCGTAAAGTTCACGTGAAAATCACATGAAAAAATTCACGTGAGATTCATTCGAATAACTGTTTCTTCAACTTAACTCCGTCATATTAGACAATGGTGATGCCATCGCTGCATCCATGCATGAATAAAGTGCATCAAAAATTTTATTAAATAAACAGTTTTTTAATTGGTCGGTTTGATGGTTGTTTAACGTTCAGTGGCAAATATTTCATGCATGTTCGGAACGATACAATACAATTTTGAAAACAGTTGTGTATAAAAGACACATTTGATGCACCAGTCAAAAACGGTTAAACATTCTGTTAGTTGTGAAATTATAAAGAAAATAAAGATCCTGATAAAATACACGTTCTAAAAAATAAAATAACAAAAATACCCAACTCCAAGAAAAATTAAAAACGGAAAAGGCTCTTATCAAATGACGAAATCATAAGATCAAACGCATCAAAAAAATGATAAACAACTGTTGTATTCCTGACTTGGTACAGAAATTGATACTAGTATAGTATACTCTGCGTGGTGTAAACGTGTGAGTTGTGTGCTTAGTAAGTCGGACAAACCTTGCAAACTGTATGCAAAATTTCACAAAGTCCAACATTCTGTCATTCGTGGAAAATTATACACAAAACAAATCTTGAGATTATATATGCATCCTCTATATAAGTAAAACACTCTATTCCAGCTTGAAATTGTACATGTAGGAGATGTAAGCCGGAGTCTGTACTCTGCGTGCGTTTATATATTATCAAAATGCCAAATCCAGTTACCTGTCATGAAAAAAAAAAAAAAAAAAAAAGAAAATCCGGACGATATGCGCACCTTTAATATAAGTAGTAACACCAGGTCCATAATTTACAAGCTGAAGCAAACAGAGTGTAGTCCTAAGAAACTAGCTGTATAAACCCTATATATACCAAGTGCGGGATGGACGGTCGAACGGACACGGGTTAAACAATATGATGGTACGTGTTCTATTTTATAAGGAATTTGGTGACAATACATATTTTTGAATATGCAGTTCATAGTGGAATGGTAATTTGGAGATCTCAAATGTAGTAGCAGTGTAAGCAAGCTAACATCTACGTCATTTCGTCTTTGGTGGAAAGTTGATTAATTGGCAATTATACCACATCTCCTTATTTCATTATGGTTTGAATTTTCTCCAGAAGTACAGGAAGTTTTAAGACTTAAACAAATATGAAAATATGTACTAGGAGACTGAAATATGTTTCTGTGATAATTATACTAAATATACTTATCAAAACTTTCCAATTCAAGGGACCAACGTTTACCTAAACTACAAATTAGAAGTAAAAAGATACTCGTCCATTATGCATTAGTTACGGTTTTCTTGATGTCTATATGGTTTTGATGTCGTTAATTGCCCAGATATTGCTATCTTATAAATTGTATATCATATATCTCCATTTATCCTTCAATCAGCCAACTATTGTACAAATAACATGTACAGGGTACACAAATAAATTCTTGTTTTATTTGTACTTACTTGTACAAATAAAGTCTCCTGTTACCCCGCTTCCATGTTGAGCAAGCGGTAACGTGGATATTTCTTTTTGCGTAACTGTTCATTGTTGGTCCTCTTCGCGGTCCGCGTTTAAACTATGTCGATTTCTTTGAAAAATTAGAGGCAATGATTTGGAGTTTAACAACTAAAGTTTCAAGTGAAGTGTGTAAATTGCAGGATAAAAACAATATAAAAATTATGTACATTGTCGGAAATATAAAATGTATTTTTACTCACTACGAAACAAGTGGAAAGCTCGGCGAGCCTCGCTTTCCGTCATGTTTCTAATGCTCGTACAAATAAATTTTATATTTTTCGACAATGTACATAATTTTCTATATACCCCGAAGTTTGTAGACGCAAGTGGATACTGGGGGCTGGCTTTAATCAGACTGTAACGGGACCTGAATTATTTCATTTTATTTCTGCCTAATCAAGTGCACATGTATTCCTGCGCCTTCGTTAACTTTCTCCGATGTTGCTGTCCTGTGTAGACCCGTTTTATACGATTACAAAGCTGGCACTTTATCTTTAAAACGTTTCCGAAACTATATCGGATTTACTCTGTACAGACCAATGAATTTCAGAGACTGTTTACACGTGGAACACAGGGAAAGTTATTCGACAAAATTACCAAATAAAACCTTTTTTTTTCATTCCATGCATACAAACTATGTTCTGTATGAGTTTCAACGTCTGCTTGTATTGTGCTTTTTCGCCTAATTCTATTCGTATTCTTTTCCAGATAAATTTCCTTTTTCCATTTTGCCCGCGCGGTGTTTTTGACGACCATTTTAAAACAAATTAATAGTTGTGCAATTCCACGTTTTTTCACACATAATCCTGAGTTTCTATAAATTAGATAGCTACTAGTGGCTGTGTTTCTTGATGTACAAGGGACCTCGGTGGCCGAGTGGTCTAAGTAGTTACTACTGTAATCACTAGCCAGTCAACACTGAGGTTGCGAGTTCGAACCCCGCTCGTGCGGGTGCACTCGACTCCAATCTTAATTGACTAGGATTGTCAGTTTTCCTATCGAAGGTCGGTGGTTTTCTCCGGCCACTCCGGCTTCCTTCACCAATAAATACTGGCCGCCACGAAATAGCCCAAAAGCGGTGCTTAAAAGTGGCGTTAAAACACCAAAAATCAAAATCAAATAAAAAAAAAAAAAAAAAAAAAAATTCATGGGGATACGGCGTGCATCATAAATAAGAATTTATTGCAAAAATAAACCAAGAATAAAAATAAAGCTCAGTCTGTTATGCATAAGAACATATATAGATAAATCGTGCAGATGCTTAAATATAAAAAAACAAAAACAGAATAGTTAAAAGTATAGATTTTTTAAAGGTTAACAATGAGCAGAAGAATTGCCGGAAAACGATAAAGCAATCAGTGTCAAATAACCGTTACATATTGCATCAAATCTATCGGCACTCTGCATCTAGGGAAAGTTACCGTTAAAAATGTCACATAGTTACCAAAAATAAAAGGATTTTTATTAGTTTATCACTTTGTGATTACAGAACCTGCCGCATTGACTTGTATGTATGAACGTTGTTCGATAACGTCAGGAACGATAACTCGTGGCGTAACGTCATTCGGTATCGTGTTACCTTAACTATATCCAAGATAATAAATTGAGAGTGTTAAGATGGAAATTTCTACATTACATTTTACCAACCAAACAATTACTTTTCTCTTGGAAAATAACTAAAACTCCTTTATGTAATATATGTAATGTCAGTTCAAGATTATGAACATTACTTTTGACATGCAAATATCTGAAATCATTTTGGGATCAAATAAAACTTATACTAGACACACTTAAATAGGACATCATATAATATCACTTGCATCACTTTTGTGTGGATACAAGATAAATGATACAAATTATTACAATATTAACGATTTTCTAACAATCATACTTTTAACTATATATAAAGTATATTATATATCCGAGCAGAAAACAAAACAAATTAATGTGTTTGAAATTTTTAAAATGAACTTCTCCAACATTACGAAATATTGACAAATAAACAAGGCAAATATAAAAACTTCTACAATTTGGTTGCAGAAAAAATTAATTTATCTTCTTAAACTAAGATTTATAATATATCATATTAATTTCTTTTTATTCTGTTACATATTATTTATTAGCAAAACTGTATATTGTGTACTAACAAGTACTAACCTTATCACTGAAATGCTATATACTAACGTTAACGAGGCCGGGATAAGGTACCGGTACTTTATGTATCTCTAACAAATGTACATTCCAAATAAAATTATAATGTATCTCTAACAAATGTACATTTCAAATAAAATTATAAATAAATAAAAAAATATAAAAAATAAATAATAATAATAATACTACTGGGAACAATCTGAGGTGTGGTAATTTTATTGTTTATCATGCATGGATCATATAACAAAAAAGAGATTATGTTGTTGGGCTAGACATGCTTTTAATTTTCTTTTGCATTATTGTACTTCTAAGTTTCCAACCTATTACTTTTACATCAAATTTCATACAAATATTTTGTCTGTCTTTTAATATGTTTATATTCTTCAATGCTTACATACTTTATAAAACATATTTCATGTATCTGCACATTGTATCATCATTATGTACTAGTATTCAAACTATCTTTATATAACTGATACCTGGGTTGCTACTTGTATATATATTAATAGTGTGTAATAATACGATGTACATGTATCTCCCACATTTTATATGCGTTGCACAGACATATCATAGTTCTGATATTATCATAAGACAGCCTCTAAAAATAGCTGGACCGTTACAGTAAACTCCATGACAAATTATATTCATGTGTTGTAACCCCTGGCAATTTTGTAAAAATTCCTGTCAGAATTCTGAACCAAAATTTGTCTGACTAGTCGTCATATGATAAGACATGGTAAAAATTTTCATAGTACATGTACTTCGATCATATCTGTAGATATACATGTTAAACTATATTCAAAACATCAAAAAGGTCTAAAGTGCGGTCATGGAATTATTATGATGACTAGTTAATGTAGCTACTAGATAGTATCATGTACTGTACATGTATGTCTTGTCACTTCTAGGATATTAAAGCCAAGAATTGGAATCTAGCTGAAATAAAAACAAATACAAATAAAAAAAAAAAAAAAAGTCTACCACCTTAATATCACACAATTTAATGTTTACTTTGTAATATGATTCTTTCTAGGCTTTAAAGCATTTCAATTACTTTGATTGGCAATTTAAATAGATTCTACCACTGCATCGAATGTGATACGATATTTCTCCCCTCGAGACAGTTAGATTTTCAATGCGAGGCTAGCCAAGCGTTTTTAATATTTGCAATTTAGATGTACACTGTGTATCATCGCCACCGGAAATTGGGTACTAACGAAGCGGAGAGAAATGGAAAAAAAAAGTAAACAAGGTAAGAATTCATTCAATTTGAAGCATTTCTACTGATTTGACGAGGGTACCGCTTAAGAAATGATTTTCTGATATATAATTCTTTAAATTATTAGGCCGATAAGTACAAAATTAAGACAATATTTTGTGTTATACTCCAAAGCTTGCCACTTAGTACCTGAAAATTTCGAAGTCGATTGTCCTCTGTCGCCCCATTGGCAAGATATTCAACTGTTTTCATTATTTTTCCAGACACGTTTTTAGATTATGATAGTGTGACACTATATTGACTGAAATTTGTTGTCATAAAGATGTTTTTAAAGAATATGGACCAACACATTGTTTGTTTATTGTACGGCGAATTGCAGGACGTTGTACGGCGAATTGCAAAATAACAACTTTTATCTGTACGGCGTCTTGCAATATACTGTAATTTAAAGATGAAATTAATCACTGTTTAGATAATATCAAGTGACGATATATTGGCTGTATCAAAGCTTTACCGGCTTACAAATATACAAAATAAACTACTTATCAAATATTATAAAATACATGCCGTTAATTTCGTTCAGAAGTCGTCGTTGCGTACCTCTATTTGACTTTGTGTTTTAAAGACAAAAGGTTTTTTCAACCATATTATCCTAAATACATTCATATATCGTTATAATACTAACGACTGTTGTCTTATTTGTTGTCCGGGTGAAATTTTGTAAGTTCAATAAGAAAAAACCGACCATTCATCTTTTGTTGGTGCTGTTTTTTTAAATATAAACAATGGAGATGTTGTATGATTGCAAATAAGATAACTATCCACCAGGGTCAAATAAAGTGTATGTAAGCAATTATATGCTATCGTTTGGCCTTCAACAACGACAAATCGTACCTAATAGTCGGCTATAAAAAGCCCCGACATGAAAATTGTGGAAGGATTCAACAAGAAAACTAACGGCCTAACTTATAACAAATCAATTTACGAAAAACAACAAATATGATAGAGATGAACCAACGACAACCATCGAACTACGGGCTCGTGACTTCGGACAGACACATAAAGAATGTGCTGGGTTAAACAGATATAGGAAGATGTGGTATGAGTCCCAATGAGACAACTCTCCATCCAAGTCACAATTTATAAAAGTAAACCATTATAGGTCAAGGTACGGTCTTCAACATTGTTTATTTTTTAATTTCTGAAATGAATAATTTGTTAAAAGAAAAGTGAAGAAAATACTTTGTTTACTTTAAAAATTAGGAGAAATAAGTCATGAATTGTGTTTCGAATTAATTTTCTTGTTTCTTATTGAAAATAAGATTGTATTTTTTGTTTTTTTTTGTTTAAGTAAATTCAATCAATCTTTTTATTTACAGGGAAAAAATAACAAAAGACTGTTGCTACGGCTGTATGGCCTAAACTTAAAGGAGTAGATGGAGGGGTAGTGAAAAGGAGTGTATTCGTCCGAGTTTTCATTGTAGTACATTTTCATGATTACTATGGATAATATTTCTCAGTACATTTTAATGTGATATTGTGCCAATTAAAATTATATAATTAATACAAGTAAGACTTGCATTTGCCTTAAAAGATATAGCAGTACGTGATTATTTGTTTTCAAACACACCTTCTCTGTTTTAAAACTTACAAAGGTATGGATCTCGACCTATCTGTTTGGTTGAATATAAATGTGAATTCATAGAGTTTCAAAATCAACAGTTAGCCTTATTTTTGTGTGTGTGTAAATAATCTAATCTTTAGATAGATGCTAAAATTAAAATCATTTTTCTTAATAAGAAGAAAAAAGTGCAACTTAAGCACGCCTGAATGTAAAAAGGTGTACCCGACTTATTCTTTCACGATAAGAATTTACCGATTTCGGTATTTTAACAAAACTGTTTACGAGGGCAAATAAATAAATGAACGCTATCAACATTTAAATTTACGTGGATTTTTCCAAAAGAATTTATGAGTATGCACCATCAGGATTCAAAATATTTCAACCTGTCCTTATTAGATGTTATTTCATTATAATTCTTTAAACTTACAAGTCGAAGATGCTAGCTTTTGTGAATTGTATTAATAAGTATATAATATTAAGATGACAACCAAAAAACTTCATACAAGGTCATCTTTATTCTGAAGTAGAAAGTTTATATAAATAGTTTATGCCGTAGCCACAGCCGGATTTGTATCCCTTGTATCGTATTCTTCTTTCATTCTTTCCAAAAATGATTAATCTAAGGTTAATATTTTTTAAATTCAAAAGTGTTAGCCACCGAGCTTGTTTATTTCTTACTATATAGAGATGAAGTTTTTTTTTTTAGAAAATTAATGTTCTTTATTCTAATATATTGGCTGTATCTGCCTTTTACAAATAAGACGATAACATTAATTGAAGAAGGAGACGTGGAATGGTTTTCACTGAGAGGACTTTCAAACAAAGTCCAAATGAAATAGATTTGACCAACTATTGGTCATTATACACAAAATCATAAACAAATATGTCAAGCAGCAACTTACGACATCCGCTATATTACATGTTCCTGACCAGAGACAGACACATATATAATGAGGCGGGGTTAAACATGTTTGTGAGCACTCAAACCTCCCTTAACATGGTGCCGTGGTGTAGCAATACAACATTTTTTTTTTTGCAGAGAATGATAATTCATTTATATTTCATTTTATCTGAAATTTAAGTTGAAAGAGAATTCATTCACTTAATGGTTCTAAATAATCAATGCGGAAAAATTCTCCTGCCCTTACCTCCTTCCTTCCCTCCACCCACAACCCATCCCTGAAATGTTCATCACTTATATGCAAATGCTGACTAATGTTGTATGGTAAAACATTTGGTTGAGGCAATCTAAAGTTTGAGAACAGAAACGACAGATTTAGCTTTTTTTCATTTATAAAAGGGCATAACTCAAGAACGGTAACAGTGATGCTACCCAATTTATAACTTGAGCTGTGTTTTGTGGTGATAAGCATTTCGTGTAAGTTTTAAAGCATTTGGTTAAGGCATACTAAAGTAAGAGAACGGAAACCAATTTTTGGGACTTTCTGGACGGACGGGACAGACGGGTCGGACGGACATGGGTAACATTTAACGCTACGTCAAACAACAGGTCAGTAAAACAGTGACATGCCTTTCCGAAAGTTACAACATTTACCAGCTTTTGTATATGCCGTATTCATATTGTATACATCAGGTATGTAAAAGATGTAATAGGACTGTGTTCAAGCCTTATATTGTGTATACATCTTAAATGGTGTCAAGCGAATTGTATTTTTATCAAATGCATAATTAGATATTTGAACCTAATACTTTAAAAGACGGCAAATAAATATTTTGAAATTAGCAAGTTGCCATACAGTTGAAAACAAGTTGCCATACAGTAAATTTGTCAACATGAGCAAGTTGCCGTACCCTAGACTTTGACAACAAATTTCAGTAAATATGATGTCACACTATAATAATCTAAAAAGTGTCCGGAAAATAATGAAAAACAGTTGAATATCTTGCCAATGGGATGACAGAGGACGATCGACCTCGAAATTTTCAAGTACTAAGTGGCAAGTTCTTGAGTATAACACAAAATCTTGTCTTAATTTTGTACTTATCAGCCTAATAATTTAAAGAATTATATATCAGAAAATCATTTCTTAAGCGGTACCCTCCTCAAATCAGTAGAAATGCTTTAAATTGAATGAATTCTTACCTTGTTTACTTTTTTTTCCATTTCTCTCCGCTTCGTTAGTACCCAATTTCCGGTGGCGATGATACACAGTGATGTAGAGAGTGGAGAAATATCGTATTGCACGAGCTTTGGTGGTAGCATACCCAACTATATCAGTCCCATTCAGGATCGATAACTCTGTCGATAAATATTGGCGGATATACAATGTTGAAATGTATGCAATGACATATTTGTGTACACAAGTTAAAATTTCAGTATTGATTTTTTGGAATCTGTTTCTCTAATGATTTGTAAAAGATGATATGCACTCAAAATTAATCCTAATTTTCCGATGTTCTGCACAAAGTCTCACAATAAAGAAAGTCTATTCCTCATGGGAATTAAAACAAAACTGTTCAACAACTGTCTCTGTTAGCTTTCCACTATAAAATGACAATAAAAAAACAATAATTTTCTAAATTTTATTTCTCCATAAGCTGTTTGGTTAGGTGGTACGGACGCAGCTAAAGAAGGAACCTGGGTGTGGCCAGTATCTGGTAAACCATTCACTTTCACAGATTGGTGGAAGAGTAAAGATGGAAGAAGGGGCGATGAACCAGATGATCATGGAAGATGGGGCCAAGACTGTCTCTCATTGTCCGAATATGACAACTATAACGCGTGGCACGATAGCGATTGTAGCAACAAGCACAGACGAGGAGACTTTAAGGGTATCATATGTGAAAAACGTAAGTTATAAAGATGACGAATTCCATTTCTTTTTTGAATGCAAAATTAATTAAGAAAAGATTTTTTATTGAAAATCTAATATAAACTTAAATCATATGTATAAAAACTTAAGTTATAAAGTTATAAGGATGACGAATTCCATTTTTTAATGTAAGATTAATGAACAATTAACTAAGCAAAAAACGAGTGTGTTACTGTTTGAAATGATCAAATATTAGGAATATTTAGTTAAGACAAAAAGGTTAAAAATTGAACATATAGACTTTTTTGATAAAAAAGTAAAAAAAAATATTTTCCATAAAACAATTTTATGCTTTTGAAAGCAATACATCTTAAAATAAAACTGTCACGGTCTTCCTTTATGGTAAAAAAAATGAAAAACATTGTTCTTTGATTTGAATGTTTGTAATTATGTTTATTCACCTCTATGCTTGTTTTAAGGATTTACTTAGCTGAGGTTCAGGAGTTTTTGTCAAATGCTCGGACTTCTTGGTTATTTTGCCCCCATTTTTCTTTTCATATAAGACTTCAATAGCTCATAAAAGGACTTCACCAAAACTTAAGCAGATTCTAGATTTCTTTTCTTTCGATTTGAGACCCAAATAATAGCAATGCAATTTCAAGTCCGAGTCAGCCTTTGCCGCCTTTTAAAAAAATCAATATCTCGAAAAGGAGCTCTATAACCTATCAATATGTTCAGCTATTGTGTTCCTTAACTAATGCTCTTCCGACTTAAAGTATCAATTTTAAATTCTAGATTTTTTTTAATTTCACCTTAGTACATCCTTAAATGAACATAATACATGTACATCAAGTTATAAATGCATGAGACAATTTGACGATTAGATATAGGAAGATGTGGTGTGAGTGCCAATGAGACAACTCTCCATCCAAATAACAATTTATAAAAGTAAACCATTATAGGTCAATGTACGGCCTTCAACACGGAGCCTTGGCTCACACCGAACAACAAGCTATAAAGGGCCCCAAAAGTACTAGTGTAAAACCATTCAAACGGTAAAACCAACGGTCTAGTATATATAAAAAACGAGAAACGAGAAACACGTATAAATTACATAAACAAACGACAACTACTGTACATCAGATTCCTGACTTAGGACAGGTGCAAACATCTGCAGCGGGATTAAACGTTTTAATGGTACCAAACCTTCTCCCTTTTTCTGAAACAATAGTATAACATCACAACATAGAAAAACACACGATAAAACATCAATTGGAAGGCTTAACTCAATCAAAAACGATTAGTCTTTTTTTTTTCTTTTTTTAGCGGCAGAATAAAAGACATAGACGAAAACAGATAAATGAATAGAAGAATGTCACAAATGACTAGCTATTAAAAAACATTTAAATCTACAAAAACTTAATTCATGTGCAATTGCAGTGTTTAAAGAATGTGTTTTAAAAAACCTGAAGCATCGAGTTGAAAAATAATCAACCTGTTCCAGTCCGAGAAAATAGTAAGGGAGCTAACATTTGATTTTTATGGGGGTCTAGGATGAAAAATTTTGTCCTGCATTTTTTTTAGTTGTAATCTCTGTCCTGCCTTTTTATTTTTCACTCAATTCGGTCCTGCCTTTTTTTTTTATTAGTTTATCCTGACTTTTTTAACATAAATTGGCATCCTGCATTTTTTTTTTTGCCAAGTTGCTCATCCTGCCTTTTTTTTTACTCAAAACTCCTGTCCTGCCTTTTTTTCAAATTTCATCCTATCCCCCTAAAAATCAAATGGTAGCTCCCTAATTCAATATTGTAATACAAGAGTGCACACACACTGAGATGTCTCGTTTGATTTTTCAAGATGTATGAAAATCAGGACAAGGTCACATCAATCCTGGCAGACGGACATGTGCACATTACAATCATTCCCTACACAAAACAGGTGACCTCTTGTTCCTAGAACCTGAGAAAAAGACCCAAATGAATAAAAACAATGTTGAACAATAAACCAAGAAAATGTCAGATGTACCCCGCCAGACAAACATATACAACTTACAATCATTCAATAGACCACTTTCGAGTTTGTCCGTCACCGGAAAAAACTCGTCAATTATGCGCGCCTTTATGACGTCATTTACCAGATAGAAGGGATCGCCTGTATCCCTGCACTATTAACGTTCATCATGCGTCTTAGTGATCGTCATTGTTCAGGATAAACTAGAAATAATGTTTGTTCGGTAGGTACTTAATCACAATTCCCTAATGACAGCAGTGCTGATTGTCAATTATGAAAATTCAGTTTGTCGAATAGTTCGTGCAATATAGCATCATAGTTTTCCAACCAATTGCTCAACATGGGAACGGAAGTGACGACGCCCCTAAACGCACGAATGATGTTCACTAAAACCAGAGTTTTTGACGGAAATGCATCGAACTCGAAAATATAATATGTGACCCACTGCTTACACTTACAGTAGTTTAAGAAATGGACCAAATAAAAAAAAAAACAGTACATTATCCAATGAACCATGAAAATGAGGTTTGATAAGGTCAGATGAACCCTTCCAAACGGACGTTTTTAACTATCATTTCCAAAGGGTCAAGTGATCTTTGCTCATCACTTGGTGTCTTTAGTCCTAACTTTTAACAAAAGTCTCACACCAACCAACATGGCTGACATGGGGTAATATGCGTGTTTTGTTTTTTATCTTGAAAACCTCTGTGAATAAAGAAAATCTAACAGGATCAAAAATGTTCAGAATGTTCTACATTGGCTAGAGGTATAGGGGAGTGTTGAGATCTCACAAAACATGTGTAACCCCGCCGCATTTTTGCGCATGTCCCAAGTCGGGAGCCTCTGACCTTTTTTAGTCTTGTATGTTTTTTTATTTTAGTTCATTTATATGTTTTGGAGTTTAGTATGACGTCCATTTTCACTGAACTAGTACACATTTTTGTTTAGGGACCAGCTGAAGTCCGCCTCCGGGTGCGGGATTTTCTTGCTGTGTTGAAGACCTTCAGCTGTTGTCTGCTCTCTGGTCGGGTTGTTGTCTCTTTGACATATTCCCCTTTTCCATTCTCAAATTTACTGATCACCCATTTGCTGGTTTTTTTTTTTTTACGCATTGGTTGTGTTGTTGTCTCTTTGACACATTCCCCATTTTCATTCTCAATTTTATCACAATGTTAATTTCTAACTATTCAATCAGCAGACTTCTTATGTTTGAGTAATTACCCTTAAATGAAGAATTTTAGAACTTTATTTTCATTTATATAACAATAAGATCATGATGTGGTATGATTGTCAATGAAGCAACTATTCACTGAAGTTCAAATGAAGTGGTTGTAAGCAATTTTAGGCAACTATACGGCCTTCAACAATAAGAAAATCCCATACAGTATAGTCGGCTATAAAAGGCCCGACATGAAAAATATGAAATAATTCAATAGAGAAAACTAACGGCCTAATTTATAACAAAACAATTTAAGAAAAAACAAATATGACAGACATGAACCAACGACAACCATTGGAAGTGCAGGCTCGTGACTTGTGACAAGAACATATATAATGTGGTGGGGTTAAACATGTTTGTAGGCGCCAACCCTCTCTTTACCTGGGACAGTGATATAACAGTACAACATAAGAATTAACAATAAAAATCAGTTGAAAAGGGTTTCACTCATCAGATCGATATACTGCAGAAAAACAGACTGGACTTGCCAGGGCAATTATTCATCCCTGAAAACAAAACAACGATTTTGAAAATTGCCAAAAGAATCCAGACTTTTTTTTTTTTTGAGTAAAACAAATTGATCCGGAATTCAAAATCAGAATCGGCAGGGTTAGGGAAAGCAAAGAATCATTTGTGCATGGCCCGAGTATCGCCTTCTTTGCTTGAGAATCATTTGTGCATGGCCCGAGTACCGCCTTCTCTTTGCTTGTCGTCTGCAGTCGCATCAGCCGAGATAATTTAACCAGTCAAATTTAAGGCATCTTCCCTTAACCTGTTGAGTTAGTACTCTTGTACATACTATGTACTAGTGTGTGCCAAAAAACTTTCCAAAAAGCTCATTTGAACATCATATATATGGAGTTGTATTTTTAGCAGTTTGTCCGGAGTAGCATATTCCTCTATAAAATTGGTGGGAATACATGAGGGTCTTCGATGGGGGTCTCAAATTTATATTTTTTTGGGGGGAGAGGGGTTTCTGATCCCGGATCCCGCTTATTGTTTTGTCAGAATCCAGTATCCTGCTTATCACAGAACATGTAATGATAAATAATCGACCAATCCCGCATCATGCTTAGACCACAATTATGATAATGACCATTTTACGACCTTCATCATATTTACTTGAATGCCCGGAGGAAAACTGTCATTTTGGTTGCTGAAATCGAGCGCACCTGCCACGTATGGGATTTGAACTCGCAACCTCAGTGTTGACGACATTATTGGAATAAACTTGGCCTTTTATAGCTTGCTGTTCGGTGTGAGCCAAGGCTCTGTGTTGAAGGCCGTACTTTGACCTATAATGGTTTATTTTGTACAAATTGTGACTTGGATGGAGAGTTGTCTCATTGGCACTATACCACATCTTCTTATATCTATTTATCTAAAGATTAACCATATCTGCTATTTTTAATCTATACACATTTAATAGGAATAATATATCCAGTTACTTGACAATGTAATCAAATGTATCGATTTAAACTACTAAATCAAACTTAAGTGAAAAAACATATGGAAATTATATTGTCATTTTTATTTAGTTTTATTAGTTTTAAGGTTAAAGGTGAATTTCAAACACGTCGGAATGTTTACTACTTTTTAACATACATGACATATTTGTATCGCTAAAGTCGAAAATAAACTGACAACGCCATGAAAAAGAAAACATCAGTACATAAAAGCATAACAACTGGGGTGATCTCAGGTGCTCCGGAAGGGTAAGCAAATCCTTATAAATGTTGCCGAGTATTATTGCATATCTTAATCTAAGATTTGAATATCTGATAATTTGGTTGGATAAAGTTTGTTATTTTTCTCACTTGTTTGAACACGTGCATGGTATATGTCGCCAATCTCTGTCAATCACAGGTGAAAGCTTAATTTCTGTATCAACAAAAAATTATTCTAAACACCAACCAGAAATTACTTGAAAAGTAATATTAACGTCAATTAAAAGTCACATTAAAAAAAAATCAAAAATAAAAGTCGACTTTTATAGCAGACTTTACGGTATCGGTTTTCTCATTATTAGAGACTATATACGGTTGCCTATAAATGCTTACATCCACTTCATTAGTTTGAACTTTGGTGAATAGTTGTCTCATTGGAATCCGAATATCTGGCAAAAACTGAAAAAACAAGAGAAGCGAACATCCTTAAAGTCTAACGTAGAGTTTAAAGTGGTGCAGATTTTTGAAAAGGTCATATATAAAAAGGGGACTTTCAAAAATCACATTTTTTCACCAGTATGAGTTCTCGTGTGTATCTTTAGGGATCTGCAGTCACTTAACCCTTTACTGCATACATCACATGTGTAATGTTTTTCACCAGTATGAGTTCTCGTGTGTATCTTTAGGGATCTACAGTCACTTAACCCTTTACTGCATACATCACATGTGTAATGTTTTTCACCAGTACGAGTTCTCGTGTGTATCTTTAGGGATCTACAGTCACTTAACTCTTTACCACATACAACACAACACATACATCACGTGTAAGGATTTTCACCAGTATGAATTCTCGTGTATATCTTTAGGGATCTGCAGTCACTTAACCCTTTACTCTATACATCACATGTGTAAGGTTTTGTTTTTCACCAGTATGAGTTCTCGTGTGTATTTTTAGGGTTCCGCAGTTACTAAACACTTTACTGCATACATCACATGTGTAAGGTTTTGTTTTTCACCAGTATGAGTCTTGTGTGTATCTTTAAGGATCTGCAGTCACTAAACTCTTTACCACATACAACACATGTGTAAGGTTTTGTTTTTCACCAGTATGATTTCTCGTGTGTATCTTTGGGAACCTACAGTCATTAAAACCTTCACCACATACATCACATGTGTAAGGTTTTTCACCAGTATGAGTTCTCGTGTGTATCTTCAGGAATCTGCAGTTACTAAACCCTTTACTCTATAAATCACATTTGTAAGGTTTTTCAACAGTATGAATTCTCATATGTATCTTTAGGGATCTGCAGTAACTAAACCCTTTACTCTATACATCACATGTGTAAGGTTTTGTTTTTCACCAGTATGAGTTCTCGTGTGTATCTTTGAGGATCTGCAGTAACTAAACCCTTTACCATTGCACTCAAAGTATTTAACTATAAACACTGGACACTTTTAATTTGCAAAACACTCATTTGCAAATCCGCCGCCGCCTCAAATAAGAGCTACAATGTCATGTATATAACCAAAATGTGCGGAATTACATGGGATTCAATAATTTCATTTGTTTTCTACTGTTACTATTATATTTATTTTGCTATTTGATTTATAAAAACATGGATTTTCAATATCCCATGGGACAGGGCAAAATCCCATGGGATCGACCATTATCCCATGGGATTTTGGTTAAATCCATGGGATTTTTTGGTCCCATGGGACAATTGTAGTCCCATGGGATATTTGTTGTCCCATGGGACAAAAAATCCCATGGGACTATAATTATCCCATGGGATTTTAATATCCCATGGGACACATTAAAATCCTATGGGATTCAAATTATAATTATATAGATATAAATATATATTAATGTGTATGTTACAATATGTATTCTATTTGGTAGTAAATTGTTATAAGATGAATCTTTTAATTGAATATCTTTTTTCTTTGGAAATGTTAATTCAACATATTGTTCTATAACTGTTCAAAACTAAACTTTTAAACAACAAAGCAGATAATGTAAGTATCAATATATGTTTATTTATGAATTATAGAATACTTTCTTGAAACACAATTATTTACCATTTGAAATCAATGAAAACTCTATCATCAGGCTTAACATACTAGTAGCTATTTAAGTAAATCTATTTTTTCACAATATCCCTCCACACAAAACATTAATAGTTTCTTATCATCCAGCATCGTGTGATCGTATAGTCCACTTTTGGTAATTCAGCACAGAACATTGACATTATTGTGGTTTCAATATCTTTTGGTTTTTAAAAGAACTTCAAATCATTGACTGAGTGATGAAAATAATAACTGATCCAACTTTTGTCTTTGAATTTATTCTGGTCTTGTTTCTATGTTTTCTCCATTTATTTTAGGTGATGAATTTCAATCCTTCTGAAAAAGAACCAATAAAATCTGAAGTTATGTATTATACAAAATTGTTTGCATACATGTAGCAATAATATGATTTTCAATAAAATAGCTATGCTGTATGGATTTTACTGATTTTTAAAAGTTGTCCAGTGTCATCAGTTGCTAACCTCCTTAACATCCTTTGGTCTCTGATGGAGATTTGTCAAATTAGCAATATACCGCATCTTCCTATTCTAATACTATATAACAATCAATTAATTTATTCTTCTTTATAACATTTGGGTATTTTCCCAGGTTATATATATAATACTAGAACACACCCACGACATCGCGGTTCCGTGACTGAATTAAAGTACCTACGCCTTATGTTTAGCCTTTACTTTTTGTATTCGTATTGTCATCTAATAAAGTCATGCTGATTATAAGGTGCACATTTTTCTGTGCTTTAAAAATCTTTATGTTTGAACCCGTCCTGGTTTTCTAACTACTTCTGGTAGTAAGACCCGTCTAGGCCAGACTGGGAAACTGGGAAGGCTAATACTCACATTTAATCTGTACTGATACCTACTTTACACAATATCCCATGGTGGTGCTCCTATTAAAGGAGGAAGATACAGAACATACATACATACTTAAACCGGAAACTATATGTGACATATACTATTAGTATCGGTAGCGGATTCGACTGAACTTGTTAATTATTAGTTATATTAATTATTTGGAAAACAAAAGGGCCTGGAATGATGTAATTTTTAATCAACACCATTGTCCTATATTAGTTATATAAAAAGTTGAATTCTTTGAATCGTTGTCTTTATGTCATGCCGGCTGACAAATTGGACCTCGTTATTTTAGTATTATAGATATATATAAAGATCAATGTTAAAACTTTAGGCAATTATAATAACATTCCATTATTCACAAGAATTTGCAATATATTATACAAAACGCAGACAACAGAAACAATATTTCCTTAAGCTTTTGAAGTTCTGACAATTTGTGTTTTATTTCAATGAAAAAATACCTTGAACTCTTTGGACATATTGGAAATTATAACATTGATACAAAAAATTATATTGTTTTATCCTTATTTTTTGTGTTGTTGGCTTGCTGTCTCATTTTTATATACAGTTATACATACATCAATAATCTTCTTCTTTATTAAAAGTAACTAGAGGCTCCAAGGAACCTGTGTCGCTCACCTGATATTTTTATTTACAATTGATGCATAAATCAATGCAACTGTTATACTTTTGCTTTAGTTTCAGAGATATAAGCCAAAAACTGCATTTTACCCCTATGTTCTATTTTTAGCCATGTCTGCCATGTTGGTTGGCAGGCAGGGTCATCGGACACATTTTTTAAACTAAATACCCTAATGACGATTGTGACCAAGTTTGGTTAAATGGTTAAGTGTCTCAGTTGTTTCAGAGGAGAAGATTTTGTAAAGATTACAAAAATTTACCAAAATTGTTAAAATTGACTTTAAAGGGCAATAACTCCTTAAGGGGTCAACTGACCATTTTGGTGATGTTGACTTATTTGTAGATCTTACTTTGCTGAACATTATTGCTGTTTACAGTTTATCTCTATCTATAATAATATTCAAGATAATAACCAAAAACTTCAAAATTTCCTTAAAATTGCCAATTCAGGGGCCGCAACCCAACAACAGGTTGTCTGATTCGTCTGAAAATTTCAGGACAGATAGATCTTAACCTGATGAACATTTTTACAAATGTCAAATTTGCTCTTAACGTTTAGTTTCAGAGATATAAGCCAAAAACTGCATTTTACCCCTATGTTCTATTTTTAGCCATGTTGGTTGGCAGGCGGGGTCATCGGACACATTTTTAAACTAGATACCCTAATGATGATTGTGATCAAGTTTGGTTTAATTTGTCTTACTAGTTTCAGAGGAGAAGATTTTTGTAAAGATAACAAAATTTACAAAAATTGTTAAAATTGACTTTAAAGGGCAATAACTCCTTAAGGGTCAATTGACCATTTTGGTCATGTCAACTTTTTGTAGATCTTACTCTGCTGAACATTATTGCTGTTTACAGTTTATCTCTATCTATAATAATATTCAAGATAATAACCAAAACGGCAAAGTTTCCTTAAAATTACCAATGCAGGGCAGCAACCCAGCAACGGGTTGTCCGATTCATCTGAAAATTTCAGGGTAGATTGATCTTGACCTGATAAACAATTCTACCCACGTCAGATTTGCTCTAAATGCTTTGGTTTTAGAGATATAAGCCAAAATCTACATTTTACCCTATGTTCTATTTTTAGCCATGGTGGCCATCTTGGTTGGTTGGCTTGGTCACGGGCACAATTTTAAACTAGATACCCCAATGATGATTGTGGCCAAGTTTGGTTAATTTGGCCCAGTAGTTTCAGAGGAGAAGATTTTGTAAAGTTAACGACGACGGACGGACGCCGGACGCCAAGTGATGAGAAAGCTCACTTGGCCCTTTGGGCCAGGTGAGCTAAAAATGGATATTTTTTATTTTGATATCCCAAAACATTATAGTTCTATCGAATAACTTATTACCAAGTTCACAAACACCAATGTGTTTTATATTAATTTTAAGACATGTATAAATGTTCCAGACCATATCAGTATTTGGACGATGCGTTAACATATAAGTATACTCTTATAGTCCAACCATATGCATATAGTCAGACCATTTGAGTATACTTGTACTGTCTAGTACCAGCTCGACCAAACATGTGCTTTTATTTCAACTGCAATTAAACTTTGTATTAATCTATTAAAGATTTCAGTTATGTTGATCTGTAATGTACATTTGTTTCTAATAAACTTGACCAACTTCTTAAAATTGGGCAGACTGTACGTGTACAGACCAGATACTCATATGTTCTGGAACATAAACATGATTAACAAGCATTTGACAGGATGTCTTGCTAAAATCCCATTAATATTAGTACTAAATTTTGAGTATATACATGTAAATCCACAAAATACTTACTGAAATTCATGGCGAACACTCACCAAAAACTTGAAGAGGATACAATTTAGAGGAATGACTGGACAGATGAAAGCACAAACACTATCAAAACAGAGCATAAAACTTACGAAAACAAGATGTTTTACATTTATCCTTCAGATGCAGGAAAATTGAAAAGTTTTTTTCTTTCTCTGCCGTCCATGATATAAACTTTAAATTTATTCATGCAAAATATGGAAATCTGCAAAGGTAGGACCTTGAACCTCAGCTTATCCACATTTTGATTTTGAACTGCATATTTGTTCTTTTCATCTTGCTGACAACCTAAACATAAAAAATGATAAAACATAATTCTAGATTAACTTTGTGTTTTTATTTTTGTTGGTACAAACAATTTTTCCCAACTTAAAACGAAAACATCATCACAAAAAAGGAGGTCATACTAACCTCCAAATTTTAAACAAACCAAAATTATAACTTGATTAAGATCTTGTCATAAATTAATAGCATCGATACTCTTATTTTTGAAGACCATATATGTCTATTGCATACTTATATTCCTTTGTACAAGAGTATGCATATTAAGATTGATTCGAGGACTTTAATGTTAAATTAGCATGATTAATTTTACAGTTTCTCAGCTCCATGTGTACATTTTGAGAGAATCTTGCAATACTGTATATTCTGATATTCAGAACTTATTGTGAGGTTTTTATTAATGCAACTGAGAGCTGTATCTCATTCTCATTTCTGATACATATTTATGAGCTGAAGACCAGTGCGAAATTTTCTCACTGCATTGAAGACCCATAGGTGACCTTCAGCCGTTGTCTACTCTTTGGTTGGGTTGCTGTCTCTTTGACAAATTCCCATTTCATAACATGTATGCAGATTTTCTTAAATTACAATAATCAATCATAATTTCATCCATTATTGAAAATAAGCAAAAATAAATGCACACAAAATTTAACATTGTTATTAAAGGTTTTTTAAATTCAAAACAGTTGCCTACACGTTAATTTCCTTGTTTGACATGTTTGATTTATTTCATATTCTTAAAGCCTTTATAGCTAGCTAGATGGTATGCGGGCGGATCCAGCCATTTTAAAAGGGGTTCCAAACCCAAGACAAAGGGGTGTTCCAACTATATGTTCCCATTCAAATGCATTTGAAAAAAAGGGGTTCAAGTTGAACTTCCAACCCTGGAATCCTCCCCTGGATCCGCCACTGGTAAGGCTTTTGTTCATAGTTGCATTCATATCGTTACCTATACCTTACTTGTGCATCATTTGGTCTCTGATGGGGATAGGCCTACTGAAGAAGGTTCAACTTGCAATTTGCGGATTATGGGTCTATTTATCCAAAATGTAGAAGAAAGACATGCATAATAAAACCAAAATTATGTTCAAACAAGAAGTAATTGTAACAGGATGCTGTTACAAGTCTCCCAAACAAAGCTCACATAACTCGCCATTCCTATTGTCCCATATTCATTTGATTTGTTTTATTGTCTCATACAAGAATATATATGGTTTAGGGGTGGGGATCAGGGATCCGAAATTTTTCATCTAACCACTGGGGATCTCAACCATTTAAAAGTTTTTCAAACATGTGGGGTGGGGTGACCCCTATGGACTCTCCTATATTTCATTTGATGTGTTTTATTGTTCCATACAAGAATATATATGGTTTAGTAGTGGGATTTTGATTGTTTACAAGTTTTCAAACAAGAGGGGTGGGGTGACCCCTAGGGACTTCCTTTTATTTCATTTCATTTATTTTATTGTCCCTACAAGAATATATATGGTTTAGGGTGGGGATCTGGATCGTTCACAAGATAATAGCACATTCTCAAATTGAACGGGTGGGTTGACCCCAGGGACTTCCTTTAATTTCATTTGATTAGTTTTATTGTCCCATACAAGAATATATGTGGTATGGGTGGAGATCTGGACTGTTAACATGATAATAGCACATTCTCAAATTGAGCGGGTGGGTAACCCCAGGGACTTCCTTTAATTTTAATTGATTTGTTTTATCGTCCCATTCAAGAATATGTATGGTTTAGGGTGGGGATCTGGACTGTTTACAAGATAATAGCATATTCTCAAATTGAAGGGGTGGGTATTACCCCAGGGACTCACCCTATATTTTATGTGATTTGTTTTATTGTCCTATCATCATTTCTGAAGACTGCGTGTGTCTATCACTTACAGTTTACAAGTTATATTCATTTGAAAATTGTAGAAAATAAAATCCCATAGGGTTCTATAGTAAACCCTCCTTCTTTCTTCCCCAAAATACCCCTTAATAGACCCCAATGCACAGCTAATTTACATTATTTTCCTTGATTTACACTTTAGAATACAGGTATAAAGTTTTCAAGATAATACAACTGAAGCCCACAGTGGTGGATCCAGAAATTTTCATAAGTGGGGCCTACTGACTGCCTAAGAGGGGGCCTGCTCCTGTCATGCTTCAGTAATTCCCTATATAATCAATCAATTTTTTCCAAAAAAGGGGGCCCTGAACTCCTGATCAGCCCCCCTTTCCTCATTTCAATCACCCTGATATAAATTTAATTTTATCACTTACAATAGGAATGGTTTAAATTCCCAATAATTCTAGTCGGTCAAATATATGAATAAATTGATTTAACCTTTATACCATTCATTAATATCAACATATTTCATTTTGATAAAAGAAGGGCAAAAGTTTTCTATGGGTAGAAATGGATAGTTACTAATTTGGGAAGCTTTCAAATTCACAACATGCTGTGTTCAAAGTGCTGGGTTTTCATCACCCTCGTTGTTTGCGGACTAACGATTTAGGCCTGTGGTGGATAACAGTGTGCGTGCATTAATTTTCTGTACCTTCTTAATCAATATTTTCAAATACTGACGACAAGTGTTGTAATGTATCAATGATCATCAATGTCTTATTTGAGGCCAACGTGCTATTTACATGTGCGATCGATAATGCAGGGAAGGAAACTTGTCAATTATGTTTATTTTAAGCCAAAACTGGGACTATTAGTATAATAGTCCCAGGCCAAAATAAGATGATCCGCCGTAAAATTAACCTTGGGTAATCCTCAAATTGATGCAAGAGTGCTACCGGCCGACTACTAATACATGTCTTTGTCTCAAAATAACTCGGCAGCGTCAAATAACAGTTGAAGTAAGGATCGTCTCGGGGTGGGTCTTCTTTTTTAGCTATAATTTTAATAACTTACACTTTTTCCATTATTCTCTTTCTTTCACTATTCTTTATTCCTTTTTTCTTTGCCCGTTATTCTCTATTCTGTTAATTCACATCCCTACCCTCTTAAATGGACTTTCGGTGGGTTTTTAGTTCTGGTATTACAGTGGCGGATTTACCGGGGCACAGGGGCACGTGCCCCCAGTCGAGGTCACCAAAAAATTTTCTAACATAGTTTTATTGCTACTGTATCTGCTTATTTAGATATCTAGATCGAAAATCAAGACACAGCTTGATTTGACTTCTTAAACTGGTCGTTAATTAACCCCAGCTTCAACATGTGTGATTTATGACAACTTATCGATGGGTGTTAATTTGACAACTTTGTATATATAATGTCTATATCCAAAAGCATTTATGTAAACTACATGTACATGTACATGCTGATTGGAATTAATACGAACATATTTATTGGTTTCTAATACAATATTACAGGATCAAGATCGATTAACAAGTGAAATCTTCTGATCAGGAAAGAAATTACCAACTATAAAATCGGTCTTAAAAGAATATGTAAAAATAGATGTTTAGTGTCAGGAATGTTAGTATCGATATGAGATATGTCTTTTTTACCAAACACTCACATTGTATACGGTTTCTGGGGAATGTGCCTGTCTCAGAACAGTCTTTTTCGGATTTTATTAAACAACAAACGATTTTTTTCAATGCATACAGCATTTTTTTTATACGACCGCAAAAATTAAAAATTTTTTGGTCGTATATTGGTATCACGTCGTCGTCGTCGTCAGCGTCGTCCGAAGACAGATGGTTTCCGGATAGAAACTTTAGTATAAGTAAATAGAAATCAATAAAATTTAAACACAATGTTTATAACTACAAAAGGAAGGTTGGGATTGATTTTGGGGTTATGGTCCCAAAGGTTTAAGAATTAGGGGCCAAAAGGGGCCCAAATAAGCATTTTGCAGTTTCAGACAATAACTTGTGTTTAAGTGAATGAATCTCTGAAATTATACCACAAGTGTCCATACATATAAAAGTTTTTTTTCCTCTTATTTTTTATGAAACAAACCCTTCCCCTCTGCAAAACATGAATGGTCTGTGCCTTATATATAACCATTAATAAAATTATATTGTATCATAGAAAACCTACTTATATTTGAGATGAAGAACAACAATAAAAGCTTATTGTGTGTTTTTTGCTGTGCATGTGCTGATTTTGTGTCATGGATGGATACCCCATATCCTTTGTTTTCTATTATAGTACAGTAATATGTGTAGGCCTATATTTTTCTTGTTTTAATTACCATGTATGAGGGTATGAATAGGTTACCGTGAACTAGGGTATGAATGGTTTACCCTGAATGAGGGTATGAACGGGTTTTACAGATTAGAGAATAATGGTCAAAAGGTAAGGCTAGAAAAAATGGGCCCAAAAATATAGAAAACAGATTAAAGCTGTGATGAACTGTAAAGAATAGAGGACAATTGGCAACAAATAAAAGAGTAGAAAGAAACGGACCCCAAAATAATGAAAAGGTATAAAATGAAGACCCGACCTCCTACCCTCCCTCATACGACCACCATCATCCCCAATACATGACACCACCACCACCCACACTCGCATATATGCATATATAAAAAATCTTTAATTTTGGTTTCATGGTGCCCCCAACGTCGAGGTTCTGGATCCGCCCCTGTATTATGCGATAAGTCAATTTTTCATGCAGTTTCATGAAATAATGGTTTTATGCATATCAGCAAGGAATTGTATTTAAATATACAATTCCTTGATATCAGCCAAGATTGTGCGTGAAATTTTAATAAACAATTCAACACTACACGTTATGTGAATTTGATCAAAATCGATGAACATGAATTTGACAGCTAGTGCCCTTTAACAGGTAAAATTCAATTAACAAATTCTGATCTACTGGCATTCAACACCAAATTACTTACTTGCTGTATATTGATAAACGTGATTGTATATTGTCAATACCACAACATCGTGAATACGCCATGTGAGGTGTTGGCTATGTTATGGGGTCACCGGTGGCGGCTTCGAAACAGAGAAAAGATCAAGGTAAAAAAGTGTAGAATTTTTGAAAATTTAAGTTGTAAATTCTAAAAAGTACTTAATTCCGTTCAACTGCTAACATGTTAGCTCGATACGAAAATAGGATAAAAAGCATCCGAAAAATTTGTGATCAGTATTTATCATTCGAATATAATATGAAGAGCAATGGGTATAAAAAAAAAAACTGAACAAGAAAAGTATTAGTAAACAGACAGAAAGTCGTTGAATTAATTATTTTACAATTGTTTAAATATATGAGAGAATGTTTTAGGCGAATTGTCTTTATTTACAGATAAATGTATTTTAGTTCGGGAAATGATTTATTCTTCTGGCGGCTTCAAATATTTTTTTATCAATAACTTATTACACAAGGAGACATTTTTGACTTTTGACAGCATGAACCCCAGTTAATTAGCAAACACAAATTAAGAAACAAAATCGTTTACAGTTAAATTTTATAGAAGGAAAAAGGGGGTAAATAAACAAATTTTACTATACGCTCACATACTTCTAAAAGATTTGTATATGTAAGCTGTCTATAGATAATGTTAAATTATTTCAGGAGTTTTGAAAAAAGAATATATACAGTTAAATTTTCGACGTCTACTGCTACAAAAAATAGTGATTATTTTTATAGATTTGGTACTTCGATCAGTTTCGACTCAAAATTTCTTTTGGAATTGTTAGATGGCAAACTATTTAGGAGAAGATTGTATCTGTACTTTATGTAATTATGATGATATTGGCGACGAGATTCATTATATGATAGCAAGGGCTTGTACAAATCCTTGATTATAGAATGTTCGGCAATATAAATAGACGAAAGTAGACAAACCCTAATTAAACGGGGTTTTGATCTCCAAGCGGGCCACATCGAATAACTATATCTTACTAAACGTTTTTAAATGAAATAACTTGAATTGATAAATTTTCCAGCTATGTGAAGGTTTTTTATATTTCTAAACGTCTTCAATTATTACATACGAAAGAAAAAATTATTTAGCATATTCATATATTTTTATAATTTTTTCCAAGGAAACTTTTTTTGGAAAAGTTTACTTCTATGTGTTTATAACCATCACCAGAGACATATCCTCTGCCATCACCAATCAGTCCTAATCATTAAAGATCAATTAACCAAATTCAAATGATGATTGGTATTGAATATGATCATCGGCCATCCGTGACGTATCCCAAATACCGGCGCATGCCGATAGATAGATAGAATGATAGATAAAGATGGTTTGTATGGCAAGCCGTTGTGGAATTTATTCCTATTCAGTAATATTAAAATGATTTTTAATATTACAAAATCATTTTAATATTAATAAATCATTTTTAATATTAATAAATCAATTTTAATATTAAAAATACTGTCATTTTTATATTAATAAATGAATATTTAATATTAAAAATCATGTATTAATATTAAAAATCATGTATTAATATTAAAAATCATTTTTAACATTAAATTTTCAGTCTGATTTTTTAATATTAATAGATGAATTTGTAATATTAAATAATAAGCTGATTTTTAATATTAAAAAATTAACATCAATGTTACCTTAGCGTTTAATCTGGGACTATTATACTAACGGGACTGGAAACTGTTACACCAATCAGTGTAATCATACTCAACATCACGGTCGTTAGAACGAGACTTTACCTGCGCGAGATTTATCGATACGCCATATTGTTTGACAGTGACAGCGTGTCTTGATCGTATACTCTTTGTTATTTGTTTTATTTTTAATAGTTATTCGAAATGATAATCCTTAATGTTAACACGATTACTTTAATGATAAAAGATATCTCGATCTTTGACAGTTGTTATTAATCACCAAATCCCGGCTTAAGTGTAAAAACGACATCTAAAGGTTGAATTTTTCAGGATGATAATAGCGTCGGGACGCAGGAAAACAAGTATGATTCATAAAATTTCTTAAAACTATTGATTGAAAAGAGATACGCGAGTTCGGTTTGTTGTAAAATCATATTTATAGGTTATAGGTTGGATTGGCCTATTTTTATTGTCACTTTTAAAGTGAAAAGTGGAATATAAATCTCATTCTCATTACAAACGGAAACCACATGCAGGGTTCAAATAAATTATACTGTTCCTATAAAATTGCTTACTCCTATTTATATGTGCAATATTTGTATTAAAATCAGGGTGTTTTTGTTAGTAATGGTCTTCGGGTGGCATAAGCATATGACTTCGTGAAAATATGTTCAATAAGTTCCACAATCAGAACTACAAAAGTAGGCCCTTTCACTGCTATTTCTGCCATATTGAAATTTAGGTGTAAACACGAAATTTAGAAAAGTTCAAAACAATGTGGCTATGTTTTTATCAGACCACGGGTAACTTTTGTTATAGGGATTAATTATGAACTGAAATTGCCAACATTGTTTTTATTGCACATTTATTGTTTTAATAGGATTAATTATGATCTGTTAACTTTCGGCGACACGTTTTCTTAGCGGTCAAGTAAAGCGTTAGTTAGTATAATAGTCCCAGGTTTAATATAAGGCACACCAATCATTTGATTTTATCAGAAACATATAATACATGTATTATATGTCTCAATACATGTATTATATGTCTCTAATTTTATCAAAACAAAATTACAAAATTATAAAAAATTATCAATCGAATGTATACCCTCAACGCTCACTAAAACTTATATATACATGTCCTAAGTCACTTTTTATGTCCTGCGTGCACCCAGGAGATCCTGAAAGGTTTTAGACGTACCATTATTTTATATGCATATATTTGAAGCTGTTCTTAATTTTGTACATAATAGGTATATATATATATGTGTGTATCAGACCAAATGACTTCCCAGAGGCGGATTTAGGTTTTTCCCAGCCCCCATCTTGGAAAAATTGGTAGACTATATAGGAATCACTGAAGCATGACTGGAAGGACCCCTCTAGGCAGTCAATGGGTCCCCTCTTATGAAAATTTCTGGATCAACCACTGCTTAGTTCTAGTTATCTTAGGTCCTAGTGTGAAATAAAGCCAATGAGAATTGGTCTTTTAAACACATCTACATTCATGTACATGCATACGTTTTCTCAAGGGTTGGTTCATGCAATTTTGAAATTATGTTTACTCAATGCGCAATTCTTCTTTATTTCATATAAATGATTTTTTTTTTTTTTTTTTTTAATTTGTGGTGTTGAAATAGGGAATGGACACAGATACCTAAGCACATTTATCAAAAGAAATTTTGTGTAATGTCATCAATCTGTATTACGCGTAGACAGGATGTTCTCTAGAAAACTATACGTTATACACCCGAGGGTACACGCACTGTCGTAATGGAAAATTACTGTATGTTATAATTACCTGTAATCAGCTTTGCAACAAATCAGTTGACTGACCATGTCATTACAGTTCAAAAAGATTTTCCTCAAATCAAAATGGAATATTCATTTTATCTTTAAATTTAAAACTTTAGAAATAGAAATAGAAAGAATTGAACAATTTAAAATCGTATTTTAACAAAGATCAATGATTTGTATAGTGAGAAGGATTAAGATATAATTTTACAACGATCCTAAGAAAATATGCAAACAAACGTTGAATCAAACCTACGCAGTTTTATATTATAAGACTGACACACACCAGTTTGCTAACTCAGTGTGCTGGGTGAGGTGCTGGAACTTGATATACATGTATCATTAAGTTATAGTTCTGTTAGGATTTGACTGCCTTTTTACAGGGACTTTCTATTCTTACTGTTAACAGTTAGTAATAGACTGTTTCTGATTTAGAATGTTTCTCTGCTCAGCAACTGGTGCGTAATTAGCATTTGATTCAAATATCTTGTAGCAGTAAAAAACACAAATTAATGTATTTAACAGCTTTATTCAGGAGCACAGTCTGTTAATCGTAAATAACTTCGAGATTTATGTGTAAGTTTACTCTGCTGCTCGAGCTCTGCTAATCGATGTTCCAGTATTTCAGATTTATATTTATTCGTGAGGCCCTCGTCATTATTTATATTCACTCAAAGCAGAGTCGCCTGGAGATTTAATAATTATAGCGAAAAAATAGCAACAAATGGGGGAAATAAAATATTTTTAGTAGCATTATTATTAAATCTTCAGGCGACTGTGCTCAATTAAGAGGTTCTCCGTTACTTGGAAAATCTTATCTGATTCAGGATCAATTCATCGGTTACACTCCCTATCATCAGTGATTCTTTGTTTTTAAAAGGTATTGTGTAAGTGTTGACTCTCAATTTGCATGATTAATAACAGATATCGACTCGCTACCCGGACTACTGCAAAAACAATTATTCAGTTCACTGATTTAGATGGAAGGTAAAAGGACAGAAAGTCACAGGACAAAAAGTCAAAGGACATAAAGTCACAAATTTGATAGGACAAAACATCCATTTTAAAAGGGGTTCTCAACCCATTGTAAAGGGGTTCTCAACCCATTGTAAAGGGGGGGTTCCAACTATATGTCCCCATTCAAATGCATTGATCGTCCAAAAAGGGGGGGTTCCAACCCCCGGAACCACCCCTCTGGATCCGCCACTGCAAAAAGTCACAGGACAAAAAGTCACAAACAATTTGTTGACAATTGTTTGAATATATATGAAAAAGATCTTGAAATATTTTCTTTTTATTACATATATTCATTTTTAATTTAAGGAAATTGCTCATACATGTCATAAACCTTGATAAATGAAAATGTATTAGTTTTTAATCATGCAAAGGATATATTTATTGGCAAATTGAAGCCATTTAAGTACCAAGCCACTTTGACATTTTGTTTTCATAACAATTATTTGATCATTATTGATATTTATTGAATACATTTCAATTTCAAAGTTGCTTCATGTATAAAACTTCAAGAAAATACAAAAAAGTGTTTTCTTGTTCAACATGTTCAAAGAAAAATAATCTCAAAACTTAATTGTGACTTTTGTCCTGTGACTTTTGTCTGTGACCTTTTGACCGTGACTTTTTGTCCTGTGACTTTCTGTCCTACATTCAGATTGAATAGGGGTTTGGTTGACCCCGACTCCCTCTATCTGAGACTACCATCTCAGTGATGAGCTTTATGTTTTATGTATTGTGCTTGTCATATATGTATGTCGGATAAAAGCTCTACAGAGCTTATGTTGTATTGTTATACATGTATGTATAACCAACTTTAAATAAATCTTTTGCTAGCCCTAACAACTAACAAGTAAGAATTAGGTTACTTCTTTTGTAATACAAACAATTAAGGCGTCTTGCAAGGCTTTTTTTTACCATGACGGCGTCCCATAAAAAGTTGAAATAGCCATGCAAGACGTCATTATCATTTGGACTAATATTATGGCACATATTGTCGTTCCACAGGATTTGTGTCAATTTTTCTGGTTTTCTATCCTCACGAACCCCAAAATACTAGTGATAAAATGTTAACTTACTTCTTAATTAAAGCCTAATATTAAGAAGGCAGAAGACCTGGACCATTCATACTTTGTATATACATGCCTTATGTTATGAAGTTTTCGTCTGTCATATGTTCATTGACCTTGAGTGACCTCTTTTTATGGCTAAGTGACTGCATTGAAAAAAAGTTAAGGTGTTTTTAGTATCCTTAATTTCTATTATCATGATTATAATGAGTAATACGATTCCTATTACTCATTATAAGAGAAATCAAGAATACTAACAAATTTAAGGATAACTATATGTGCATACCTTGCAAAGTCTTCATGTTCGCCAGACAGTTTTCACTTGGTTTGACCTTATTTCATGGATCAGTGAACAAGTTAAGCTTTTGTGGTCACGTCCATATCTCAGATACCATAAACAATGTGTCTACTATATTTACTTTTAATTATTGTATGGAATGATTGTAAGGTATGCATGTCCAACTGGCAAGTTTCATCTGACCTTGACCTCATTTTCATGGTTCAGTGGTTATTGTTAAGTTTTTGTGTTTTGGTCGGGTTTTCTAATATTGTATGCAACATGTCAAGTATATTCGTTGTATGAAAATTTTAGGGATGTACATGTTGGTCTGACATGTTTTATTCAATCTTGACCTCATTTTTATGGTTCATTGCTTGATGTTACCTTTTTGTTTTTTGCCAGTTTTTCTATTTTCTTATTTTCAAATTAGCAAAAGGTCAACTAGGTACATATGTCTGACTGAGAAGCTTCATCTTACTTTATTTTCATAGTACATTGGACAATATAAAAAAAGATGGGATATGATTGGACAACTCTCCACAAGAGACCAAATGAAACAGAAATTAACAACTCAAGGTCACTGTAAAGCCTTCAACAATGAACAAAGCCCATGCTGCATAGTCAGCTATAAAGGTCCAGAAATGACAATGTAAAACAATTCAAACGAGAAAACTAACGACCTAATTTATGTACAAAAAATGGAAAAACAGATATGTTACACATAAACAAACGACAATCACTGAATTATAGGCTCCTGACTTGGAACAGGCACATACATAACGAATGTGGCAGGGTATAAGGAACTATGAAAATGTTTAGTTTTGAGGTTTGGTCTATTTTCCGGATACTGTAAGCAATAAGGCCCTTTATTTAGTGAATGGAATGATTGTAAGATGCACATATCTGTCAGCCATATTCTATATGACCTTGACCTCATTTTCATGGTTCATTGGTCAATGAAACACTGCATTGTTTTGTCAGTTTATCATATGCTTAAAGTTACAGGTAGATTATATTTGGTGGATATGTAACAATTGTAAGGTGTGCATGTCTGTCTGGAAGATTCATATAACCATGACCGCATTTTATGGTTCTTTGGTCAATGCTAAGTTTTCTTGGTTTTGTCATTTTATCAGATATTATAAGCATAGGTCTACTTGTTGTTGTACGGAATGACTGCAAGGTGTCATATAAGAATAAAAGATGTCTGTCTGCCAAGGTTAATTTTACTGTGACCTCATTTTCATAGAATAATGATAATATTAAACAGCAAGAATGATGAGCAAGTCGACATTATATACAAATGAGGCAAAATTTTCAGTTGCCTACTAATTATGTAATAGTAGTTACTTTTGTCATTAAATGATAATGTTTACCCTTTTATGTGTAGGGCAAGAACATTAAAGATAAAGGAAACTATAAACAGAAGAAATTATCAACAAAAATAGATTTACAGAGGTCAATAAAGCCTAAATGGTAAGTCCACTGTTATAAAAGTTTTGCCCTTGAATAATGATTAAATATTTATTAAAATAAGATGTGGTATGATAAATGAGAAAACTATCCATCAGAGTTCAATTAAGTGGATGTAAGCATTGTAATTACTTATTAGAGGCCAATGATGACCTGTAAGTAATGAGAAAACCCATACCCTATACATGATATAGTAATCTATAAAGACAACACTAACAACATTTGAAACAAAACATCAATTCAAACTTCAAATATACCAGACTAATTTATAAAAACAAAAATTATGAAAAACAAAATAACGGATATGAACCAACATCAACCACTGAACTATGTACAAGCTCCTGATATTGGACAGGCATAATATGGCTGGGTTGATATAAAAATAAGAAGCAGTCTGATTTCCAATGAGACTTTTCTCCAATAGAGATCAAATGACATTTAACATGTGTTTAAGGAGGCTTGAGAGTATAAAATTTCAGAAAAATATTAAAAAAAAAAAATTTTTCATAACTAATTTTATTTATAACTTTATTGTTGTTACTTTATCATATGGTACAAAAATCATTCAAAACCATCTATTCCTTTTGGCCCCAGATGACTTTTAAAATGTATATATCATTGAAAAAGCTCCAAATTATCTCCCTTTGGTGCAAAAATGCCATTTTTTGACATTAGAATTGTAATATCTTTTTTAACTCATAGGTGACCTATATTTTTTATTATCATTTTCAAATAAGCTGTACTTAAACTAAACTATTGTAAAATTTAAGCGATTTCTGTAATTTAGTTCTTTTTCATTTCGATATTAGCTCTATTTGTCCTATTAGTTCAACAGAAAAAAAGTACCTTTACAAAAATGTATGCTTCTTTCGAAGGCAGATTGTGAGCGTAAATGAACGTTGACCTGTTTTTTAATTTTATTTTTCTATTTAGTATAAGATAAAGTTCATTTATAGAAAATATAGCGAAATCCTATATTAAGAAAAAATTTGATTTAGACCTCATGAGCCCCTTAATTTAACAAAATAGTTCACTGTATAGCCTTTGACAATGAGCAAATCCTATACCCGACAGTGGTTTTAATAACAGCACAACATTTGAACAAATTGTAAACATTTGTTGCAATGGGCTTAACTCAAAAGACTGCAACAAGGAACCAAACAACAACCGGTAATATGTAAATCATAGACACAAAGCACTGAAATAAGAGTACTAACAATGAATATTCAAATGAAAGTTTATCAAAATGTTCATAAACATGATAAAATAGCCATTTTATTGCTGTATTTCTCTTCACTGATAATTTTGAGTTTTGTGTATTTGTAGGTCAGACATCTGAGTTTTCATGGTCATCATTCAACAAATCAATACTGAACAGAAAACTTAAAGTTGATATTTTCTCCATAATGCGACTTTTTATTAATTTGAAATGGAACGTGTTTTTCCTACATTTATTAGAAAGAGGAAATTTCAACATAATGACTTTAAACAAAAGGAGTCATATCAACACGATCATAGATGCACAAGAACTTGATCATGTAAATGCAACAATGTAATTATCAATTGAAAGAAGGAACGAATGAAAAAAATATTTAGTATGTTGTTGTCCAAATAAACTTGCTTTGTCTTCTCATTTGAATGGCTCCAACCAATAAAGATGTACGGAGGAAGATCTTTGAAGAACAGATTGAAAAATGTGTTGTCTAAGAATTGCAGGAATATTCTAGTGGATGAAATAATTTATTGACTTGACTCTTATATAGTGGACTGAATAATTGTACATAGCAAGCAGTGAAAAAAGAAAACTAAAACTTTAACAGAAAAAGTGTTTATATTATAAATTTGCAAATATAAGCTTAATATTATGTACACCACAAAGGTATATAATTCAAATTGTTTGCATATTCATGTATTGCAATGAAACTATAAGAAAAAATCTTACCTCATGAAAAGAGTAAACTTGTCAGTCAGAATATGAAATATTTTTTTCAGTTCTATTTTCATAATAAAATAAACAAGACAAAGATTTCAAAACAATATTTTTTCATTTATTTAGACATGTCATCATTTTGTTTCAGTGAAAGGACTTTACTCTTTGACCATAAATATTATTATGCATTCCAAATTGCAAAATAAGAATAATCTTTATTGTCATATAAACAAATAAAAAACATGTTTGTGACAAAATGAAAAAAAATAAATATATATATATATATATATAAAAATATAAAAAACTCGTATACATTTAAAACTTTTTACTACCAAACAGCATTCATTGTAACATACACATTACTGTATATTTATATCTATATATTTATAATTTGAATCCCATAGGATTTTATTTTGTCCCATGGGATATTAAAAATCCCATGGGATAATTATAGTCCCATGGGATTTTTTTTGTCCCATGGGACAACAAATATCCCATGGGACTACAATTATCCCATGGGACCAAAAAAAATCCCATGGGATTTAACCAAAATCCCATGGGATAATGGTCAATCCCATGGGATTTTGCCCTGTCCCATGGGATATTGAAAATCCCATGTTTTTATAAATCAAATAGCAAAATAAATATAATAGTAACAGTAGAAAACCAATGAAATTATTGAATCCCATGTAATTCCGCACATTTTGGTTATATACATGACACTGTAGCTCTTATTTGAGGCGGCGGCGGTTTGCAAATGAGTGTTTTGCAAATTAAAAGTGTCCAGTGTTCATAAACAAGCATTGCAGGACTTTGATTTAGAACAATACCTAAAAACCCTCTTACATGTAACTGTTCCCACTCGCCTTATAATTACAGCTCCTCTGGCCATGTTATTACTGGGGATCTAAACATAATTCAACATGAAAATCTCCGAAATGTGATTTCTCATGGTCCTAAGTTTAGAGAACCCCAACACATCAATTGGAACCATAACTTCAAAATAATTATGGATTCCATTGAGGACTACGCCAGAGCATGGGTTAAACGAGAAGAAGTTGAACTGGACACTTTGTCAGAATGGGTCAAAACAGTCAGGTCTCTGATAAAACGTCGCATTCATAAGTTGAAAAACTGTGTGAATGATCGACCCAAGTCCGTTTTCAGAGACAAAGAGGCTGTGAAATGTCTATCATCTCTTCATGCTAAGTATGGTGTTGTTCCTGCGGACAAAGCTTCAAATAATATTGTCTTTGTATGTAAATCGTATTACTACGAGTGTCTTGTAAAAGAATCAGGAATAAATGAGCGCACAGGTAATCCCACATACAAAAACATATCAACTGACAAGGATGAGATTTTGGCGAATCATAAGTCCTTCATGGCTTCAATGAACATTACATTGAACAACATATGCTTCAATGAACATTACATTGAACAACAAATCGGAGGACTTACCTTGTTTGTATTGGATACCTAAGGTAGCACTCCACAGTTAAAAAAATAAAATTAAAATTGAACCACAAAATGTTTAATCATCTTCTATTCCTGGCTTTCTAATACATTAATCAAACTGTTTGTGTCATACGTGTGCATATGTATGTGATCAGTATTTTCCATATATTTGAGTTTCAAAAGTTAAAATGGTGAAATATAATTCCTTTTTTGTGTATCCATGGCAACATTCTGCACTTATTTACCATAAAATATTGCTAAAAGGGGGATGAAAATGTCACATATTCCCCCAAAATTTGGTTCAAACTAGAATTTCAATGCTTTTGAGTGATACCTTTTCTGTAACTGTTGACATTAATCTACAAATTGATCAAATAAAAAATGGATGTCTTTCGCCTCATTTTTTCGTAAAATTTAATCACAAAGAAATTTAATCACAAAGTTCGCGCGACAAAAAGTTGGAAAAAAACGGTAAGCGGAAGAAGGGATCCCGTAGACCGCCCTACGTCACGATTCATGAATTATGCATATTCTATTTATAGGCTATTTATAAACGATTCTGAAAATACGTAATGCTAAAAATAGAATATTTTCGACATGTAAAACTATCTAAAAAAAAACGATGCAAAATCATTTACTTTCATGTAACACTCAGGTGAATCTGCTTTATTTATTTTTTTATCACATGAAAAATAGGAAAATGTACCGCATTACAGTAGCATATATCATTGTGCCCTCTTTAAGGTACAGATTCCTTTTTAAAATACATGCTATTTCATATATATATGACAAACAGTAGTGGTGCCTTAATTATGTTGTAAAGACCTGCAAATGTCCCATGCACGTGGTCCCATGGCTTTGAATATACTATGGAGTTAATAATATTTTTATTATCCGCTTAAAAGAGTACTTTGATGTAGGCAAATTGAAAAAAATGTAGCTTACACGTACTAAGGCAAGAGAAATTTTCTTTACGGGAGTGTGAGGGGATAGGGGGGGCTGGTCTGCGTTTCAAGAAACGAATTAATCTGGCCTTCATTTTGATAATTAAAAAAATCGGGCCTAGTATACAGTTGCTCAAAGACAATTCTGAATTCATCTTCAATAAGCATGTATGATGTTGAATAATAAATTCTGGCTTTGGATTGATTGAAAAAAAATTGCTAGGTTTGCATTTGAATAAAAAATAAATCTGTCTCGATATAAAACATCTACTAAAGGACGTTCAAATGATCCCCTGGGCCGTCTACAGGACCCCCTGTTGTCTGAACATTCTACTATAGGGCGTTCTATAGGAACCCTTGTTAATTGTTTATAATGAAGCTACTATTAGGGCGTTCTACAGGATCCCCTGGGCGGTCTACATGATCCCCTGTTGTCTGAACATTATATATCTACTATATAACGTTCTATAGGATCCCTTGTTGTTTGTTTATCATGTATATACTATAGGACGTTATACAGGATCCCCTGGGCGGTCTACATGATCCCCTGTTGTCTGAACATTATATATCTACTATAGGACGTTCTATAAGATCCCCTGTTGTTTGTTTATGATGTTACTACTATAGAAGGTTTAATAGGAACCCCTGTTGTTTGTTTATCATGTATATACTATAGGGCTTTCTACAGGATCCCCAGGGCAGTCTATATGATCCCCTGTTGTCTGAACATTATATATCTACTGTAAGACGTTTTATAGGATCGACTGTTGTTTGTTTTTCATGTATATACTATAGGGCGTTCTACAGGATCCCCTGGACGGTCTACAGGAACCCCTGGGCGGACTACAGGATCCCCTGTTGTCTGAACATTATATATCTACTATAGGACCTTCTATAGGTTCCCCTGTTGTTTGTTCATCATGTATATACTATAGGGCTTTTAGGATCCCCTGTTTTCTCAACATTATATATTTACTATAAGACGTTCTATAGGATCCCCTGTTGTTTGTTTTTCATGTATATACTATAGGGCGTTCTACAGGATCCCCTGGGCGGTCTACAGGATCCCCTGTTGTCTGAACATTATACATCTACTATAGGACGTTTTATAGGATCGACTGTTGTTTGTTTTTCATGTATATAGTACAGGGCGTTCTACAGGATCCCCTGGACGGTCTACAGGATCCCCTGGGCGGACTACAGGATCCCCTGTTGTCTGAACATTATATATCTACTATAGGACGTTTTATAGAATCGACTGTTGTTTGTTTTTAATGTATATACTACAGGGCATTCTAAAGGATCCCCTGGACGGTCTACAGGATCCCCTGGGCGGACTACAGGATCCCCTGTTGTCTGAACATTATATATCTACTATAGGACGTTTTATAGAATCGACTGTTGTTTGTTTTTCATGTATATACTACAGGGCGTTCTACAGGATCCCCTGTTGTTTAAAAATTATGCATCTGAGATAGGACCTTCTATAGGTTCCCCTGTTGTTTGTTCATCATGTATATACTATAGGGCTTTTAGGATCCCTTGGGCGGTCCGCAGGATCCCCTGTTTTCTCAACATTATATATTTACTATAAGACGTTCTATAGGATCCCCTGTTGTTTGTTTTTCATGTTTATACTATAGGGCGTTCTACAGGATCCCCTGGGCGGTCTACAGGATCCCCTGTTGTCTGAACATTATATATCTACTATAGGACGTTTTATAAGATCGACTGTTGCTTGTTTTTCATGTATATACTACAGGGCGTTCTACAGGATCCCCTGGACGGTCTACGGGATCCCCTGTTGTTTAAAAATTATGCATCTGAGATAGGACCTTCTATAGGTTCCCCTGTTGTTTGTTCGTCATGTATATACTATAGAGCTTTTAGGATCCCTTGGGCGGTCCGCAGGATCCCCTGTTTTCTCAACATTATATATTTACTATAAGACGTTCTATAGGATCCCCTGTTGTTTGTTTTTCATGTTTATACTATAGGGCTTTCTACAGGATCCCTTGGGCGGTCTACAGGATCCCCTGTTGTCTGAACATTTTATATCTACTATAGGACGTTTTATAGGATCGACTGTTGTATTTTTTCATGTATATTCCTCAGGGCGTTCTACAGGATCCCCTGGACGGTCTACAGGATCCCCTGGGCGGACTACAGGATCCCCTGTTGTCTGAACATTATATATCTACTATAGGACCTTCTATAGGTTCCCCTGTTGTTTGTTCATCATGTATATACTATAGGGCTTTTAGGATCCCCTGTTTTCTCAACATTATATATTTACTGTAAGAGGTTCTATAGGATCCCCTGTTGTTTGTTTTTCATGTATATACTATAGGGCGTTCTACAGGATCCCTTGGGCGGTCTGCAGGATCCCCTGTTTTCTCAACATTATATATTTACTATAAGACGTTCTATAGGATCCCCTGTTGTTTGTTTTTCATGTATATACTATAGGGCGTTCTACAGGATCCCCTGGGCGGTCTACAGGATCCCCTGTTGTCTTAACATTATATATCCACTATAGGACGTTCTATATAAGACCCCCTGTTGATTGTTTTTCATGTTTATACTATAGGGCGTTCTACAGAATCCCCTGGACGATCTACAGGATCCCCTGTTGTTTGAAAATTATGCATCTAAGATAGGACCTTCTATAGGATCCCCTGTTCTTTGTTTATGATATATCTACTATATAACGTTCTATAGGATCCCTTGTTGTTTGTTTATCGTGTATATACTATAGGACGTTATACAGGATCCCCTGGGCGGTCTACATGATCCCCTGTTGTCTGAACATTATATATCTACTATAGGACGTTCTATAAGATCCCCTGTTGTTTGTTTATGATGTTACTACTATAGAAGGTTTAATAGGAACCCCTGTTGTTTGTTTATCATGTATATACTATAGGGCTTTCTACAGGATCCCCAGGGCAGTCTATATGATCCCCTGTTGTCTGAACATTATATATCTACTGTAAGACGTTTTATAGGATCGACTGTTGTTTGTTTTTCATGTATATACTATAGGGCGTTCTACAGGATCCCCTGGACGGTCTACAGGAACCCCTGGGCGGACTACAGGATCCCCTGTTGTTTGAACATTATATATCTCCTATAGGACCTTCTATAGGTTCCCCTGTTGTTTGTTCATCATGTATATACTATAGGGCTTTTAGGATCCCCTGTTTTCTCAACATTATATATTTACTGTAAGAGGTTTTATAGGATCCCCTGTTGTTTGTTTTTCATGTATATACTATAGGGCGTTCTACAGGATCCCTTGGGCGGTCTGCAGGATCCCCTGTTTTCTCAACATTATATATTTACTATAAGACGTTCTATAGGATCCCCTGTTGTTTGTTTTTCATGTATATACTATAGGGCGTTCTACAGGATCCCCTGGGCGGTCTACAGGATCCCCTGTTGTCTTAACATTATATATCCACTATAGGACGTTCTATATAAGACCCCCTGTTGATTGTTTTTCATGTTTATACTATAGGGCGTTCTACAGGATCCCCTGTTGTTTGAAAATTATGCATCTAAGATAGGACCTTCTATAGGATCCCCTGTTCTTTGTTTATGATGTATCTACTATTTAACGTTCTATAGGATGCCCTGTTGTTTGTTTTTGATGTATCTACTATAGAACGTTCTGTATGATCCGCTGTTGTTTGTTTATCATGTAAATACTATAGGGCTTTCTACGGAATCCCCTGGCCGGTCTACAGGCCCCATTATTTATCTACTATAGGACATTGTATAGGACCCCCTAATGTTTGGTTTTCATGTATATACTATAGGGCGTTCTACATGATGCCCTGGGCAGTCTACATGATCCCCTGTTGTCTGAACATTATATATCTACTATAGTCCGTTCTATAGGATCCCCTGTTGCTTGTTTATAATGTATCCACTATAGGACGCTCTACAGGATCCCCTGTTGTTTGCAAATTGTGCATCTAAGAAAGGGCTTTCTATAGGATCCCCTATTGTTTGTTTATAATGTATCGACTACAGGGCGTTCTATAGGATCCCCTGGGCGGTCTACAGGGTCCCCTTTTATCTTTACATTATGAATTTGTTATAGGGCGTTCTACAGGATCTCTTGCTGTTGGTATATGATATAGCTATTACAGGACGTTCTATTGTATCCGATAGGACAATCTGCCGAGAAATTGAGTAAAATCATCTGGAATTGCAATTTTAACTCACTTTGCTTTCTGGTTTCCCATGAGCATCGGTAATTGTATTCTTAGAAGGACATGTTTAAGCATGTAGTTTTCAGGAATCCCTGGTGCTTTTGTATGAAGAATCTTTGTACACGAGCATCGCACAAGTTGGCACTACGAGGCAGGTGGGGAGCAAGAAGGTGAACTGTGTTTTTTTATCAAAAGTACTGCTTAAGTGGACGCTAGGGGCCGTCTTGACCTCATTGTAGGATATGAATGATTCGTTCATTGTTGAAGACCATAAATCGACTGTGAAGATGAAGAACAGGAATAAAAAAAACCCGGATTATTGATAATTTGTATCCTTTCTATGTATTTTGTGAGATTTTGCCTCATGTACATTTACTCCATATCCTTTTGTTTTACTATGAAAAGTTGTCCCTTTGTGAAACTAATCAACTACAAAATGTATCAAACTTTCGTTTGAATAGATTACTCATTTGTAACAGAATTGCAAAATACATGACATAATTCTACTATTTAGTGAAAAAAATACTGCAACCACAACCTATTGGGATATACAGCTTTGATCCAATATTCATGCATTTATTCTATTTCTAAAACACTGCATGCATGATACACGACAAAAACAAAAGGTTTTGATTTGAAAAAAAAAAAAAACAATCTGATTAAATTATTTTTAATTATAAAGTGAGTCACTGAAATTGATACAGCTTATATCTACTAATATGATTCGTACTTTTATTACATATTTCATAATATTTTATCATACAAACTCGGCCGGTTGACAGAAATCATTGACAAAGGTTACATGTTTTCCTTCATACACCTTATTTTGTATTTGTGTATCAGAGTATTTTCGTGGAAATCCTAAAAATTACAATATGGTTGAAATTTGAATCAGTAGTTCTATTTAACGAATATTCTAAAAACAAATAAACCACATAAAAAACATCACATGTTTCATTGTGTTCATCATTAAGTATCCATCAGTTAATTAGCAGTTATAGGAATTAGCGTTTCAAACTCGGCAAAGGATGAAGTAGCCTGTCAGCTTCAGGTACAGTTATCTTCTTGATGTGAGATACAACTAAGATTTCAGCTTCCACAAACAAAACATCTTTGAAATATCTTGTACCACTGTTCATATTCTGAGACATCCTATAAAAATGTGAAAATGATAATTCGTCGGATGGCCCCATGTACAGGGACATGTCACGCCATGTGCATGTAAAAAGTAGATAACAAAAATACCTAACTCCAAGAAATATTCATGAGACCCCTTCTGCAGATTTCGTTTAGAGTAGGTTCTTTTGGGCCGCTGCAGAGGCAAAAATTGTTAGGGACCCCATAATTTATTCTATGGAAGTGACACTCAAAAATTGCAGACGTTGTAGCTATATATGTCTACATTGGCTAAAGGTTAAGTGGGAAAGTTGAGATCGCACAAAACATGTCTAACCCACCGCTTTTTGCGCCTATCCCAAGTCATGAGCCTCTGGTCTTTGTAAGTCTTGTATGTTTTTAACATTTTAGTTCATTTATATGTTTCAGAATTTAGGGTGACGTCCATTTTAAATGAACTGGTACGCATTTTTGCTTAGAGGGCTGCTGAAGCCCGGCTCCGGGGGCGGGATTTTATCGTTGTGTTGAAGATCCATTAGTGGCCTTGGGCTGTTTTATGCTCGTTGGTCGGGTTGTTGTCTCTTTGACGCATTCTCCATTTCCATTCTCAATTTAAATGATTATGTGGTAACATCCTCATCAATATATTTGAAAGTTCAGACATTTCATACTGTAAATGATGTTTCAAATATATTAAAATCTTACATTATATTACATTTAATTTTAATATGTTAAAAAATAACCTTTTTAAAGTATATGAGATATTTATCATTTTGGTCGCCTCTCAAACATTACTATTAATTGGCTCATGTTTTTATTACCTCTTTAAGTAATATGGACTTGTTTTTTGTGTAAGTATTAAGTGGGACATTTAAAAAATATTGTATAGGATGAAACGCCTTTTTAAAGGAATTTATTGGTGTATAAACTGGACCAATTCACTCACAAACTAATAAAAGTCCGAAGGACTTTTGTGATATGTTTGTGAGTGACTTGGTCCAGTTTATACACCAATAAATTCCTTTTAAAAGGCGTTTTATTGGTGTATAAACTGGACCAATTCACTCACAAACTAATAAAAGTCCGAAGGACTTTTGTGATATGCTTGTGAGTGACTTGGTTCAGTTTATACACCAATAAATTCCTTTTAAAAGGCGTTTAATCCTTATAATTCTTTAAATTGGAGATAAGTGCAAATAGGTTTTTTTGACGTCGAGTCGGTCTGTCTTATTTTCGCTGCCATCTTGTTTCCATTGATTACAAAAAAGTAGTTCTGTCAACGTCGTTTATCGAAAAATAAAAAACTTCAAGGGTGACTACCGGAAGCCTTCTCGACCAATCATATGAACGTATTCCCTAATATGCATATCATTTAAGAATTATAATGGAATAATATCAAGTTCTAAATTATCATTCCCAAGATGTTTGACACATACATGTAATACCTTAACGACCTGAGGGAATAGATGTATATAAAATGTAACTAACACCAAGTCCATTTATCAAATTAAATTCCAATTTTGTCATAAATAAATTGATATAGATCATATATTAATATCATCAATGTCCAAGCACCCTACAATATTGCTTCACTTTGAAATATATCTTCATAAAACTAGCTTTCTAGCCAATTGGAATACAAAGATAATTCCTTACAATAAAACTTAAAGGAAACACTTTCTAACTGATAAATCAATAGAAGACTTTAATTCTTAATATTATTGAAATCACATTTTGTCTAGTGTTGCCTGTAGCCTGGAATTATTGATACTGTCTTTGACTGTCAAATAGTGTCTATGTGTAAATCCCAATCGCCTAAAAATATAACATAGAAAAACAATGCAACTGCTGAAAAGGACTTAAAATGACCTGGAAGATATTTACCTTATCTACTTTAATCATGAATTGTTATAGACTATAAACTTGATTGCAATATACACGAGTTTTTAAATTTAAAAAAACTGTTCATACTTACTGTATTGATTTAATTTTCCATTCCGAAAACTCGGCGAGAACCAAGGCATACAACTCTTTGCCTACTTGAAAGCATTATGTAAAATGATCAGTTATATTTTGAAAACAGGGTAAGAACATCATTAAAGTGGATTCATTTTAGTTCCATTGTCTATTTGAAAGAGAAAATGATACATGTATAAGAGAAGTATTGCTACGATGTTGAATGGTTTTAATATCAGGATAATATTTTGACCTATTTTTCCTCAATAGGAAGAAAGGGTTATCAGTGATTGACTCTCATACATCTTACTTGTAGTAGTAGTTTACAGACATACAACACAAATAATTGCAAATCAGTTTAAACTTAAAAAAAATAAAAACCCAAGTTAATTAGACCTGTGGCCATAAAATTGACACAATTCTAGTCATATTCAACATATTTTCTATCATAAACATTGCAGATCATTAAACATGTTTAAAGGATTATTGTCCTTCTTGCAGTGTCAGTATATAGATAGAAGATAAATTACATCATTGAATCAATTACGTATTAAAAAACTAAAAAGTTTTGAACCAATAGTTAAGATTAGACATATTTATATTTACAGTATTTCCAAAAATGTTCTGTCTTTCGCATATCCCAGCTGTGCCTTTCCTCATTTCCATATGCTTTGCTAATGAAATATCGGTAATCCACTGTATATGCCTCCAATGTGCACTGTAATAGCTGTATGTAGTGTTTATATAAATAAAAGATAAGATAAGATAATATAAGATAAGATATTTTCATTAAAAGTAAAATGTGGTATGAGTGCCAATGAGACAACGCTCCATCAAAGTCACAATGTATTTAAAGTTAACAAGTATAGGTCGAAGTACGGCATTTCTTTGGATATTTGTGCTAGCTCTTAATCATTCTATTTATAGTTGAAAAGTATATGATACATAACGATAATATAAAGTTTTTATTTGAAAAGCTATTAAACCTTTTTTCATTCATATATGATCTACCAATATTGTGTTAAAGTGGTATAATGTCGCATCATTTTTTAAACAAAGCAAGCATTCAATAGTGTGAAACGTTTGAAAATTTAAATTATGAAAAGCTCACCTAGCACTTCCTTGAAGTTCAGTCATTTCTATAACCTCTTTCAGTTTGTGTTTGACGTGGACATCAAACTGTATAAGAAAAAAAAATACATAAGTAAAACAAATGATCTTTCATTATAAAATCACAAACATAAATTCTCAAAAAATGTCTCAATTATCTTTAAATCTTATCAATGTCCCTACCTCAGACAATCTTTTCCAGTACTAATGCCCTTAAAGGAAGACAATAACTATCAAAACAAAGAAGTTAACAAAGTCTCATAAAAGACATTCACAACAACTATAAATAAATAGGAACCAACACGAACTCAACGAAAACCGGGAGTGTTATAAGGTGCTCGGGAAGGGTAAACATTCCCTGCACTGTATACGACACCCTGTTCAGTCCGGTAATAATGAAAGGTTGTTATGACTGCGGAAGAATATCAGATATGAATTCCGACACACTTTTGGTATTTAACCTATCATCAGTAGTCATTTCAAGAAAAAGGCTTATATAGTTTATAAGATATCTCATATAGTCTATAAGATATCTTATATATTTTCTAATAAGATATCTTATAAACTATATAAGATATCTTATATATATTTTTTATGAGATATCTTATTTATATTTTTAATAAGATATCTTATAAACTATACGAGATAACTTATAAACTATATGAGATATCTTATAACTATATAAGATATCTTATAAACTGTTTGAGATATCTTATCAAGTATATAAGATATCTTATTTAAAATTGTTTATAAGATATCTTATAAACTTTATCAGATATCTTATATATACTTTATAAGATATCTTATATATACTTTATAAGATATCTTATATATACTTTATAAGATATCTTATATATACTTTATAAGATATCTTCTTCAGTTTATAAGATATCTACTATAATTTTCTTCATAAGATATCTTATAAACTCTATAATATATCTTATATACTTTATAAGATATCTTCCAAAGTTTATAAGATATTTATATACTTTATAAGATATCTTATAAAGTTTATAAGATATCTTCTAAAGTTTATAAGATATCTTCTAAAGTTTATAAGATATCTTCTAAAGTATATAATATATCTTATAAAATTAATAAGATATCTTATAAAGTATATAAGCTATCTTTTAAGTTTATAAGATATCTTATAAAACTAGATTATATAAGATATCTTATATATTATATGAGATATCTTATATATTATATGAGATATCTTATATATTATATTAGATATCTCATATATTATATGAGACAGATATCTTATATATCATATGAAATATCTTATATATTATATGAGATATCTTGAAGTTAGAATAAATAGTAAAACAACTTGCCATAGATCACTGAATCTATTATCATTAAGAGACAGTACATCATCAATATATCGGAAAGTGATATTAAAAGACGGGGTCAATTTCTTTTCTCCTTTCTGTACAAATCCATAAGAATACGAAAACAACTATAATTGCCATTGCGAGCAATGGCGGATGTCATACTGTTGTCAAGTTGCCAGACGACCTTGCCATTGCTAGGTTTACGTCAGCAATTTTGAAAAAAAAATCCATACTCAAAAAACACAACTCCCTACTGCTATGTAGTTCTGAGGACCAAACAAATTGTTGACACCTACTTTGTATATTGAATATCATGGTTCTATGCTCAGGCATACTAGAATTATATACAAAAAACATAAAAAATACTGTTGACCAGAGTTTATAGTAATCGCGACCATCTTGGACAATCCCCTTATTAAAAAGCACAACTTTATATGGTGGTTTACATTATGCCATAATTCCATAAAGATGAATGTGTCTATCCTTTTCCGAGAACTTGCCGGGACAATAAAGTTATGGGGGAAAAGAAGATGATGAAAAAAAGAAACGAACAATAACAATATGCCCCCTCCCCACCCCCTTTGAAAGGGATAACATAATTAAACTTACTGAATTTAGAATCATTTGGTCTCTTTAATGTCACTTTAACTACTAACAGTGAAAGTTTCATTTAAACCTATGAAGAAAAAGTATCTTAATTTTGTAAACTATTAGATTATGATTATGAAATGAGTTAAAGGAAATAATGAATTAACAGGACATAAATATATCGTATCCTAGGTATATATGTTGCTCTCCAAGTATGCCACATTTGTAGCACAAATTGTATGGCAAAAACATAAGGCTTACCAATGTTGCTAAGTTCTGTCCTTTCACAGATGAGAATCCTCTGGTGATAGTCATTGGCATTGTACCAAAATCATCACATATGGCACTAGTCAGACTTTGACACTGCAAACATGTCTGTAATAAGTAAAATAACAAGTATACCGAACATCAAGGAAAATTTAAAATAAAAAATCCTTACTCAAATGGCAAAACAAAAAGCTCAAACGTATCAAACGAATGGAAACAACTGTCATAGTCCTGACTTAGTACAGGCGTTCAATGCAGAAAATGATGGGTTAAACCTGGTTGTAAAGCTAGCTTAACCTCTAACTTGTATTACAGCCACTTATAAAATCAGTTATATTTTTAACAAATTATATACATATGCATAAAACAGAAATATAGGTCTTCCAAATTAAAAGGAGATATCTGTCAAGATTATGAAAGCCACTAGGTAAACTCGATATGGTCTAAATAATAAATAACGGGTATCCCTAAAAAGAAATGTTTGATAGGTAAACATAAAATATGTTTCCAATTACTATTATAAAACATAGAAAAAAATGAATGTATCCCTGAAGAACTGAATACAGTTACATATATAATCATGAGATAAACTCACCTTTGCTGACACCGATATAAATAGCCAATGGATGTCCTGTGTGCATGATGATGAAGCTGTTTCAATGCCCTTTTCCTTAATTTAAATGTGTAAGGAATACATGAAAAATCTAACTGAAAATCTATTCATAAGGATTAAAGGTACAAAGATACAGAAATACAGTATAACAGGTGTAATTGAGAAGCATTTACTGTTCAATAATCTGAATCAACCCCAGTGAATTTCATGCTGTTTGTTGCCATGTGTACATTTATGTTTATTTGTATTTTGTGTTCCTTGTTTATTGTCAATTGTCATGATATTTCCAAAAAAATAACCAATGTTATTTTATCACAAGACCACCTTCTATCGTTCTTCAGTGTAAATGTTATTCAACTTAAATTTATACTTTATTTGGACTTAGAATTATTTTGATTTGAGTGTCACTGATGAGTCTTGTAAACATGGCGTAGATTTTAAAAAATTTTTAATTCAGATACTCTATGGTAAATAATATCAGTATTAATTAGACAATATCCCACTGAAAGTCAATAACCATTACATTTATCTGTACATTTTTATTGTATTATGAATCCTTTTACCTTTAATTTCGGTTTCCTGAGTTTAGGTCTTGGGGGCATGGCCTTGGGTTGCTGTTGTTGTGATTATCCTTTAACTAGAATAAGAACGTTTCATTTATTACGACAATTTAATAAATCTCATGATAATTGCCTGCAAATCAGTGATTAACATCAAGTAAAGGAACCTCTTAGATGTTCAACTTTAACTTTAAATTGCTATATCGATATTTTTACATTAGTTGTGGACATATGAATACAATAATTCATGACCGTAGACGAACATTTGAAATTTATGACATATAAATGAATTATTTCATATGGTATGGAAGTCTTTTCTTATCATGAATTAAAATGAAACTCTTTTCTCAATGGGTATAAAGTAAAATAACCATACTGAACTTAAAATCTAAATGAAAATGTAATCAAATGGCAAAACAAAAAGTTGAAACATATCAAACGAATGGAAAGCAATTGTCACATTCCTGACTTTATAATGCATTTTAATATAATTATGCCGAGAAAATACAACACTTACCACTGTTATCAACAAGAACTTGTCCAATGATGTGTCTTGATGCTCTTATAGCCCTTTTTGATGAGTCAAACATAAAGTCATTATCTGTAAGAACATGTTCTGAAAACTGGAAAATATATAAATCGAGAATATTCAATTCAAAGAGGATGATGTTGACACCAAAACTTGTAAGCGGAGCTATAAAGCATGTTCCTCAGACGAGATTTATAAAGGTGTACATATTTTACGGGTCAAATCAACCAAACATATTTTGGAAATAAATTTCTGACGAAATTGCAATACATGTATTAATGTTTAAATATTTGGCCGATACCAAAATAGGAATAATTGGTCTTAGTACACCGTGAATAAAAGTAACAGAGTCTGACTTTCAAACGAATGTAAGGATTGTTTTTTTTTTTCTTCTAATATTCGTGATATTTTTGTATTTTTACATTTTCCGACCGGTGTGAGAAAAATATTTCTAGTCTCTACAGAGAGAAATTTGTTCTCGGCAAATGATTGGTCGAATTTCTATGGCATCAAAATCTTGCTTTCTTCCAAATTTTCTATTACTGTGGATTCATTTATTTTCGTGGGTACCAATTTTCGTGGATTAAGAAAAACTTGCATGTTCGTGGATATTTAATTTCGTGGTTTAGCCATAATATGTATACAAGTCTATAGGAAATTTGTAATTCATTGAATAATTAATTTCGTGGTTCATCTGTACCCACGAAATACACGAAAATTGGTATCCAACGAATAATAATGAATCCACAGAATGACGTAATGAAAACGGGCACATATAAAGAACATTTCTTTTTGCTGATCTTTGGAAAGAAAGGTCAAACTTTGTTTAAATTTCTTTTAAAAATCATTCGAGAAACAGATTCTGCCACTGTATATCGTATATGAAAATTTAACTGTTTCGAGTAGAGAAATATCGTAATACACTTGATGCAGTGTTGGAATCATCTATATTTCTATATCCCTTTAATGTAGACAACAGTAGTGAATACCACTGTTCTATATCAATAATTCGATTAAAAGAAAAACTAGTCCAGGCGATAAACTTAAACCAAAGTAAACACAAAAACTACAAGAGGAAAACAACGGGGCAACAGAAACACAGAACTACAAGTCAAGCAGACGCCAACCAACATACGTCTGATTCCTGACTTTAAAACTGAAATAGATGTAGTATATTACCTTCAACGTAAAAACTCCGCATGATGAGGAATCTAATTGTTTTCTGTGTTTTCTGGTAACAATACTCCATTCCAAACTGAAAGATGGATTGCGTCTGATTCCCCTATTGTGTCTTTCAGATATGAATAACCTAAGATTTGGAAAAATGAAAATGTTATCATCGCTCGTATTTCACTGTAAATTGTTTTAAAATTGATAAATATCCATAAACTTAACATGAAAATTACAATTTTTGAGAATTAATTGTTTTGGTTTAAAAACAACATTGCCACTGTCAGACGTTTTTTGTATAAATTGTATCCGTTGCTTTAAAGTAAATATCTGGTTGTAAAACCTCTTTTTTTTTCGTCGAAATGCACAAAATGATATACACTACATACAACCAGTTCTGTAAATATTGGTCCTGGTGTGTCTTTTGCTCGCCTAAAGGATTCAAATACAGAAGCTCTCTAGATTGTGGATAAATGACCTACAATGTAAACATCAAAATAACAGTTTCTCCTTCTCCCACCACAGCGCAAATTGGGTTTCTGAATTCAACATGCTCTGGTGGATGACTAGCATCTGAAAAAAAAAATCAAAGAGCTGAAGAGCTCTGATGGGAAAGACGGATATTGTTTCTTTTTTTTTTTTTTGGGGGCGGTATCTTTGATAGTCTTCATATAAAGAATGAAAAAAGAACACCTAGAATATGTAGAAAGGTTGACAATATTGAAATCAATTGTTGTGTAATGTAATTTCGTTTCCTTTGTTAAGGATTCAATTTGGACCAATGGAAGAGATCTGCATCTTCTAAATCAAAACATTCGATTAAAGTTGAAGTTAATTATCTAAAATTCAACTGAATTCTATCATTTAACAACTACTACAATATGTTTTGAAATTTTAATTGTGTACAACTGAACTGCAGGCTAGGGCCATTTTCCTTTTTGTGACAGTACTCTAAGACTTTTATTTTTTTTCTCAAGAAAGTGAGGACTGAAAATCTATTCAGTTTTAAATTTCCATTGATAAAGTTCCCAGTTACAACTCTCATCACAGGGATACAGGTACTAATAAAAACCAATATGATTGATGTAAACTGTGTGAAGCTTGTTTCCAAATCCTACATTTTGATATATTTGTAAATTTCATGAATAAATAGGTTTAAACTACAAAATGCAACATTTTTAATTTTTTTTTTTTTTTTACCATTATAATGATTATGTTGGTACACAAAATTTAGTTTTAATGGAAGACTATTAATCATATACAAAATGTCACATTTTAAGTGTTCTGATACATTAACTTTTATTTAATTTGAGTGGATTATTACTCATCAATTGAGGTGCTCCTGTATTGGAGGAAGATTCTCAAAACAGAATTTTACAGAAAAAATGAAAACTGTCGTTTCTCTTCCCAATCTCATGTATCCACACGGCCATTGTTTACTGTGAAAGTTACAAGTTGACCTACAAATTAAAGCATTGCATGTTGATGTTTGAATCATCTATAGCAAACATAATTATGTTCAAATTAAACAAATACCAATTTTAAATTAGTACACGAACTCTGAGAATGATTTAAATTATCAGTAAAGGATATCCCTGCTTCTACGTAGTGTGGCATTCCAACAATGACGTCACTATAATGTAGGTTGGATATATTTAGAATATCTCGTCATTCTGATTTTTTCCGGATTGTAAAAGAAACGTAAATAGTGTAAGGGAGAGCTGAATACGATAATTTCGCGAGAAACAGAAGGGAAATGTGTTAAAAAGTGTTTAAAGTCAATCTATTCATTTGTGTGTCTCCTTCTCATCAATCTCAGTAAGATTTTTTGGGGGTGTTTTCCACACTATAAAAACAAAATGAATGACGTGAGAGGATGTCAGTCTGGTCAACAACATAGGGGATTGACGGCTTGAAGCCGTCTTTCCCCAAAAACATTTAAAATTTATATACCATTATTTATTCATATATTTTCATAAATTTTCGAATATATACCACAACAATACTGTTCAATTTGTGGATTGCATTTGATAGACAACATCGATTTCTTGGGCAATCTAGCCAATAATTGTAAAAAAACGAACAGACTTTTTTACACGGATGTTTGTTATAACATCGAAAACTTATATCTTTATACATTTTATACACTTTTAAAGTCAAACAACAGGGGATCCTATAGAACGTCTTATAGTAAATATATAATGTTGAGAAAACAGGGGATCCTGTAGACCGCCCAAGGGATCCTAAAAGCCCTATAGTATATACATGATGAACAATCAACAGGGGAACTTATAGAAGGTCCTATCTCAGATGCATAATTTTTAAACAAAAGGGGATCCTGTAGACGGTCCAGGGGATCCTGTAGAACGCCCTGTAGTATATACATGAAAAACAAACAACAGTCGATCCTATAAAACGTCCTATAGTAGATATGTAATGTTCAGACAACAGGGGATCCTGTAGACCGCCAAGGGGATCTTGTAGAATGCCCTATAGTATATATATGAAAAACAAACAACAGGGGATCCTATAGAACGTCTTATAGTAAATATATAATGTTGAGAAAACAGGGGATCCTGCCGACCGCCCAAGGGATCCTGAAAGCCCTATAGTGTATACATGATAAACAAACAACAGGGGAACCTATAGAAGGTCCTATCTCAGATGCATAATTTTTAAACAACACGGGATCCTGTAGACCGTCCAGGGGATCCTGTAGAACACCCTGTAGTATATACATGAAAACCAAACAACAGGGGATCCTATAGAACGTCTTATAGTAAATATATAATGTTGAGAAAACAGGGGATCCTGCAGACCGCCCAAGGGATCCTAAAAGCCCTATAGTATATACATGATGAACAAACAACAGGGGAACCTATAGAAGGTCCTATCTCAGATGCATAATTTTTAAACAACAGGGGATAGTGTAGACCGTCCAAGGGATCCTGTAGAACGCCCTGAGGAATATACATGAAAAATACAACAGTCGATCCTATAAAAGGTCCTATAGTAGATATAAAATGTTCAGACAACAGGGGATCCTGTAGACCGCCCAAGGGATCCTGTAGAACGCCCTATAGTATATACATGAAAAACAAACAACAGGGGATCCTATAGAACGTCTTATAGTAGATATATAATGTTGAGAAAACAGGGGATCCTGCCGACCGCCCAAGGGATCCTGAAATCCCTATAGTATATACATGATAAACACACAACAGGGGAACCTATAGAAGGTCCTATCTCAGATGCATAATTTCAAACAACACGGGATCCTGTAGACCGTCCAGGGGATCCTGTAAAACACCCTGTAGTATATACATGAAAAACAAACAACAGGGGATCCTATAGAACGTCTTATAGTAAATATATAATGTTGAGAAAACAGGGGATCCTGCGGACCGCCCAAGGGATCCTAAAAGCCCTATAGTATATACATGATGAACAAACAACAGGGGAACCTCTAAAACGTCCTATCTGAGATGGATAATTTTTAAACAACAGGGGATCCTGTAGACCGTCCAGTAGATCCTGTAGACCGTCCAGGGGATCCTGTAGAACGCCCTGTAGTATATACATGAAAAACAAACAACAGTCGATCCTATAAAACGTCCTATAGTAGATGTATAATGTTCAGACAACAGGGGATCCTGTAGTCCGTCCAGTGGATCCTGTAGACCGTCCAGGGGATCCTGTAGACCGTCCAGGGGATCCTGTAGTCCGCCAAGGGGATCCTGTAGACCGTCCAGGGGATCCTGTAGAACGCCCTGTAGTATCTACATGAAAAACAAACAACAGTCGATCCTATAAAACGTCCTATAGTAGATGTATAATGTTCAGACAACAGGGGATCCTGTAGTCCGTCCAGGGGATCCTGTAGAACGCCCTATAGTATATACATGAAAAACAAACAACAGGAGATCCTATAGAACGTCTTATAGTAAATATATAATGTTGAGAACACAGGGGATTCTAAAAGCCCTATAGTATATACATGATGAACAAACAACAGGGGAACCTATAGAAGGTCCTATAGTAGATATATAATGTTCAGACAACAGGGGATCCTGTAGACCGCCCAAGGGATCCTGTAGAATGCCCTATAGTATATACATGAAAAACAAACAACAGGGGATCCTATAGAACGTCTTATAGTAGATATATAATGTTGAGAAAACAGGGGATCCTGCCGACCGCCCAAGGGATCCTGAAAGCCCTATAGTGTATACATGATAAACAAACAACAGGGGAACCTATAGAAGGTCCTATCTCAGATGCATAATTTTTAAACAACAGGGGATCCTGTAGACCGTCCAAGGGATCCTGTAGAACACCCTGTAGTATATACATGAAAACCAAACAACAGGGATCCTATAGAACGTCTTATAGTAAATATATAATGTTGAGAAAACAGGGGATCCTGCGGACCGCCCAAGGGATCCTAAAAGCCCTATAGTATATACATGATGAACAAACAACAGGGGAACCTATAGAAGGTCCTATCTCAGATGCATAATTTTTAAACAACAGGGTATCTGTAGACCGTCCAGGGGATCCTGTAGAACGCCCTGTAGTATATACATGAAAAACAAAAAACAGTCGATCCTATAAAACGTCCTATAGTAGATATATAATGTTCAGACAACAGGGGATCCTGTAGTCCGCCCAGGGGATCCTGTAGAACGCCCTGTAGTATATACATGAAAAACAAACAACAGTCGATCCTGTAAAACGTCCTATAGTAGATGTATAATGTTCAGACAACAGGGGATCCTGTAGTCCGCCCAGGGGATCCTGTACACCGTCCAGGGGATCCTGTAGAACGCCCTGTAGTATATACATGAAAAACAAACAACAGTCGATCCTATAAAACGTCCTATAGTAGATGTATAATGTTCAGACAACAGGGGATCCTGTAGTCCGCCCAGGGGATCCTGTAGACCGTCCAGGGGATCCTGTAGAACGCCCTGTAGTATATACATGACAAACAAACAACAGTCGATCCTATAAAACGTCCTATAGTAGATGTATAATGTTCACACAACAGGGGATCCTGTAGACCGCCCAGGGGATCCTGTAGAACGCCTATAGTATATACATGAAAAGCAAACAACAGGGGATCCTGTAGAACGTCTTATTGTAAATATATAATGTTGAGAAAACAGGGGATCCTAAAAGCCCTATAGTATATACATGATGAACAAACAACAGGGGAACCTATAGAAGGTCCTATAGTAGATATATAATGTTCAGACAACAGGGGATCCTGTAGTCCGCCCAGGGGATCCTGTAGACCATCCAGGAGATCCTGTAGAACGCCCTGTAGTATATACATGAAAAGCACAAACAACAGTCGATCCTATAAAACGTCTTATAGTAGATATATAATGTTCAGACAACAGGGATCCTATAGACTGCCCTGATGATCCTGTAGAAAGCCCTATAATATATACATGATAAACAAACAACAGGGTTTCTATTAAACCTTCTATAGTAGTAACATCATAAACAAACAACAGGGGATCCTGTAGACCGCCCAGGGATCCTGTAGAACGCCCAATAGTATAAACTGAAAACAAACAACAGGGATTCTATAGAACGTCTTATAGTAGATATATAATGTTGAGAAAACAGGGATCCTGCCGACCGCCCAAGGGATCCTGAAAGCCCTATAGTATATACATGATAAACAAACAACAGGGGAACCTATAGAAGGTCCTATCTCAGATACATAATTTTTAAACAACAGGGATCCTGTAAACCGCCTAGGGATCCTGTAGAACACCCTGTAGTATATACATGAAAACCAAACAACAGCGGATCCTATACAACGTCCTATAGTAGATATATAATGATGAGAAACAGGGATCCTGCAGGCCACCCAAGGGATCCTAAAAGCCCTATAGTATATACATGATAAACAAACAACAGGGAACCTATAGAAGGTCCTATCTCAGATGCATAATTTTTAAACAACAGGGATCCTGTAGACCGTCAAAGGGATCCTGTAGAACGCCCTCAGGAATATACATGAAAAATACAACAGTCGATCCTATAAAACGTCCTTTAGTAGATATAAAATGTTCAGACAACAGGGATCCTGTAGACCGCCCAAGGGATCCTGTAGAACGCCCTATAGTATATACATGAAAAACAAACAACAGGGATCCTATACAACGTCCTATAGTAAATATATAGTTGAGAAAACAGGGATCCTGCAGACCGTCCAAGGGATCCTAAAAGCCCTATAGTATATGCATGAAAACAAACAACAGTCGATCCTATAAAACGTCCTATAGTAGATATATAATGTTCAGAAAACAGGGATCCTGAAGACCGCCCAGGGATTCTGTAGACCGTCCAAGGGATCCTGTAGAACGCCCTATAGTGTATACATGAAAACAAACAACAGTCGATCCTAGAAAACGTCTTATAGTAGATATATAATGTTCAGACAACAGGGATCATATAGACTGCCCTGGGGATCCTGTAGAAAGCCCTATAGTATATACATGATAAACAAACAACAGGGGTTCCCATTAAACCTTCTATAGTAGTAACATCATAAACAAACAACAGGGGATCTTATAGAACGTCCTATAGTAGATATATAATGTTCAGACAACAGGGGATCATGTAGACCGCCCAGGGGATCCTGTATAACGTCCTATAGTATATACATGATAAACAAACAACAAGGGATCCTATAGAACGTTATATAGTAGATATATAATGTTCAGACAACAGGGGATCATGTAGACCGCCCAGGGGATCCTATAGAACGCCCTAATAGTAGCTTCATTATAAACAATTAACAAGGGTTCCTATAGAACGCCCTATAGTAGAATGTTCAGACAACAGGGGGTCCTGTAGACGGCCCAGGGGATCATTTGAATGTCCTTAAGTAGATGTTTTATATCGAGACAGATTTATTTTTTATTCAAATGCAAACCTAGCAATTTTTTTTTTCAATCAATCCAAAGCCAGAATTTATTATTCAACATCATACATGCTTATTGAAGATGAATTCAGAATTGTCTTTGAGCAACTGTATACTAGGCCCGATTTTTTAATTATCAAAATGAAGGCCAGATTAATTCGTTTCTTTAAACGCAGACCAGCCCCTTACCCCTCACACTCCCGTAAAGAAAATTTCTCGTGCCTTAGTACGTGTAAGCTACATTTTTTTTCAATTTGCCTACATCAAAGTACTCTTTTAAGCGGATAATAAAAATATTATTAACTCCATAGTATACTCAAAGCCATGGGACCACGTGCATGGGACATTTGCAGGTCTTTACAACATAATTAAGGCACCACTACTGTTTGTCATATATATATGAAATATCATGTATTTTAAAAAGGAATCTGTATTTGCTTAAAGAGGGCACAATGATATATGCTACTGTAATGCGGTACATTTTCCTATTTTTCATGTGATAAAAAAATAAATAAAGCAAATTCACCTGAGTGTTACATGAAAGTAAATGATTTTGCATCGTTTTTTTAGATAGTTTTACATGTCGAGAATATTCTATTTCAGAATCGTTTATAAATAGCCTATAAATAGAATATGCATAATTCATGAAACGTGACGTAGGGCGGTCTACGGGATGATAGACTCTACGTATCACTAGCCTAGGGTAGTATGAATATTCATGAGTTTTATGAAGCAACGCGGGATACGAGATCACGTCATTGGCGCGATTATCTAATTTCACAGAACTATCAGCAAGCGGAAAACAAAAATATGTTCAGAAGTTCTTAGATATTTCTCAAGATGTAGGGCATATATCACTTGAACAGAGACGATACCAAAATAAGTATTTTGAATACTGAATCAGCTTTAGATATTGTGTACAAACACGGCATCTAGGCACTCAAAAGACGATTATTACAAGGGAGGGGAGGGAGCTACACGCAACGAATGCATACGAGGGCTACCCTATTTGTTACATATGAAAACATACAGAAGAGCTATATTAAATCAGCGGCAGTAACAGATCCAAATTTTCATTTGGGGCTGCTCTAGTCCATGGCATAGGGACTTCAGTCTTGACTACAGGTCAGATATATGTAATATATTATAGCGCGTCAATCGTCTACATGCATTTAAAAAACGTATGCCCCTACTGTAGATGATTTATTGGCTATATATCTGATCTGTAGTCCAGTCCTATATATGCTCCAGTCATGCCTGGGTGATTCCTATATAATCCACCAAATTTTCCCTACAAGAGGGGGGTCCAATGCACCCTGCTCACCCCCTAAATCAGTGTTTGAGAGCCACATATTCACTTGTATATATGTCTCAGAATAAACCAATGTAAACACAAACCTTAGCCTAACTCAATTACTGATTAGACCAATAATTATGATGTCTTGAAAGGCTATTTTATTTTTTTTGGTCATAATTATCTGGACTACTGCTACCTAGGATCCCATCATTAACATATGGTCGAAGGGGGTGGAGCTAGGGTGTTTGTTTCATCTTGCACACAGTTACAGGGTTTGGTACAGACATCTGGCTGTTGTTGTAAACCAGACACCCCATTCATATACATTTATTGTACATGTATTTTTGTTTGCAAGAATCTGTACATATATATACCCGTTGTTCATATAAATTTCAGAAGAAAATCATTACCCATTGATCCATAAATATATATTTTCCAAGCTATCATAAATATAAACTATGACATCTTTAGATGTAACTAAAAACCTGGGTTCTTTCATATTATTGAACAAAAACATCAGTACACTACAGACATCTAAGATTATCATAACATTTAGACATGCTATCTGGTTATTAACCTTAACTGATTTTATAAATTTTTTGTAGTATTAAGTAATCCTTGCATTCTGTTTATTTTTAAAGGAATGCATTGACCATACAAAAGAATATATGTTTGCTTGCCCTAACCCTACCTACCCAAAACATAGCTGCCTACCCAAATTCTGTTATTGTTCTGATGTTAATCTGAAAGGCTTGAAGACTAAAAAACATCTGACACTTCAATTTCCCTTTGCTGTGAGAAAAAAGAAAATGCCTACCAACCTACCCACTGTCTCTAAAATGTACCTTTGGGTAGGGTAAGGGTAAACTAAAATATTTTTAAGTGTGGCCTTACAAATGTGACATCAAAATTTATCAGTGTAAAAATTATTTCAGGTTTAAACGGTCTTCTTGAAAACTTGGACATAATGACGTAAAAATCTGCTAAGAGGTGTGCAAATTGAGCAGGGAATGCCCCACAAACCCTTTCTGTTAGTTAACATTTACAGTGTCCAGTTATGTACCCTTTAAGTTTATTCTGTCCTTTTAAATTTGTGAAAAAGGAAGTATCTTTATTAATAATTTATATATATATGCTCTTAAAAGGTAAATTTACAAATGATATATTATGTTCAAAACAAGCTGATTACTTTTGTTTAGTTCTAAGTAAAATTAGGAGTAAGGAATTTTCTGCTAAGGGAATTTAGACATTTTTTAAATTTCAACCTAAGGTCAAATATATAAATTTCACTAGTCCACTTAATCATGTTAATATGAAAAACTAAAGTGCAAGGAGTATTTATTTATCTACATTTCTTGTTTCAGCAATTGCTGTACCTTTCCAGTTACTTATTATGTGTTGTGTATTAATTTGACTATAACACTTTTGAGTGACTGGATAGGTTGATAATATTCATCAATTGAAAAAGAAACTGGAGAGATTGGTAATAGTTTAAGACAGCAGCAATTGAAGGTACACAAATTTAGGTTGTCATATCAGCCTACAAAGTCATATCAATAGCCCAGGCTAGTGGTCAATAAGCATGAGTCATCAGACATCAGTCATATCAATGGCTTAGGGTAGTGGTCAATTATCAGGAGTGATCAGTCTACAGTCCTATCGATATCCTAGGGTAGTGGTCAGTTATCTGGAATGACCAGTTAACAAAGTCATATCACTAGCCTAGGGTAGTAGTCAGTTATCTGGAATGACCAGTTAACAAAGTCATATCACTAGTCTAGAGTAGTGGTCATTTATCTTGAATGACAAGTTAACAAAGTCATATCACTAGCCTAGGGTAGTGGTCATTTGTCAGACCAGTTAACAAAGCCATATCACTAGCCTAGAGTAGTGGTCAATTATCAGGAGTGATCAGTTAACAGAGACATATCACTAGCCTAGGGTAGTGGTCAATTATCTGAAATGAACAGTTAACAAAGTCATATCACTAGCCTAGGGTAGTGGTCATTTATCAGATCAGTTAATAAAGCCATATCACAAGCCTATAGTAGTGGTCAATTATCAGGAGTAATCAGTTAACATAGACATATCACTAGCCTAGGGCAGTGGTCAAATACCAGGAGTGATCAGTTAACAAAGCCACATCACTAGCCTGGGGTAGAGGTCAATTATCTGGAATAACCCGTTACCAAGTCATATCAATAGCCTAGGGTAGTTGTCATTTATCATATCAGTTAACAAAGTCATATCACTAGCCTAGAGTAGTGGTCATTTATCTTGAATGACAAGTTAACAAAGTCATATCACTAGCCTAGGGCAGTGGTCAAACACCAGGAGTGATCAGTTAACAAAGCCACATCACTAGCCTGGGGTGGTGGTCAATTTTCTGGAATAACCCGTTAACAAAGTCATATCAATAGCCTAGGGTAGTGGTCATTTATCTTTAATGACCAGTTAACAAAGTCATATCACTAGCCTAGTGTAGTGGTCATTATCAGATCAGTTAACAAAGCCATATCACTAGCCTAGGGTAGAGGTCAATTATCAGGAGTGATCAGTTTACAAAGTCAGATCACTAGCCTAGGGTAGGGATCAATTATCAGGATTGATCAGTTAACAAAGTCATATCACTAGCCTAGGGTAGTGGTCATTTATCAGATCAGTTAATCAAGCCATATCACGAGCCTAGGGTAGTGGTCAAATACCAGGAGTGATCAGTAACCAAAGCCATATCACTAGCTTAGGGTAGTGGTCATTTTTTTGGAATGACCAGTTAACAAAGTCATATCACTAGCCTAGGGTAGTGGTCAATTATCTGGAATGACCAGTTAACAAAGCCATATCACTAGCCTAATGTAGTGGTCAATTATATGAAATGACCTGTTAACAAAGTCATATCACTAGCCAAGGGTAGTATTCATTTTATAAGATCAGTTAACAAAGCCATATCACTAGCTCAGGGTAGTGGTCAATTTTTTGGAATGACCAGTTAACAAGGTCATATCACTAGCCTAGAGTATTGGTCAATTTTCAGGAGTGATCAGTTAACAGAGACATATCACTAGCCAAGGGTAGTGGTCAATTATCAGGAGTGACCAGTTAACAAAGTCATATCACTAGTCTAGGGTAATAGTCAATTATCTGGAATGATCAGTTAAGAAAGCCATATCACTAGCCTAGGGTAGTGCTCATTTATCTTTAATGACCAGTTAACAAAGTCATATCACTAGCCTAGTGTAGTGGTCATTTATCAGATCAGTTAACAAAGCCATATCACTAGCTTAGAGAAGTGGTCAATTATCAGGAGTATTCAGTTAACAGAGACATATCACTAGCCTAGGGTAGTAGTCAATTATCTGGAATAACCAGTTAACAAAGTCATATCACTAGCCTAGGGTAGTGGTCATTTATAAGATCAGTTAACAAATTCATATCACTAGCCTAGAGTAGTGGTCATTTATCTTGAATGACCAGTTAACAAAGTCATATTACTAGCCTACGGTAGTGGTCATTTGTCAAATCAGTTAACAAAGCCATATCACTAGCCTAGAGTAGTGGTCAATTATCAGGAGTGATCAGTTAACAGAGACATATCACTAGCCTAGGGTAGTGGTCTATTATCTGAAATAAACAGTTAACAAAGTCATATCACTAGCCTAGGGTAGTGGTCATTTATCAGATCAGTTAATAAAGCCATATCACAAGCCTATAGTAGTGGTCAATTATCAGGAGTAATCAGTTAACATAGACATATCACTACCCTAGGGTAGTGGTCAATTATCAGGAGTGATCAGTCAACAGTCCTATCAATAGCCTCGGGTAGTTGTCAGTAATGTCTCATATCACTAGCCCAGGGTAGTTTTCAGTAATGTCTCATATCACTAGCTTAGGGTAGTTCTCATTTATGTGTCAAATAACTAGCCTAGAGTAGTTGTCAGTTATGTGTCATATCACTAGCCTAGAGTAGTTGTCAGTAATGTCATATTACTAGCCTACGGAAGTTGTCAGTAACGTGTCATATCATCAGCCAACGGTAATTGTCAGTAGTGTCTCATATCACCAGCCTAGGGTAGTTGTCATTAATGCTTCATATCACTAGCCTAGGGTAGTTGTCAGGAATGTCTTATATCACTAGCCCAGGGTAGTTGTCAGTAATGTGTCATATCACTAAATTAGGGTAGTTGTCATTTATATGTCATGTCACTAGCCTAGAGTAGTTGTCAGTAATGTCATATCACTAGCCTCTGGAAGTTGTCAGTAACGTGTCATATCATCAGCCAACGGTAATTGTCAGTAGTGTCTCATATCACCAGCCTAGGGTAGTTGTCATTAATGCCTCATATCACTAGCCTAGGGTAGTTGTCAGGAATGTCTTATATCACTAGCATAGGGTAGTTGTCATTTGTGCCGCATATCACTATCCTATGGTAGTTGTCAGTAATTTGTCATATCACTAGCCTAGGGTAGTTGTCAGTTATGTGTCATATCACTAGCCTACAGTAGTTTTCAGTAAGGTGTCATATCAGCCTACTGACAACTCCCTAGGCTAGTGATATAACACATTAATGACGACTTCCTAGGTGAGTGATATGAGACATTACTGACAACCACCCTAGGCTAGTGATATGACTTTGTTAACTGGTCATTCAAGATAATTGACCACTACCCTAGGCTAGTGATATGGCTTTGTTAACTGGTCATTCCAGATTATTGACTATAACCCTAGGCTGGTAATATGTCTCTGTTAACTGATCACTCCTACAAATTGACCACTACCCTAGGCTAGTGATATGACTTTGTAAACTGATCACTCCTGATAATTGACCACTACCCTAGGCTAGGGATATGGCTTTGTTAACTGGTCATTCAAGATAATTGACCACTACCCTAGGCTAGTGATATGGCTTTGTTAACTGGTCATTCAAGATAATTGACCACTACCCTAGGCTAGTGATATGACTTTGTTGACTGGTCATTCAAGATAATTGACCACTACCCTAGGCTAGTGATATGGCTTTGTTAACTGGTCATTCCAGATAATTGACTACTACCCTAGGCTAGTGATATGACTTTGTTAACTGGTCATTCAAGATAATTGACCACTACCCTAGGCTAGTGATATGACTTTGTTAACTGGTCATTCCAGATAATTGACCACTACCCTAGGGTAGTGATATGACTTTGTAAACTGATCACTCCTGATAATTGACCACTACCCTAGGCTAGTGATATGGCTTTGTTATCTGGTCATTCAAGATAATTGACCACTACCCTAGGCTAGTGATATGACTTTGTTAACTGGTCATTCAAGATAATTGACCACTACCCTAGGCTAGTGATATGTCTCTGTTAACTTATCACTCCTAATAATTGACCACTACCCTAGGCTAGTGATGTGACTTTGTTAACTGATCACTCCTGATAATTAACCACTACCCTAGGCTAGTGATATGGCTTTGTTAACTGGTCATTCCAGATAATTAACCACTACCCTAGGCTAGTGATATGACTTTGTTAACTGGTCATTCAAAATAATTGACCACTACCCTAGGCTAGTGATAAGACTTTAACTGGTCATTCCAGATAATTGACCACTACCCTAGGCTAGTGATATGACTTTGTAAACTGGTCATTCCAGATAATTGACCACTACCCTAGGCTAGTGATATGACTGTAAACTGATCACTCCTGATAATTTACCACTACCCTAGGCTAGTGATATGGCTTTGTTAACTGGTCATTCAAGATAATTGACCACTACCCTAGGCTAGTGATATGGCTTTGTTAACTGGTCATTGAAGATAATTGACCACTACCCTAGGCTATTTATATGACTTTGTAAACTGATCACTCCTGATAATTGACCACTACCCTAGGCTAGTGATATGGCTTTGTTAACTGGTCATTCAAGATAATTGACCACTACCCTAGGTTAGTGATATGACTTTGTAAACTGATCACTCCTGATAATTGACCACTACCCTAGGATAGTGATATGACTTTGTTAACTGGTCATTCCAGATAATTGACTACTACCCTAGGCTAGTGATAAGACTTTGTTAACTGGTCATTCCAGATAATTGACCACTACCCTAGGCTAGTGATATGACTTTGTAAACTGATCACTCCTGATAATTGACCACTACCCTAGGCTAGTGATATGACTTTGTAAACTGATCACTCCTGATAATTGACCACTACCTAGGCTAGTGATATGACTTTGTTAACTGGTCATTCCAAATAATTGACTACTACCCTAGGCTAGTGATAAGACTTTGTTAACTGGTCATTCCAGATAATTGACCACTACCCTAGGCTAGTGATATGACTTTGTAAACTGATCACTCCTGATAATTGACCACTACCCTAGGCTAGTGATATGACTTTGTTAACTGGTCTTTCCAGATAATTGACTACTACCCTAGGCTAGTGATAAGACTTTGTTAACTGGTCATTCCAGATAATTGACCACTACCCTAGGCTAGTGATATGACCTTGTAAACTGGTCATTCCAGATAATTGACCACTACCCTAGGCTAGTGATATGACTTTGTAAACTGATCACTCCTGATAATTTACCACTACCCTAGGCTAGTGATATGGCTTTGTTAACTGGTCATTCAAGATAATTGACCACTACCCTAGGCTAGTGATATGGCTTTGTTAACTAGTCATTCAAGATAATTGACCACTACCCTAGGCTAGTGATATGACTTTTGACTGGTCATTCAAGATAATTGACCACTACCCTAGGCTAGTGATATGGCTTTGTTAACTGGTCATTCCAGATAATTGACTACTAGCCTAGGCTAGTGATATGACTTTGTTAACTGGTCATTCCAGATAATTGACCACTACCCTAGGCTAGTGATATGGATTTGTTAACTTAACTGATCTAATAAATGACCACTACCCTATACTAGTGGTATGGCTTTGTTAACTGGTCATTCAAGATAATTGACTACTACCCTAGGCTAGTGATATGACTTTGTTAACTGGTCATTCCAGATAATTGACTACTACCCTAGGCTAGTGATATGACTTTGTTAACTGGTCATTCCAGATAACTGACCACTACCCTAGGATATCGATAGGACTGTAGACTGATCACTCCTGATAATTGACCACTACCCTAGGCCATTGATATGACTGATGTCTGATGACTCATGCTTATTGACCACTAGCCTGGGCTATTGATATGACTTTTAGGCTGATATGACAACCTAAATTTGTGTACCTTCAATTGCTGCTGTCTAAAACTATTACCAATCTCTCCAGTTTCTTTTCAATTGATGAATATTATCAACCTATCCAGTCACTCAAAAGTGTTATAGTCAAATTAATACACAACACATAATAAGTAACTGGAAAGGTACAGCAATTGCTGAAACAAGAAATGTAGATAAATAGATACTCCTTGCACTTTAGTTTTTCATATTAACATGATTAAGTGGACTAGTGAAATTTATATATTTGACCTTAGGTTGAAATTTAAAAAAATGTCTAAATTCCTTAGCAGAAAATTCCTTACTCCTAATTTTACTTAGAACTAAACAAAAGTAATCAGCTTGTTTTGAACATAATATATCATTTGTAAATTTACCTTTTAAGAGCATATATATATAAATTATTAATAAAGATACTTCCTTTTTTCACAAATTTAAAAGGACAGAATAAACTTAAAGGGGTACATAACTGGACACTGTAAATGTTAACTAACAGAAAGGGTTTGTGGGGCATTCCCTGCTCAATTTGCACACCTCTTAGCAGATTTTTACGTCATTATGTCCAAGTTTTCAAGAAGACTGTTTTTTTTTAATTTTTACACTGATAAATTTTGATGTCACATTTGTAAGGCCACACTTAAAAATATTTTAGTTTGCCCTTACCCTACCCAAAGGTACATTTTAGAGACAGTGGGTAGGTTGGTAGGCATTTTCTTTTTTCTCACAGCAAAGGGAAATTGAAGTGTCAGATGTTTTTTAGTCTTCATGCCTTTCAGATTAAAAGAAAACTTTTTCACATCAGAACAATAACAGAATTTGGGTAGGCAGCTATGTTTTGGGTAGGTAGGGTTAGGCAAGCAAACATATATTCTTTTGTATGGTCAATGCATTCCTTTAAAATAAACAGAATGCAAGGATTACTTAATACTACAAAAATTTATAAAATCAGTTAAAGTTAATAACCAGATAGCATGTCTAAATGTTATGATAATCTTAGATGTCTGTAGTGTACTGATGTTTTTGTTCAATAATATGAAAGAACCCAGGTTTTAGTTACATCTAAAGATGTCATAGTTTATATTTATGATAGCTTGGAAAATATATATTTATGGATCAATGGGTAATGATTTTCTTCTGAAATTTATATGAACAACGGTATATATATGTACAGATTCTTGCAAACAAAAATACATGTACAATAAATGTATATGAATGGGGTGTCTGGTTTACAACAACAGCCAGATGTCTGTACCAAACCCTGTAACTGTGTGCAAGATGAAACAAACACCCTAGCTCCACCCCCTTTGACCATATGTTAATGATGGGATCCTAGGTAGCAGTAGTCCAGATAATTATGACCAAAAAAAATAAAATATCCTTTCAAGACATCATAATTATTGGTCTAATCAGTAATTGAGTTAGGCTAAGGTTTGGTTTTACATTGGTTTATTCTGAGACATATATACAAGTGAATATGTGTCTCTCAAACACTGATTTAGGGGGTGAGCAGGGTGCATTGGACCCCCCTCTTGTAGGGAAAATTTGGTGGATTATATAGGGAATCACCCAGGCATGACTGGAGCATATATAGGGACTGGACTACAGATCAGATATATAGCCAATAAATCATCTACAGTAGGGGCATACGTTTTTTTTAAATGCATGTAGACGATTGACACGCTATAATATATTACATATATCTGACCTGTAGTCAAGACTGAAGTCCCTATGCCATGGACTAGAGCAGCCCCCCCCCCCCTAAATGAAAATTTGGATCTGTTACTGCCGCTGGTTTAATATAGCTCTTCTGTATGTTTTCATATGTAACAAATAGGGTAGCCCTCGTATGCATTCGTTGCGTGTCGCTCCCCCTCCCCCTCCCCTTGTAATAATCGTCTTTTGAGTGCCTAGATGCCGTGTTTGTACACAATATCTAAAGCTGATTCAGTATTCAAAATACTTATTTTGGTATCGTCTCTGTTCAAGTGATATATGCCCTACATCTTGAGAAATATCTAAGAACTTCTGAACATATTTTTGTTTTCCGCTTGCTGATAGTTCTGTGAAAATTAGATAATCGCGCCAATGACGTGATCTCGTATCCCGCGTTGCTTCATAAAACTCATGAATATTCATACTACCCTAGGCTAGTGATACGTAGAGTCTATCCTACGGGATCCCTTCTTCCGCTTACCGAAAAAAAACATTAAAATAATTACCGGACCAATATGTGGTATGGATATGAAAATACGGACTATCATACAGAAAACAGGCCATATTACATTACATTACATAATCTTGATGTTCTTATAAACCCACTATGATGGCTATTTCAATCTTCACTATCCAAAAATTAATTTTATTGCACACTAGCTCTCATATTTGAAAAATCCACTGGGGCCAAAATGCGAAACTACACACCTAACTGTGGAGTGCTACCTAAGCTTCACAAAATTCCGTACAAACAGCGGTACATTGCCAGCTCATCTGCATGTTCCACTAAAGAATTGTCCATTAGATTGACTAAAATTCTGTCCGCAGTGAAAGAGGGTCTTCAGAAATACTGTAGATTCATTTTTTTTCGTGGGTATCAATTTTTGTGGTTTGAGAAAAATTACATATTCATGGATATTTGATTTTTTGGCAAAGTCGGCACTCATTCCTATAGAAAATTTGTATTTTGTTGATCATTTAATTCGTGGTTCTCCTGTACCCAAGAAATCCATGAAATTTGGTATCAAACGAATATTAATGAATCCACAGTACTGTGAAACTGTTTACTCGCGTAGTGGTATTAACCATATGTGGATTCTTAAAAACTCTAAAGAACTTCTTGACAATTTTAAATCTCTGTCTTTTTCTGAAATTAGTTATATCAAAACTTTTGATTTTTCAACCCTGTATACCACCATTCCCCATGTGAAATTGAAAAATCGCCTAAATGAAATAATCCACAATGCTTTTCAACATAAAAATGGTAGCATGCGCTATAAATTTATTACTTTGGGATACCATAAGGCATATTTTGTTAATAGTGAACAAACGGGTAAAACATGCTACACAGAGGAACAAGTGATCAGTATGCTGGAGTTTCTTATTGACAACATATTTGTTGAATTTGGAGGTTGACTTTTTCAACAAATTTTCAGCATTCCTATGGGAACGAACTGTGCGCCTCTCCGGAGTTCCTTCAAACACTTGTCAAAAGCAAGAAGATCAAAGAAGCCAGGTTATTTAATTTCACTTTCAGATATATTGATGATGTTCTTTCCATTAACAATCCGAACTTTTCTGATTGGGTTCCATTAATATATCCCCCAGAACTAGAAATTAAAGAAACAACAGACACGGTTTCCTCCGCCTCATTTTTAGACTTATACCTCGAATTTGACATACACAGTCATCTCAGTACCAGAATCTCGCCATTGTGTTATTGTTCAACGATAATTTTTGTATTCTTGTCTTTCATTTTGCTAATCTACCGGTAATGTGCTTTGTCTATATGCCCCTTTGGTGTTTCTTTGCTCTTTTTTAGAAGAAATTCACAATAAGCATATAGACAAGCGGCAAGAATGACAAGGGAAACTTTTTAATTTAGATTCTGCAGAGGATATGTCTAAAAGAACTATAGACTATATTCTGTTCATACTTTGAACGACAAAATTATCTAACATCTACCTGTGTGACGTTTACATGCTGAACAACTAATGTACGTCATACGCGCGATTCTACGTCATAGTTAATGTTAAGGTTACACGATACCGAATGACGTTACGCTACGAGTTATCGGTCCTGCTGTTGTCGACATCCATGAAATTGACGGCAAACGTAAAACCTGATGTTTTATAATAACTTAAAACAAATTAAACAAAGTGGGTTTCATTGGGGTCTAAGCGTGACGCGGGATTGGCCGATTTTTGTAAGCGTGACACGTGAAAGTCAAATTATTGTCCGTGAAAACGGGAAATAAAGTCTGGCGGGAAACGTGAAATTACCAAAAAATGAGCCGGGAATCCGGGAAAATCATCATTGTAGTTAGCGTGAACCAAAATTTGTTGTCAAAAAATGAAAAAAGGGATGTGGATTGACTGCCAATGAGACAGATTTCCACCAAAGTTCAAATGAAGTGGATGTAAAGCCCCCATCACACTAGACCAAGACCATAAATAAGGAGTTGACCTCATACTTGAGTAATTTACTGACTAAAATAGATAAGATTGCAGTGAGATCATGCTATGGTTGGCTTGAATATTCATTAATTTATTTCATAGTTTTCACGTTGATACTACGATCTTGCTATGATACTGATAAGATCCTACTACTATTTCGCTCCGACAGTAACACGTTCTATAGTTACTATCTTGTCATGCTCTTGCTGCGTCTAATGAGCTTACCACGACTTACACGATCTCTGAACGCTTCTTCCAAAACCTTCCCGATCTCATTACGATTTCAATACGTGTCTACTACGATCGAAAAACGACTCCACTTCGTTGTCACTACGCTCTTCGTCCCTATAAATATTGTACACATCAGTTTCCTGGAGATAACTTTCTACTAAAGGTATTAAAAACACTTAGAGATCGGGGTGCTAAATAAAAAGCAGAGGTACTGAAAAAAGGCATGCAATTTTGAAATTTCCAATTTGCAAATTAGGAAATATAACACAATTCTCGTGGCTAGGACGTAGTAGAATCGTAGTGATGTGGACGAGAACGACAAGGGCAAAGTAGCTGCGCATTATTGTCTTCCTCATCGTAGAATAATCGAATCAATATTGTAGAAGCGTAATTAAGACGTATAGTGAAATCGGGATAGTCGCAGTGAAATCTTATAGGCCTACCTAAGGTTGCAGCGAAATATTTTCCACTGGCTACCTCGATTGCACCACGTTTCCAATACGATGCTTCTAAGCCCATCCCGATCTAACTATACGTCCTTACTACGACTGAGTTCATACGGTTCTACTTCAACTAGTTTTGGCCATGACTACAATACGAATGTTTTGAGCATATTCAAAGCTCCACGATCATGAAGACTTGGATGGAGAGTTGTCTCATTGGCATTCATACCACATCTTCTTATATCTATTGGCATGTCCTTATTACGACCTTACCACGATCTTACTATGACTTTCAAAATTTTATAATTTCTGAGATCGTAGTGGGATCGTGGTCCTAGTGTAATGGGGATATAAGTAATTTTTGTTTGTTTATGTATTCCGTTTTTTCTCAATATAATCTTATGACAGTCAGGGCGTAGCTACCGTTAGGCACTTTAGGCACGTACCTATACACATATTTTTTCACAAATATTTTTTATATACAAAAATAAAAACAACATTATCTGTAGATACATGTGAACTCGGTAAAACTCTTTAATTATCAAATGTCATTTGTACACAGTCTATCATCCTTAGTGAATTGAGTATTGGATAGAATGTCATTATATTCTACCTTATATAAACTAAAAACTAGATCTTTGGTTCAGATCATTTCATTTCTGTCAACAAATACTTGAATTAGCCTCATCATGCTCAAAACCCTGCCTTTTGTTATATACATGATTTATTTTTTATTAATTGTTGTTGACTTTCAACCAGCTTTCCACTTGGTCCTTATCCGACCTACAATAAAATCCACCAGGCTGAAGCTAGCGAACAATAACTAGCGAACAATAAGCCAGCGAACAATAAGGCGATATATCGAGAAACCAAAAAAAAAGAATAAGACAACAACGGCCGTTAAATCAAAAAATATTTAAAAAGGCAGAAAATCCGTCCAAATATTGCAATTTCAACTCAATTTTAAAATGGTTTTTATCCCATCCATTGATAAAACAAGTCACATCTCTTTTTAGGCTAATATTCAGTACCACAGTAACTCTGCATCTATCAACGGATTATTTGTAGGTGTAGGACCACCAATGCACCCACTTCAATTTAGAACGCATGTAAAAGTAGTCCTACACTGTAAAATATAGCACCTTTGATGTCATTGTTTAATTAAACTAACATACACATTTGCAGAAATGGGGTCGGCCTATTCCAGGGCTTCTAGAGAAAAATAATGAGGGGTGTCACGGGGTATGACTACATATGTCTTGAAGAGGAGAAACAGGCGCTTCTTTTGCGCAAGGTATGAAAGGGCGCTATGTTCAAAAATCTGAAACTAGAGCTCAAAATTGGAAAAAAAAATGGTAAAAAACAGGGGGGTGGGCCTATTCCAGAGCTTCTAGAGAAAAATGAGGGGTGTCACGGGGTATGACTATATAGGTCTTGTAGAGGAGAAACAGGCGCTTCCTTTGCGCAAGGTATCAAAGGGCGCTATGTTCAAAAATCTGAAACTAGACTTCAAAATTTGAAAAAAAAATGTTAAAAAACAGGTGGGTCGGCCTATTCCAGGGCTTCTAGAGAAAAATAATGAGGGGTGTCACGGGGTATGACTATATAGGTCTTAAAGAGGAGAAACAGGCGCTTTTTTTGCGCAAGGTATCAAAGGGTGCTATGTTCAAAAATCTGAAACTAAAGCTCAAAATTTGAAAAAAAATGGTAAAAAACAGAGGGGTGGGCCTATTCCAGGGCTTCTAGAGAAAAATAATGAGGGGTGTCACGGGGTATGACTATATACGTCTTGAAGAGGAGAAATAGACGCTTCCTTTGCGCAAGGTATCAAAGGGCGCTTTGTTCAAAAATCTGAAACTAGAGCTCAAAATTGGAAAAAAAAAATGGTAAAAAACAGGGGGGTGGGCCTATTCCAGGCCTTCTAGAGAAAAATAATGAGGGGTGTCACGGGGTATGACTATATAGGTCTTGTAGAGGAGAAACAGGCGCTTCTTTTGCGCAAGGTATCAAAGGGCGCTATGTTCAAAAATCTGAAACTAGACTTTAAGATTTGAAAAAAAATGGTAAAAAACAGGGGGTGGGCCTATTCCAGGGCTTCTGGAGAAAAATAAAGAGGGGTGTCACGGGGTATGACTATATACGTCTTGAAGAGGAGAAACAGACGCTTCCTTTGCGCAAGGTATCAAAGGGCGCTATGTTCGAAAATCTGAAACTAGAGCTCAAAATTTGAAAAAAAAAATGGTAAAAAACAGGGGGGTGGGCCTATTCCAGGGCTTCTAGAGAAAAATAATGAGGGGTGTCACGGGGTATGACTATATAGGTCTTGTAGAGGAGAAACAGGCGCTCCTTTTGCGCAAGGTATCAAAGGGCGCTATGTTCAAAAATCTGAAACTAGACTTTAAAATTTGAAAAAAATGATAAAAAACAGTGGGGTGGGCCTATTCCAGGGCTTCTAGAGAAAAATAATGAGGGGTGTCACGGGGTATGACTATATAGGTCTTGTAGAGGAGAAACAGGCGCTTCTTTTGCGCAAGGTATCAAAGGGAGCTATGTTCAAAAATCTGAAACTAGACTTCAAAATTTGAAAAAAAATGGTAAAAAACAGGGGGGTGGGCCTATTCCAGGGCTTCTAGAGAAAAATAATGAGGGGTGTCACGGGGTATGACTATATACGTCTTGAAGAGGAGAAACAGGCGCTTCTTGTCCGCAAGGTATTAAAGGGCGCTATGTTCAAAAATCTGAAACTAGAGCTCAAAATTTGAAAAAAAAATGGTAAAAAACAGGGGGGTGGGCCTATTCCAGGGCTTCTAGAGAAAAATAATGAGGAGTGTCACGGGGTATGACTATATAGGTCTTGTAGAGGAGAAACAGGCGCTTCTTTTGCGCAAGGTATCAAAGGGCGCTATGTTCAAAAATCTGAAACTAGACTTCAAAATTTGAAAAAAAATGGTAAAAACAGGGGGGTGGGCCTATTCCAGGGCTTCTAGAGAAAAATAATGAGGGGTGTCACGGGGTATGACTATATAGGTCTTGTAGAGGAGAAACAGGCGCTTCTTTTGCGCAAGGTATCAAAGGGCGCTATGTTCTAAAATCTGAAACTAGGGTTCGAAACTTGAAAAAAATGGGGAAAAACAGGGGGGTCGGCCTATTCAATGGATTCTAGAGAAAAATAATGAGGGTGTCACGGGGTATGAATATATAGGTGTCGGTGCTTCTTCTACTAATGTTATACAGAAACAACACAACCATAGAGTTTAACGTTTACTTCATATATATCGGAGGTGCTAAGGCTACGTCGCACACTGACGTCAACCCTAGATACAAATCGGTAAAACGCAACGTCTTAACTCCCGCGGTATTCTCAACATTCTCCTGACCACCAAAAGTAAATATTAAAATTAAAATACAATAAAAGTAAAAATGGAATAAAATCAGTCTCTCAAATTCAAAACTTATCATATATTCGGTTTTTGCACTTAGTCAATTAATATCAAACATATTCGTAAAAGTCCATAATAATTCAGAACACTTCATTGGTTACGCATTATTTAGTTCATGTTTTAATATTTTCCCTGGCTCTTCTGGCTGCTTCTCGGTTTGGCAATATCCGGCTTGTTATCGCACTTGGTTCCTCCTTCAGTCGAGCTTCTTCGTGCTTTGATGTTTCGATGTCCGTACAAAGTTCAAGAGTATATAACTTGACGATGGTAAGTGATGTGGTTCCAGTTTTGGTTCGAATAATAGCGGAACGAACGAGTGCATCATTTCCTTTAGTTAGGTTTTCAACAATCCCAGTTTTCCACATTATTCTTCGGGTTTCATCATGAATCTGAACAATATCGCCTATTCTGATTATCGTAGAATTGTTTCCCGTTTTCTTGTGAAATTCACACAATGTCATCCAACATTCTGTTTTCCATCGGTTTCAGAATTGTTGTAAGAGTAAGGATTGTCTTTCAACACGTTGTATCAATTTTGTTTTGTTCATAAATGTCTCATTAAACATGTCAATTTCACGAGTATCCATGTACGGTAATGTATCTATCCTACGCCCAGAAAGAAGATGAGCTGGAGTAAATGGTTGAAGATCCTCCGGGTCTGAAGACACATAACAGAAAATGTTTTAGTTCTAATCTATAGCATAATGCCCTAACTATACACAGAAAAAAGTCCCAAGAAATCTAACTTGAGGAAAACTCAAAATCAGCATTTTTAATTTCCTATGGAAATTAACATTGGAAGGGGAGATAACCCTGCAAAAATGAGTCTTTTTTTGTCAGTTTTTGGTTGATTTTCTTAAACTTTATGTAAAGTATGCTACTTTGATGTGGTTATAAGTTTGTATTTGACTATATTATATAATCTTCTGCTCATGAAATGTACAAAACCGAAGTGTTATGGGTATTTTTATTTTTTTTTGTGCATTTTTCATTAAAGAAATTGCAAATTTGTGGCTTCGTGACCATTTTGAAAAAAATAATGTGAAAATCTGGTATTGTTTATATTTGTATATATTATATTTGTTCAGCATCTACCTTGTTTAAAGAAACTTTAAACCACAAAAGAAGAATATATACTTAATTATTTGTATTAAATTTGAGATTCTTTACCCTGACATGATGAAAATTCAATAAATGGTCAACTAATGAATTAAGAAATCTAGATTGAAGCCTGATAAAAGATATGAAAACCCCTTAAGAGTTGTTTGTTATATTCTAAAGACGGCTAAAATATCAAGAATCAATACATTCTGTTGAATAGAAGCGGTAAAGTTATAATTTATTATCAATTTTTATTGATATTTCTGCCTTTTTTACAGAGTTATCTCTCTAATAATGCATATTTCCATAGGAATTTTAAATCGTGATCTTAAGTCTTCCTCAAGTAAGATTTTATGGGACTTTTTTCTGTGTATATTTGGGGTATAATGCTAAGGATTAAAACTTAAATATCTTCTGTTGCAATTACTTTAAGGTTTGTGTCAAATTTATGCTAGATTGACTGGACTATTAAGGGTCGATCATTTAAGACGGACTCTATCTCTGCAACGATTGCCTGAAGAGTCTCTAAATTAACAAGTGATTTTCGTAGAACTTTTTTCAAATTCGTTTTCGTCATTCCAAAAAGATGCTCACACTTATGTAGACGAAACGCGCGTCTGGCGTACTAAATTATAATCCTGGTACCTTTGATAACTATTCACACCATCCACAAAACCGTGGAGCACGTTTAGGGATGAAAAACCAGTCGATTCTTTGTGCTGATAATGTCTCTTTTAACTTTTTTTGAATTACGAAGTTGTTTTATGTCTTCTGAAGCGGATACAAAAGTAGAACCATTGTCGGTCATAACTACTTTCGGTAAAGATTTTCTGCTTAAAAAGCGATGAAAAGCTTGTAAAAAAGTTTCTACTGACAAATTTGTAACGACTTCAAGATGTATCGCTCTCGTAGAGGCGCAAGTGAATAAACATATATAGACTTTCTTTATGACATTATCGTTATCTTTTACTTGTAATGCGCCTGTGAAATCTATCCCTGTAGCTGTAAAAGGGTCAGCTTCTTGTAGACAAATCTAAAGCAATGGTAGTAGATACGGTGCTGCATATGGTTGTCCAACCACCTTTCTACATGTAACACATTTCCCGAGTGTTTTTCGAACAAACTGTCAGATTGCAGGTTTTCCAAAAACTTTGTCTGAAATGCACGATTGTGGCATTTACTCCGGAATGACAAATTCTTTCATGGGCATCTAATACAATAAGTTTAGAAATTGTATGATCGATAGGTAAGATATACGGAAAATTGTGGACTCCGATAAGGGCGATTCTTGATTCTTCCTCAACATCTGATGATGTTCCTGTCGTCAAGAAATAATCTTAATTGTCTGATTCTTAGTAAACTGTTCCGTGTTTTACTGTTATACTTCAATGCGTTATATTCCGTAGCAAAAGCCGTCTCCTGACAATTTCGAATCCATACCTCCACAGATTTGGATAGTTCACTTGGTTTTAAATGTTCTAATGTCCTTAAACTCTTTTCTATAAACCGTAGTACATATGACGTGATACGTAACAGTTTCTCGTACGATGAATAACGTTCAATATAAATGATAAAGTTAATTCCAAGTTGACAAATCGAATCGTCCTTTGGTTAGCTAATACATGTATTGTCATTTTCTGTTAACAAAACGGATAAAGACGTGTCGATTGATGTTGATTTTGGGTAAGTTGAACTGTCTGTTAACCAATGCGGACCTTGTATCCATAATGTGTTGTTTGTGTATTGCTCGGTCGTTATCCTTCGTGTTACTAGATCAGCTGGGTTATCGCTTGTAGGGACAATACTTCCATTCCCATGATTTTTTCAATTCGTTTATTTCATTCACGCGATTTTGTATGAAACTTTTAAATGTCTTTGTTGACTTAAGCTAGTTTAAAACGATCTGGCTATCCGACCAAAAAGTGATGTTTTTGCACTCCAACGTTGATTGAAGGTGTTTAGTTAAGCGTGCTCCGATTACGGCTGACATTAACTCAAGTTGTGGGAGTGTAATTTTCTTTAATGGTGATACTTGTGACTTTGCCATTACAAGTGCTGTCTCGTGTACATTACATATATATCCTACCGCACCATATGCCTTTGTACTTGCGTCAACAAATATGTGAAGACTGTGATATGCTGATACTGTCTCAGTGAAGTAATATCGAGGAAATACTGTTTGTGTTGCGGTCTCAATATTATCGCGTATACTGATCCATTGGTTACATATGTCCCCTTCTATTAAACTGTCCCATTATAATCCAAGTTTTCATATTTCTTGCATTAAAATTTTAGCCGTAATTGTCACTGGACTCAGTAATCCTAGAGGATTGTAAATTCCTGATGAATATCTCAATATTTCTCCTTTAGTTACAAGTTTTGTCGTAATTTCTTCCTTGTGTGGATAGAAAAGATAATCGGTGTGGCTATTCTTTCTCATTCCCAATACGTTCGTGTCTCTGTCCGTGTCTAAAACATTCTGAGGTACTGCTTGTTGTCGTACCTTTACGCTGTTCGAATTCCAAAACCTCAGATTAAAACCTGCCTTACTCATCATTTTCCGTGCTTGCTCAAAGAAGTTTAAAGTGTCATTCCCTCTGTTAATGCTAATCAAAATGTTATCTACATATAAATCCCGTTCAAGCATTCTTGCGGTATTGCTGTTGGTTTGCTGTAAATGTTTCAACAGGGCTAGGGTAGCGCTCAAGATAAATGGTGAGCAAGTTGCTCCAAATAATACTACTTTAAATCTATACGTCATTAACGGACTGGTTACACCTGAAGGGTTACTTAACCATAGAAATCGGGTTACATCTCAATCGTCTTTGTTGAGTCCCACATGTAAAAAGCCTTCTCAATATCGGTAGTGATAGCATAACGATGAAGTCGAAATCTTACCAAGATCTTTGATAAGTCATTTAACACTGGGGGAGTGCTCATTAGGCAATCATTCAGACTAGGTTGATTTTGATACATATTACAACTGCAGTCATACACTATACGTATTGGTATTGTACTGAAATCGGCATGGTGTGGTACATAATGTACTTTGTTTACTGTCGGTTCTGATTCATCAACCCTCTCAATAAATCCGCGACGTTCATATTCTTCTATCATATCTCTATATTTCGTATGGTCGCATCTTTGTCTATTCTTCTGATAACGTTCTCCGATCTCCTTTTGCGACATCATAATTTGGCGGGAATTCTTCGTAATATTGTTTCCATGGTAATTTCGCCGAATACCTATCTCCTAGAAATTCAATTAATGAATCCTGATAGTCTTTCAAATAATTTGTCTCTTTCTCTTGATTTTCGGATGAAATTATCCCTATCGATTCAAGTTTCCAGAACGCTTCCAAGTCAAATTCTTCTGATTTGTGCGAAACTAGTACGTTAAAGATGCAAGCTGTCGTAAACGAATGTGCTATACCTGACTATAAGGGTCCTGATAGCAAATACCCAAGCTTTGATCTTACCACGATCGGTCTATCTCCTCGTATAACCTCGTCTTCAATAAAATCCCAATCATTGTCGGCACCAATAAGTAAAGAAATTTCAAAAGATTCTTCTTTAGTAACTGGATGAGCGAGTCTTAATCCTTTTAGATAGTTTATATCTCGGTTAACGTAGCGCATGTGATTCGGAAGTGAGACTGCTATTGTAGGTACAATTATATCTTCAATTGGAAATTTACGCTTATTTTCTGTTTCAATGTATACGGTGGATTTACGTAGTTCTCTCGTGCTGGTGTTGTCCTTTCCAAATGCCGATATGTGTACATCTTCAACTCCTTCAGTTTTCAAATTTAATTTGTTCGCTAGATAATCTTTCAAAAAGATCTTTGTGTACCTTCATCAATTAGTATCCATACTTCAACCGTCTTCAATAGCACATTTGTGCGCATCTGTGTCAAAGAACGTAAAATTGTCGTATCTTCCTTGTTTTAAGTATCATTAATGAGATTTAGAGATGTAAATTGATTCAGACTTAGATTATTCTGCTTATCTGGATTGCTTGCAGTTTCCATGTTACCATGGTTACTTACATAACATAAGCTGGAATGATGTCTCTGGTTACATTGCCTACACGTTCGTTATGATTTACACTCATTTGCATGACGATTCCCTAAACAATTAAAGCACAAATTGTCTCGTTTGACTATAGATATGTGGGCTCTAGGATCACTAACCTTGGTACAGTATGTTGGCGCATGTATGTCTTTACAAAAACACATGGTCTCTTCTTAATATTCCGGGGCTGGCTTTTCCTCTCGTTGTTTGTTGTGTTTATCCTTGTGGTGAATTATTTCCAGTGTGGTATGGACTTATAGATGTGTTTGAAAACTGGTGGTCTATAGAATCAAGATAAGTACCTGTATTTTGTCCTGCCTCCATGATTTTAATTTCGTTAAGTATACTCTTCCTCAAATCTTTCAAATTCCAACTTGATAGTCCGTGTTCTCCAGCTAAGTTCTGGCGTATTTCTGCGGGCTGCAAGTTTAAAATAACCGGTACAAGTAGTGAAACATAAGCGTCATCAGTCTGTCCGAGTGACTCTAGACCTCGTACGTAAGTACCAGTTTTGTCAATATAATTGCGTAGGCTTACTAAAGTATAAATCGGCGGCGAAATATCAAGTAGAACTTGCATATATTTTTGTATTATAGTATTATCTGTCCATACCTCTCTTGTAAAACAAAATAGATTTTCTGTAGTTAGTCTTTGTCATAGCAAAACCTGATATGGTCTGAAACGCTTCTCCTTGTAGGCGTGACTTTGAGAAGTTAAACTTTTGTACCTCACTGAGTGTGGGATTTGTGTGAATAGATGTCTCATATGAATCCCAAAAGGATTGCCAATTTAGAATATTCCCTTTAAAGGTAGGTAAGTTCAACTTTGGTTATTTGTGGTAATGATTTTTTGCGCTAGAAGACGAATGTAAACTTGAAAAACGCTCAGACTGGTTCGTGATAGGAATAATCTCTGATATACTAGCGGGGTTACTAGTATAATACGATGGTGAATTTGATTGTACAACAGATTTCGACGTGAATCAATTGGAGTATGGGTTCAATTGAGATGAGTCGCTTGCGGGTACACTATTGGCTGTAGGTGAAATCAAGGCATTCATGGGTGTATAAGAGGGAGTCACATTATTAGCTTGAACAACGGTAGTATTGACGGGTAAATTATAAATAGTTGATTGTGAGGATTGAAAGAGTTTTCTAATATGACAGATTTTTTAATCTAAATTGAACTCGGTTCTACTCATCTGTTTTCTGAATTTCATCCACCACTTCTTCATCCGAGCTAGCGTCCACAATTTTATCGTTAAGATCTATAAGAATTTCACTTTTTCTAGATCTGTTGCACGGAATCTAAAATAGCTGTGACTCCTTAATTTCTATATCGAAACTATCTCTTATGTCTCCAAAATTCTTCCAAGGTCTTGTAATTGCTCCTTTATGTCCGGAACTAATGGCTTTCAGCTTTCTATTCATTTTCCCTTTTGGCCACGGCACCATAAATGTCGTGGCTATTTCTACTATCGTTATACAGAAACAACACAACCATACAGTTTAACGTTTACTTCATATATATCAGAGGTGCTAAGGCTACATCGCACACTGACGTCAACCCTAGATTCAAATCGGTAAAACGCGACGTCTTAACTCCCGCGGTATTTTCAACAATAGGTTTTGTATAGGGCAAACAGGCGCATCGTTTGCGCAAGGCTTCTAGAGGTGCTATGATAAATTATGTCGTTAGGAACTAAAATTTTAATGATGAATTAAGCCAACTCAAATGTCAGACAAGAACGTAAAACCCATGAAAAAGGCATATCAGAGTCAGCAAAGACTAATTATAATAATTTCTTGTCATATGAAAAGTCGAAATGAAAATACAAACTCCCCCACCCGAATTACATGATAAAAGAGATTGTAAAAAGTGTAATGTAAGTACTGATAAAGAGAAGGCTGATTACTGGCTGAATTTTGTTCAAGGGTATTTCGAAAAGAAAACGATGAAGATGAAAGAACTTTAGTGCGAAGCACAGCCGGTATACAACCTAAAGTTCTATATACACTTACAGACTTAATTGACAGTCTACTTTGTATTATTTTCAACAGTTTATTTATATAAGCGCTTTTGTACCAGAATAAAACAAAATTGGCCAAGATTTCTGCGTTGTTAAAAAGATATGATAGTAAAACTTCATACAGACCAGTTAACTTTACCAATGATAGATCATGGGAAGATTTTTAAGACTGACAGTTGTAGACCATGACAAGATACGGCCTATTGAGCGATTATTCATTCAAATGTCACAAAAAGGCCATTTCAACCGTTGATGACAATCCAAGCGCCACATCCTTAAACACGATATAAGTACCCTCGGGCATTATCTGATATAAATAAATGTATAACTATACATAGGTGCATACTAATTTGCGCCAAAACACCCTCGTCAAAGTTGGAACTCGAGCAAGAGGTGAACGATTTGAAGTATAAGACTTACCCAACTAACCACGAACGGATCTAGAGACAAATTGGACGTGTTGGTTCAAGGCAACCAGTTAAAGATTTACTTTGATTCTTATGAACGTAAGACCGAACGGTGACATACAGTTGTTAATGCCTGTGTCATTTTGTCATATGTGGAGAGTTGTCTCATTAGTACTTATACCTCATCTTCTTATCTTTATATTAAAACCTTCTTAAGGAGATGATTGAATACCTACGATGCGATACAGCAGAGATGAAAAACAGATAAGAGGACAGATTATCTGTTGGCACCTTTGTTGAAATTAGTCGAAAGGTCAATTGTTTGATGGTGTTCTCGTTGCTGCTATAAAAAAATAAAACGTAGTACCCTTATTTGATTATACTGATACATCACCTCGATTTCGACTTCGCAATACCTTATCGATGCGGTACGAGGTATTCAGAAGTTCGGCAACCCTGTATTTTCTCACCGTTGAAATATCGTGGGAATTAGTAATTACGGGGAACCGACCCTACTGTATTGGATGCATGTCTGCATACAAGTTACAGTACACCTTATCATCTTTTATATTTCTTATGACTTGCAGACACATGTCTGGAGTCATTTTCATCTATCTCAGTTTGGGGGTGTTTTTGTTGCTGAACGAGATTATCTTAAGTACCAATCACGCATGTGCTCGTAGATTTGGCTTTAAAGTATTTGATCATCTTCTCCTTCATGGGGCGGTCCCAGTGGTCAACAAAACTCAACTATCCTCCATTCTGGCACTTTGACCTCTCTGTTGTGGAATTCGGTAACCTTTTCCGTTCAAAGTATTATGGAAATGCTTGACTTAAAAACCGTTTAAAAAGCAACTTTGATCGTCACATTTTTTTTTGGTCTTGGGCAGTAATATGCAGTCGTATTTGGAGAAAACATTGATGATGTTAAGAATAAACGTGAATTCTTTGTTCTGTTGAGAAAGAACAGTAGTCCAAGCTTCACCTAAACGAACAGCAATCACGCATCGTTTCTTGAATTTACGTCGAAATGTTTTGAGTAATTCTTAAGCTTATTTATCCGTCCAACGAACTTTTTTATTGAGACCCCGAGACCGATTTGTACTTTGGTGAAGATGAGGTGTCAAACGATGCCGCGTTCCATCTTCTTTCTCATTCCTGGATTATTAATAGTGCACATTTAACAATGCATGTTCCTGTCACTCACACAGTTGCGAGTTGTTATATTCTTATGTTGAGCATCGACAGCTCATTTACACGACTCGGTTCCACGTGGGTGACAAAGTTCGAATCACTAATTAAGAAGTTAGGTACATTTGATAAGGAATACACACCTTCCATTGGACCAAAGAAGTGTACAAACAGCAGAGATCATGAAGATACACAGATTGAGCGACTCATGGGCCAAGGTTTTTTTGGGGTTCTTATCGTATGTAATCGTTTTTTCGGCTTAGTACCAGGTCCAGTGAAATTGTGCCACAAACGATCGGGACGTTTTTATTTAGTTTGTTCACGAAACATCCACTGGTAGTACTCACGAAGTTGAATATCATCGATCCACCCCTCCGTCGTCGACCCTTGCTAGTCGTAAATTCGAAGTGGCTGTTTGTCTTTGTATTCTATTTACACTTCAGACTGCTGTAAGCCGACGCTGCTAAATAATCTACTCCTCCGGTCGTGGTGTTTATAGTACGATAGTTTAAAACATCTCTTCATCAACCTATCTATCGACTCCTGCAAAAACACTGAGGAAGAGGTTCTCACAAAATGACATAAGCGACCTGATATCCGTTATGGGTAAATGTCCCACATCACTCATCGATGTCATTGCTTGTCTTCGAACATACCATCGGGGATTGACACAAACAGTAAGATCTTGGTGGTTTTTGATGACTTGGTGCTAAGGAAGCAAAATAGCGTGAACACTTCTACGTCCGAGTAGGGCTCAACAACGCTGATTGATTCTATCTCTGTCAAAACTGCCTGAAACTCTCGCGCAAGACGATCCAACTTTGTTGGTGTCAAGATCTCTTTCAACAATACAACAAGAATTTCCAGACACATTCGCCGTGAGATATTTGGACCTAGCCTTCAAGGTGGTCAAAACTTTATGCTGGTCTGAGCCTTACGGATTTGTCACCATCAATCGCATTTTTTTCCCAAACGCTATCAAACACTAGAGGATGTTTTCTAAATAAAGGCAACAGTAGTATACCGCTGTTCGAAATTCATATTAATAAAGTCGATTGAGAAAAAGACAAATCCGGGTTACAAAACTAAAACTGAGGGAAACGCATCAAATATAAGAGGATAACTACGACACAACATTAAAATGTAACACACAGTGAAACGAACTATAATATAACAATGGCCATTTTCCCGACTTTGTACAGGACATTTTAAGAAAAAAAAATGTTTTCAAAGGCTTAAGGGAGGTTTTTTTTGCAAACGCATTACATAAAATTACGTTTGTTATAGTAGTTATTGCCTATCCCAGGCAGCATGAAGCTCTTCACATGAATTCCCAGGATAAAATCATACCATCAAATCTAGTAATTTACAATAACTACTTGACAAATAAGGTTGAGTCGTGATCTAAACAAGTCTTTAAACCAGTCTTAAAAGGGCAAGAGAAAAAAAAAAACTTCCTCTCAGTCAACAAAGTCAAATGTATACCTCCTTGTAGTCTTACCACTATCTTCACTGCCTACTCCATCTCCTAATTTGCAGATAAATTGCATACAAGTGAGATGTTTGGCTAGCTATAAAACCAGGTTCAATCCACCATTTTCTACATAAGAAAATGCCTGTACCAAGTCAGGAATATGACAGTTGTTATCCATTCGTTTGATGTGTTTGAACTTTTGATTTTGCCATTTGATTGGGGACTTTCCTTTTTGAATTTTCCTCGGAGTTCAGTATTTTGTGATTTTACTTTTTACCTATCGAACCAGATAAACGTTGTACCCTCTGACAATCGTGCACAGGAGTACCCACATCTCAGCATTGGAGTTTGCAAAACATCCACGTAACAGTCAACGTTCAACGCTACCCAGTCATTTACTTCAGTGCTGCTTTTACCCAGTGCAAAATATTTAGGTTGTACAAAAATGCAGCCAACTTTTGCAAGAAAATCTTCAATATGGATCGTCTCATCAGCAACAGTAACACCAATCCTTTCGACTTGTCAATCTTTTATCCCTTGTGCGTCATCGATTTGATCAACCAATCAGAGAAACTGAAAGACTCTGTACTGGACGACAATTACATAAAAGCTAACTTCGAGCGCTATGTCCTAGCAAAAACACAAACTTTCTGCATTTCGAGTGTGACGGACAAAGAATGTACGTCTTGTTAAAGGTGATTAAATGGATAATGAAATATTATAACCAATCGTCGACAATACATCTCCTGGGCATAGCAACGTTTTTTCATCGTGTCGGGAATGAAAAAATCGACACTCAGTTCATTCAACCCATTAAAAGTGGAAAAAGTTACGAAATGGTTCTGTTGTAGATTCCAAAACACTCATGCGGGGGAAAAACGCCTTTCGTTCATTGGAACAATAAAAGTAAAAGTTTCAAATTGTTTGCCCTAGTTTTAAATTTTGGAACATAACGCCACTTGAAACCTTGCGCAAACGATGCGCCTGTTTCTCCTCTACAAGACCTATATATCTAGTTTCAGATTTTTGAACATAGCGCCCTTGAATACATTGCGCAAAAGAAGCGCCTGTTTCTCTTCTTCAAGACGTATATAGTCATACCCAGTGACACCCCTCATTATTTTTCTCTAGAAGCCCTGGAATAGGCTCACCCCCCTGTTTTTTACCATTTTTTTTTTCAAATTTTGAGCTCTAGTTTCAGATTTTTGAACATAGCGCCCTTCGATACCTTGCGCAAAAGAAGCGCCTGTTTCTCCTCTACAAGACCTAAATAGTCATACCCCGTGACACCCCTCATTTTTTTCTCTAGAAGCCCTGGAATAGGCCCACCCCCCTGTTTTTTACCATTTTTTTTTTCAAATTTTGTGCTCCAGTTTCAGATTTTTGAACATAGCGCCCTTTGATACCTTGCGCAAAAGAAGCGCCTGTTTCTCCTCTACAAGATCTATATAGTCATACCCCGTGACACCCCTCATTATTTTTCACTAGAAGCCCTGGAATAGGCCCACCCCTCTGTTTTTTACCATTTTTTTTTCAAATTTTGTGCCCTAGTTTCAGATTTTTGAACATAGAGCCCTTTGATACCTTGCGCAAAAGAAGCGCCTGTTTCTCCTCTACAAGACCTTTATAGTCATACCCCGTGACACCCCTCATTATTTTTCACTAGAAGCCCTGGAATAGGCCCACCCCTCTGTTTTTTACCATTTTTTTTTCAAATTTTGTGCTCTAGTTTCAGATTTTTGAACATAGCGCCCTTTGATACCTTGCGCAAAACAACCGCCTGTTTCTCCTCTTCAAGACGTATATAGTCATACCCCGTGACACCCCTCATTATTTTTTCTCTAGAAGCCCTTGAATAGGCCGACCCCTGTTT